>VXAC01005869.1:699931-757097 GCA_013399225.1 Rhipidura dahli | reverse complement strand
TTATTATGAAAAAGTCTTTACAGTCTTTATGCTATTACAGAATGGCATTTTTGTTCCAGAATCAACCCCCCAAAATTTAACGAAGAACAACAAAAAAGCCAAGCACAAAGAAAACCAAACTCCTTAATCAGAAAATACAGTCAAGATGCAAAAATCAGAGAATCATGGAAATGACTGAAATAAATAATAAATTATCTTTCTTTACTATTAACATTTTCTGTTGCTCACCTCTTCCTCCAATCCTTCATCACTGTTTATATGAAAACTCAGCTGGAGCAGGTTACCCGTAGAGATTTTTCCATTTCTGCTCTGGGAGGTTTTCAAAATTGGGCTCAATGCAGATCTGAGCAACTGCTCCTGATCTCAGAGCTGCTCCTGTTTAGCAGGATCTTGGAATATAGATTTCCTGAAGTCCCTTCCCACCTGACTGATTCTGTGGTTCCAGAATTCTCTAATTCTATCATTCCAATTATCCCTCCATCTTATTGTGCCTGTGGTGAGAATTTGAAGGAGTATAGGTTTTGAAACTCTCTTTCTCCAAGCTCTTTCACTTATCATTTTCTCAGTAAGGAAAGACTTGAACGGCTCCTCATAAAATAGTTCCAAGATGTCAAATTTAATATCAGGGATTTGCCCAGACCCATCATTAAAAGGGGCAAACTGAAACCTACTTCTCAGTTCTAAATATAGTACTTTTCCAGGTAAGCAGTTATGCAGATATGGAAGCCTGTGCACACAAGGATAAATTATACGGTCAGACATTAGAAATTCTGTTTCTGAGTCAGTCTATAGAGCTTTTGGGTTTTTTTTTTCCTGTGCATCATTCTAGCAGTGTGTACTTGAATCAGAAAAAGGAATACATAAGACATGATCCCAGCTTCCACAGGATATAGTGTAAACCAAATAGTCTGTGTTTCATTGTGCCAGCACCCAACAGAAGTCAAACTGTGGAGGGGCTATTGGCTCAGCACATCTAATTTGCTCATCCACCATAGACGCTTGAACACTTCTTTTGCCAAAATTTCAGTAATTCCAGATTGCTGGACAGCTGTCAATACACAAGTTACCTTCAGATAACTCTGTGGGTAGACCAGTGGGAGGTTATTTACTTGATGTGAATGTCTTGCCAAAGTTCAATTATAACCTTTAGGTACTTGGGGAGCATCTTCTGGCTCTCAGTTTGCTAAAGTGAGGCGCTGTGAGTTTGCTAAACCATAGGCACTGTGAGCTTATTAGCTGAATACCTTAAGCTGTCCATGTCAAGGGCAGCCTTTTATGAGGATTCTGAATAAGCATCAATCATTTCTGATTTTAATAGTTCATTCTATCCAGTATTCACAGTTACTGTCAAGGGAGAGCCCTCTGTTATGACATTGGCAGAGCTGGCAGAGCTTAGGGCACTTTCTGACTTCCCAGTTGTTATTTTGAGGCATGTGCACTTCATTAGCTTTTGAGCAAACAAGCATTTTTCTTTCCAGAAAAGTTGATTGTGCACAATGTGTTGTTCTTGATTTTGAAGGGATAATGCTGGCTTTGATTCTGCCAGCTGTTCCCTCCCTCTCAGATGGAGCTAGGAGGGATTTCCATGGAGACAAAGAATGTATGCTTTTGCACAACTATTACAACCCTACAATTTGTATGGTTTCATATACAAACTTTTTCAGATATCTCAAACTCTATTTTTCTCCAGCAAATACTTTTTTATCTTATTCAAACCTTTAACTGAGCAGACTAATTTCTTGTCTAATTCATTCACTTGGCATTGGGAAGGAATTAAATTCAATTAAATAAAGGCAACTTTTAAACTTGATTATTAAAATTCTCATTAATGATATTTTTCCCCTTCATATTAGAAGATTTGAGAGAGAAATAAGATGTAAAAATAAATAGGGAAAAACAAAACAAGAAGCTCTGGCCAGATTTCTTGCAAGATGCCAAACCGAAGAGTTGTTTGTGTGCACCCAGTCTTTTAAAAGTCATTGAACCTGGCTGCTGAACTAGTAAGAACAATATCAGTGCTGGTCTGCTGATCCTCATCTAAAGCTTATCTGACTCATGCCATGACAGACCCATGTGTGAAACTGATAGTTCAGTCTCTCAGTTTTTTCAGGCTGATGCTCAGTTAAAATTGGCTGTCTTCATGCTAATTTGTCTTGCATAGGATAATGAACTTCATGCTGAGAGACAAGGAAATGTGCCAGGAATATTGAAAGCTATAGATATTTCATGTTTAAAACAAACAGGTTAAAAGCCATGCAGCATGAAGCAATTTGCTGAGTAATTTTGAGCACCCTCACTTAAAGACTACAGCCAGGGTTTAAAAAAAGCAAGAATAAAATGTTAGAGAAAAAGCACTTCTATACATTGCTTTGACATCAAGGTGAAGATTAAAAATGTTACTTTTCAGAATAGTAATGTTTAACCAGATGCTGAGGAAAAAAGGGAAAACATATCTTAGGCTAATTCTAAGCATTTGCATTTATAATTTTCACATATTTAAACAGGAAAATGTTTATTTTCTAGTTTTCCACTTGATCACTGACTTCATTGGGTGTAGCTATAAGCAAGCATGAATAATGTAATCATACAGAAATCTACTCTCAGAGTTTATCCAAATTCTGCTCCATGGATTCAAGTTTTCTTATTGTAAGCATACTTCACTTTTGCCTGAAGTTGGATTTTCCTCTGGTACTCTGGTCAAAGACAAAGTTGAAGTCTATGATCCTTGGTTATAGGAACACGTAAACTCACTGTGGTCTTCCCAAACCTCTTAAATGTGCAGCATTCCTTCCTGAATAATTTTAAATATACATGTCTTTCAAAACCACATTTCCAGAGTTCTCCTGAAACTGAACTGTATCCTAAGTTGTTTATGATTTCTCTCAGAATTTAAAAGTCACTGCTCCTCTGATACTAAACTATTATCTCTCCTTAATGCCTCACTGTAATAAACTGGAATACACTGTAATTTTATACTTTCTATACACTACCTAGGTAATGATATGAGTAAAAAAAAAAAATGTCAAAAATGCTGTTTTAAAAAATGATTATTTCTGTTTTTTTATTATTATTAAATTTTCTTCTTAATTGCCCGGGAAGAAAGAATGACTTGGGGTGTCCTTCAAAGAAGAAAAACAAATGTTTTAATATATTCCAGTCTCTTGCTTTCTGAAAGAGAAAACAAGCAAGTATTGACTATTATTTTGTAAAGCATCAGCACGAGGTATGTGTACCCAAAGCCATTAAGTGTCTTTCTTAACATTTAAGACATGCACCTTTTCCTTAAATGAAAACTATTTTACGTCTGAATACACTAATTTGCAGCTGGCTATAATTTAAATGCTATCTCCTATCAGTTTTAAAATGCATCAGTGTAAAGAGCATTTCTGCACAAAATGAAATTACTTTTCTGCAGTCTGAAAATTGGAAAGCTTTTACCATAGAAGAAGCCTGAAACACACAGAAAATAACGTTTAATTATGTAATAAAATTTTTGCAATATTTTGATTACTATCTTATTCCAAACTTCTCAAAAAATAAAAAAAACCCACAGTCTTATCTTATTTTGTGGTTTTTCCCTCTGTTTTATGGGGTCAACTAATCATTCAGAAAGGTTCATCTATGGATATTTGAAATAAACATCTTGTTATTGATCTTGCTGTTATAGTTTAACTTTCTCTCCTCAAGTGCACAGTAAAAGATTAATGAATCAGGCAATGCAGGTGTAAAATGTCTAACACAATACACTTACAGAACTGCCTTTCATCTAAAATGATCTTACTACCTGTAATAGTTATAATTTGTCAATTCATCAATCTGTTGACATTGAAATTAAAAGACAAAAATTTTCTTTTTATAACAGTTTTAAAAAGAAATTACCCTCATTGTTGGACCTTTTCTTCAGATACAAATTATCTGGAAAAATATCCTTTTTTCTCCTTTCTTTTATGGACTGAGAAGTTAAAAGCATTGTGAATGACCCAGGGGCAACTAATTGCCTGTCAATCACAATAAATTCAAAAAGCAGTGTTTCAAGCTTAGAAAAACAAAAGTAACAATAGCAACTAAAAATCTCCAGGACTGTATCTTAATGGAATAGAAAACACCATGATATTAAAGAAAAAAAAAATTGCAACATATCATGAATAATATATTAGCAAAAAAAAAAAAGAAATCCCAAATCTTTCCCATGCTTCTATGACAAAGGTAGATAAATAAGGAGTTGGTTGGTTACTTGGTTTGGCAGTTTGTTTAAGGCTAAAGAGAAAGAATGAGCTTGACTCTTGGATGACAGAAAGGCTGAGAGAATTGATTTTTCCCACTCTGATAAAAGAAGGCTAAGGTAAGACCTTGTCATGATCTTCCAGTATTTAAATGGTGGCTGCAAAGGAGAAGACTCCCTTTTTTACAAGGAGTCACATGGAAAAGATGAGGGATGATGGGTACAAATTAATCCTGGGTAGATTCTGATAAGACACAAGAGGACAGTTTTTCACAAAGAGAGCAATTAGCCATTGGAATAATCTCCCCAGGGAAGTCATCATTCCCCAGCATTTGACACTACAGATTCAGCTGGAGAAGGTGTTGGGCCATCTTTTCAAGTGCTTTTGCCATGAAAGGTTGACTGGATGACCCTTGAGGTCTCCTTCCACCTCATACTGTTCTTTGATCCTGAGATTCTGTGATTAATTGGATACATTTGCTGGGAAACTTAACAAATTTGCATATTAATTACCTATTAACACCAAAGGGAATCTATCTGTAAACTTCAAGGGTAGGAAATACTATGCACATCCTATCTCGAATTACTGCAAACTGATATTCCAATTTCTAAAGCAAGTTTAAAAACAAAAAACAAAACCCAACTCCCTAAAACAAATAAACAAAACAACAAAGAAACCCACCAATCCCCCCCCCCAACCCCAAAACACCTAAGCTCTTTTCCATAGTTCTATGATACTCACAATAGTTCTTAAAGCTTTTCTGTAAACCCTTGAAGGTGGTTCTGAATGGAAACTTTCAGAAAAGTTGAGACCATTTGGCTCAAGTAGAGAAGATAAGTATATTAGTGCCCCTGTATGGATATTATCATACAGAAATAAAATTATCTCAGTTTCCTGTAACTCAATGCGTTCTCTAAGGGGATCAACCTGTGCTGAACCATGACAACATTGCTTGAATGACGGCATCTACAGAAAGGCTTAGTGTGCTTTAGCTTTACAATTCTAATGTTTCATCTCCATTTTCAAAAGTGTTCCTGTACTGTCAAGGTCTTACTCTCTAATGATAAGTAAAATTATGTTTTATGTAGTGTTTTTCAGAAGCAAACCATTACAAAGTATATTTAAAAAATAGGAATTTAATCTTGAGACAATTTGGCAGTGAAGAATTACATATGGCCAGTCACTGATTTTCTTCACTTATGTCTCAAATATTAAAATTCACTGTAGTTATTAGTCAGCAGGAGTAAGGGTGGCAGGATATAATTCTTCATTATGATGGTTATACTTACTTTTATGATCATAATACCAAAAATCTCTAAGATAGGCAATATCCTCTTGTACTAATCACAGTGCAAAGATAGAAATATTTCCAGTGATTATCCAAGTAGGAATAGGCATTAACTGTTGGAACAGCTACATTCAAATTAAAGGATCAAAGATGAATTCTTGGTCACTCCTATTATTTAACATGATATTTCTCTGTAAGGTCTTCTATTCCCTTCGGTGGAGTTAGTCTTGATTTTTGTCTCTGCTGTTGTTTAAGATGCTTGCATAAATTTTATTATATTGAATTTAATGTCCATACAAGTCACACTCAGGTTTGAGATTTGTGTGAACAAATTTATTTATGCTTATCTGCAATATCATATGAAAGTGAAAAGGTGAAAAGTTCTTAATGGACTTAGTTTCCTTGTGAAATTATACCTAAAAATAAAGGATTGCTTTGAAAAATGTCATAAAATTGAAGATTAAAAAAATTACAGTAAGTTCTTATATACATGGAAATGAACTCATTCTGACCACTTTGTATCCGTTTCAGACCCAGTAAAATCTATGCATAAACCAATGCAAACTAATAATTTTCTCAGTGGTTCACCTTCACTTCTGAACTTTTGAAAAGACAAAAAATTTTATTTCAAAGACAAATTTAATTGTAGTCATTTTTGTATAGTTCCAGTCCTTCGTAATTGGTCCAAGATTGATAATTGGGTCACAGAGAACAGTCTCAAAATACATTTAAGCTGGAGTTATCAAATTATTTTAATAAAAACTGTGTATCAGACACTTTTCTGTGGTTCTCCCTCTATTGAATCAATTGCTTGGCCAAAGGGAAAAAATAGTGATTTTCCTATTTTCTACAATTTTCTCTGATTTTTAACTTTCCTTCAGCAGCAGTCTAACAAGATAATGCAAAAAACTAAGTGATCCAAGGCAATGTGTACCTCTCAGATCACTCACTATTTATGTTATTCATAGTGTGTATGATCTGTCAGAGAATTTCAGTCCCCTGCATCCAGGTTCAGTCAAAAAAGAGGAAACCTATCATGATTCTCTTCTCAGAATAATTTATGTTTCATATCCATATACATTCAGTGAATGCTACTGTAATTCTCACAGGAATTTGGCACACTAAGAGTACATAACTATGGTTAATTGCAACACAGGCAGTTGATTGATGCCTCTCTTCATTAATGTCTGATCTGAGACCATCTTATTCAGTGTATGGTCATTTTCTAACATTTGATTTCTTCCTTATCCTGACCCAAATGTGTATTGAATGGTTTGGGCAGCAGGTTTCATTCCATTATTTCAAATAATTCCTTCTGTATCTGAAAATAAAGCATTCTTAGCTTTTTTTTTCTTATTTAATTCACACTTTTTTCACCTTTGTTTCTTTTCACAGAATTTTAGACCTCTAAGACACCTTGTTGTGTTCAAAACTGGTGCAGTAACAAAGAAGGGATTCACACTACAAAGAGGTCTAGTTTTCTTGCTGAAGGGAATGTATGCTATCATATTGTTCTGCTTCACATTATCAAAATCTTTCCACTTCCTGAATTTTACTTAAAAATTACCTCTCAGTATAATTGTATCACTGAGAAATAGAGCACTGTTATATGGCTTCCCATAGTGCTCAAACTGGCAATAGGGCTATATTTTCCTACTTTTTTATTAATCTCTTATCTTTACTTAGTGATTTCTTAAACACTTTGTGATCCATAATTGTTGATTGAATGCATTCTAGTAAAGCATTCTAGTAAACCCACAGTACATTCCTTGAGATAGCGTAATAGTAAAAGCTGTTATTTTTAATTTTCAGATGTTCGTGCAGCTCTCAAAAACTTGTTGAGGGAGGAGGCAGACCTTTCAATAGGACACTAATCCTGTAAAGAACCCAGGTGTAGTCAACTCCTGCCCGCTTCCATCAGAGAACAATCATACGTTCAGCTGGAAGTTGATACCCAAGTGCCCCATGTTCTTAGACTCTTTCAGAGATCTGTTTAGGATTTCTGCTTTTCAAGCAGTAGTCCTTTATCAGATGGTTTAGATGTACTTTGAAACCAGAATTATTCTGCTCAATTCAGATTATTTTGATGGTGAAATAAAAATACTAGGAAGTGCATTACAGTAATTAGCTTTGTGTTTATGGTGTCTAAATCCAAAGACTAAGACACAAAAAATATGTGTCTCTACTTTAAAAGATTTAGAAGTAGTTCCATTCCAGGTCCCACGCTTTTCTGTTATTTGGTTTTTCTACTTTGATGCAGCATTAGGAAACAAGCTAACTAGTAGTAAGAATAAGAGGAAGAAGAATAATTTATTTTGTGAAGTATTCAAATGTCATGTGACCAATGTGCAAAACTCATCACATATGAAAATCAATAACCACATATCCCTGTCCAACTTACATTCTTGATACAACAAAAGTAATTTTATTGAACTATGAGTTAAAAATACATGGATTTGACTACCTGTAGGGTTTTGTCTGTTTGTTTCCTTTTCTACAAAATTGAAAAGGCAGTGTAGTGCTTTACATACTTCTGCATTTCAAAGAATCCGTTCCAAAAAAATGCTACTATAGGCACATCCAGTCTCCTTGAACATGTTAAAATGAAGAAACTTTAAAGACTTCCTTTCTCATCTTTCCTAGTTTGAATTTAGTGATCCATCTCCACTTTTATATGCTGAATGACCTATGATTTTGTAGTACAACAACATCAACATCAATAGCAGTGGCTGTTCCTAAGGCTTCAAGAATACTGGCACATTAAATGGTTATGTAATCTTTAGAAATCGAAGGAATCTTTCATACTAAGTTGTGTGAAACAGAAGTGTCTTCTGGGTTTACTTTATGAAGATAGACTTTGAATTTAATCTTTTTCTTCTTCTGTACATTTCTTTTAAAATAAGCCTAACACCAAATGTTAAGATATCAGATCATACAAATGAAAACTATTTTAAGATTTTCACACAAAAGGCAGCACTGTGTAAGAGAAGTCAAACTTCTATTTGACTTGTATTTTTTTTGAGAAAAGAGAATTCTTAACAGCACATGAGTTTGAAAATTCTTTTGTAATTTTTTAATATTCTGATAATTCAGAGAAATATTTATTTCCTGTGAAGCCCTATCACAAAGATAATGCTATCCCTGCATGTCCGATTCAGATGCTTCGCTCTCTTAAAAGTTATTCCTTTCTGAAAGTGCATAAACAAAATAAAATCAGTCAAATTAAAAATTAGACTATACAATCCCTCTACATCTTTATAATATTGATAATAATGCCCTCAATGATTAAGGGGGAAAAAAACTGATAAATGTGATAGCCAGTGATCTGCATGGTTTTGGGGTAACCAGAGAGGTTTCTTGCCCATGCTGTATGATCCTGGTATTGTCAATCTCCCCGTGCAGCTTCTCCCGTTTGCTGTTGGCCTTGGCCTTTCACCAGTCCCCCAGAGCTTCCCTATTGGCCCCAGTTCCCCTAATCCCACCTCCTCCTGAGACAGGAAAAACCCACCTTTCTCTTTGTTGCATGGTATTTGCTTGGAGATTCTGAAGGGCACAGATGAATAAACCCAGGGTCTGCTGGGATGAAAGCAGTGCCCTTCTTGACTCTTTGCTGCTGACACATTACTGACCCTGCCTGTGCTCTGTGGGGGCACACGGGACCCCATGGAGCACAGGCTAAAAAGGGACTGATGTAATAGGTGGCGTTTCACATTGGGCACCACCTGTCAGTGGCTCCCTTTGGGTTCTGTGGCTCACGTGCAGGTGTGCACAGATGCAGGGACAGCTTCAGTGATGTGTATCTGACAGCAAGAAGCAGCTAAGGGTCCTTTGCATAGAGTTCCACATGCAACAGTTTAATGCTACAGCTCGCAAAGGGTTCCAGAGGCAAAATGACCCAGAGCCGGTGACAAACTGCTCTTAAGTACAGGGATGTGGCTAAAACTATGAGCCAACCAGGTAATCAGAACTGGGGTACATTACCATAACCAAACAGGCATCCTGAGAGAGGCTTGTTTCCCTCACCATAACATGAAGCATGATCACTGTCTACCACAGATACAATTTTCTGTTTCTTAAAATTGATCCTGCCTAGTTGGATTACTGTCCAATAAGCACTGTCACAGTGCTTATTTTGTAATGTCTCCCTGAGAGTTCACCCTATGTTCTTCAGTAAGGATCATGATACTGTTGCATGCAAAGCTGTAGAAAAATTCATTCGAAGATAAATGGAGATAAACCAGTCTTGGGAAAATTAAAAAGTCTCAGTGCTGTTCAGTTTGTAAGGCAAAGCATGTAGCCTCCTTTTAAATCACTCGGTATCATTAAAATCAATTACTTTCCATTTTTATCAAACTGATATAACAGTTTGATGTACCAGAAGAATAATTTCCTTTCCATGTAGAATATACCCTCCACTTCATCTTCTTCTTGCTACTTGTCACTTCCTTGGCAGTATTGGTTTTCATCCCATGCTTCTTTGCCAGTGGATTGATTATATTTATGCAGTAGGTAACTGATTATTTCCTTCAGGTCAAAGAGTGATCATCAGCTCCAGTGTTCCAATTAACTCCTTGCTTGTGCTACGTTTCAGGTATATCCTGTTTTTCTGCACATACCCATACTCACTGAAAATATCAGGCTATTGAAAGTACAGTTAAATATATCTATAGCTATGCAATTTTATGTATAATGTTTGCTTTGATCCTTTTTTGCATGATTTTACTTCTCAAAATTCCTATATAAGTGCATTTCTTGCAATCTCACCTTAACACTGCTTAGATTCTTGTCAAGGGATCTTTAACAGCAAAAGAATACTGGGTAACAAACACAAAGAACTGTTGGTTAGTAGGCAGCATATGCTTCCCAGTCTCAGTTCAAGCTTTAAAGGAGTGACATACTTCAGAGGACTTTTTTTTTGAAAAAAAAAGGAAAAGCATTTAAAATGAATTGAGTTGTACCAGAGGATTCTTTGGGGAACTTTCACTTTTACACAAGTGTTATAGAACTCAATTATAATGTATTAGTGAGGGAGGTCAGTGTAGTTATTTAGACAAAACAACAGATAAGAAATCTGGAAATGTGCATAGTGTGAAACTGGTTCTTAGTTGTCATGAAAGAAAAAAATAGAATCTGCTTTCTTTAGATTCCAGAAAAAAAAAAAAGTCATGGATTACCAGAGCATTTCCTTTCAAACAATATTAATCAAATGTACTGTATTTCCCATCTTTATGTCAGCGGACTTTCTAGTGAAATGTATTGCTTTACAATCTATGTAGCAATTTACAGATATAGAGATACATTTAGTTGGTCAGTTCTGGAAGACTCATTTAAACATGGCGGGGGGGGGGGTTGTCATGTGTTTTTGTGTGTGTGTAACACTTGGAGAAAAAAATACGCTACCACTGCATCCTCTAGGAGATTAAATCTAGCAAAGATTTTATAGTAAGAAAGCAAAATATAGACAAGTCTCAGAATCAGTTAAAATACCTTGTCAAATTAGTTTGACAAATTTATTCCAAGATATTCAGTTGATTAAATGAAAAGACTATTATAAATGTTGCACAAAATTCTTTACTCAGCAATGAAAACCATTTTTTCTTGATCAAAAAAAAAATACAGTATGGTTTATTTTGAAACCTTCAGTAAAGATTTTCAATTTTATTCTCTATTTCTCCAAAGTTTGACTAATATATTTAAGCATTTTGGTTAGCCTCTCATTTTATTCCAATCCCAATTTTTGTATTAACTGGTTATAAAACAACAACAGGATTAGTCTGGTTTTGTTTTGTTTCTTTTCCTATGCAGTTCAATAACATCTTCTTTGCATAATTGTATTTCATACAAGAAAAAAAAAAACAAAAGTAAAAAGAACAAATTATTTCAGTGCAAAATGTATGTCTGTGCAATGTAATAAATGACTCTGCCTAAGAGAATGGTATCTGTGCCCTTCCATTAATGGTTTTAAGAAATGAATAGATATATAAAGCAAATCACAAAAATTATGAATTCTCAAACTACAGAAGCTGAATGATAAATCTAGAGGCCAAAATGACAGCCACAAAGTCATAAAAGATTAAGACAAATAAAAAAATCTTCAATACATCTTTGACAGGTTATCCTGTAACTGAGTGATTTCGTCATAATCCACATCTTTCTGAGGAGATATTTGCAGTTGCAGGTGTTTGAGACTTCCCCAGGGAATCATACTTTACAGTTTGGTTTGTTATCAACAACGCTGAGTTGTCAAGGGGGAAATGCTTCGTGCTGCCTTATTCTGCTAAACTGCATGGCTTTCAGCAAAAAACTGGAAACAAGAAAGTGTCTTTGGCCATTAGCTTCTGAGAAACAGACAGCTGTCAGAAGGCTTTACTTCCTGCAGAGCAAGATGATTTCAGTGAAGAAAACCATAGTAATCCTCACTTTGGCAGAATATATTTCTGGGTTTTAAGCCATGTTTTACTTCATGTGGTGTTATCCAGTCACAGAAAGCAGCAGAAGTAAGGAGAATGACACCCTGTTGCCCGTTTTAATTTTTGCAGTTGTGAGGAGACTGTAAAAAAAATGCGAGAAAAGAAATCTATTTCAATTCCAGCCATGTCAAAACTGGCCCAGAAACACTTTATCTCTTATGGCTGACATGACCCAGCTTTAGCAGTACACAGTAAAAAATAATAATTTTTAAGTTAGATTAAGTGATTCATAATATGTGCTACTACCTTCCTAGCATATCACAAGCTATGCTGCCAGGTATGTAGTAGCCTGCATGAGTGGTGTGAGGGGTTATTTTGGGTTGTGGGGTTTTTTTCTTTCTTAATGACATTGTGAGAAGCTCACTAGAGATTATTTCACTGCCTTTTTTTTTTTTTTTTTTGATTGTCAATCAGTGTTTGGTTAACCAAACATTTGGTTTACCAGAATGAATACTCTAAAACATGTATATCCTGTTTTTTTGTTTAATTTTTCTCTCAGATACATCAACCTATTGTTGGTTTGTGGTCATATTTTTGTTTTGTTGGGTTTTTTTGACAAGGAGTGAGAGGGTGGTATTGATTTTTTTTCCCCAACAAGTATAGTGAATTAATTCTTTAACAAAATAGTTATGTTAAATAGAAATGGTGCAATAAACCCAAAACAAACCAAGAATTTGCTTTCTGCTTGTAATTGACACAAATGAGCCAGCTTGAGCTATATTCTCACACTGAACTGAGTTTCTGAATAAGAAAATGGTAAAATAAGAGTTTCAGAGAAAGTCTGTTTTCTAGATAGTTTAAATGTTAGTCAGTAAACAGTGTAGCAAATTTCCATAGCTCAACTTTATTATTTGTTGTTGATGAGTGAAAAACTAATTTAAGGCTCTCTAGGGACTCCGAAGAAGCAATGTTCATCTCCTTTCAGCTTTGAAACAATTTTTATTTAAAGGAATTATCTTTTTTAATCATGAAAATGTCTTATGAGCCGGCATTCATTACAATTGTAGACCAGCTTGATCAGCACAACAAATTCCATTTTTTAGATCAAGTACAACCTTGTGAATAGAAACCAAACAGCAAAAAAAGTATCAGTGGGTGCTGTATCACTTCATAGATGGTGCCTTTATTCAAATAAATTAGTTAATATGTTCCAAAAGAATTATTCAGCTCAAAACAAAATTATCTATATTTTTAAAAGTAAGCAAATGAAGAAAGAATGATATCGCCTATTTTCTCATTCCATATCATGGTAAAAGAATACTTTCCATGATTATCAGAACTTCAGTACTTGAACTGTAATTATATGCATAATGCATGGAAATGAATGTCTGCTGCATCTGTGAGGTGAAGCATTCTGCTTCACTTCTTTAAAGAAAACATCTCAAGTATACTAGAGAAAGGTTTTAATCTCTGAAGCTAGATATTGTGAAACAGATATTGGAAGAATAAATATTTATAAATAGAAGAACATAAGCTCTTTAGGGTGAAGCAGAATAGCAAACAAGGGCCTGTAAAGAAATTCTGCCCTGATACTGTGGCCAATTTTTCCATCTCCCTACTCTTGCTGCCAATCCACAGATTACGACTGGCAACAAACTATATTCAGTCTCTTTTGTGTACCTTCCAAAATAATTTTTGTCTTACTCTACTGGGGCTTTTAAATCCTTCTGCCTCCTAATGCTTCTTTCTTTCCAGTCTCCTGCTCTTTCCTAGCCTTGTAAATTCCTTTTTAATTTTCACATCTTACTTTTTTTATCTCTTCTTTCTCCACTCAGCTCCAGTAAAGTGTTTTCCCCAGTGTTTTGCTCAGTTTCTAGAGGGATAGCAATCCTTCTGTTAAGGTTTCACGGGAGCCACATGTGGCAGCCAACACAGAGCACTCAGGCAGAATTCCTCTCTGCTCTCAGCCTTTTACCAAAAGGGAAACACAACATGCATGCATAAAACTGTGTGAAAATTAACAAAACCTGTAGTTTATGAAAGCAAAGAATAACATTCTTAACCTTCTAAGTCACTGAAGAATGAAAAACAAAGTCCTCATCTTGAAGTTGAAAGTGAAAAATAAATTTTAAAAAAGTCAAAGTCTAAAGCAAAAATAGATTCAAACAATCAAAAGTTTTCCTTTAACTTAAAAAAAAAAAAATATATATATATATATATTCAGTTTGATTCAGTAATTTTTGTTGCATTTATTTTACCTAAGGCTCACTGGCAGGAAGAAATTACTAGAAGGTGTGTTATAATGTGCAATCAAATGCTTTTTTATATTCGTTGTCACTGTATACACTATGAAAAATGTAACAAATTATTTCTCCTGTTTTATAGATTCACTTGTAATCAAGAATCTCTATGCAGGTGGTTAATGAAGAACTCCAGATCCTTATCTTTTCACACCACAAAACTATGGAATATGATTTAATATATTGTTTGAATATTACCTTGTTACCTATTACACTTTGAATGGTGTAAATACGAAAAATAAGGGTAGTGATAGCTAATTAGTGTCTGCAAATGAAATAAACTTTTGCTACCTTTCAATTGAATTAAATACACCAATGAATCCTATCTTGGAAACTGCGACTTTCCAAATATTTTGAAGAGCTTGCATTAGACACATTATATTATCATTGCTTAAAACATAGAAAAGTAACTCACAGTTAAATTTAGTAAAAGCACAGAATTTATATACTTCACTTGTAAAAGGCAAGGAGCAATTTGTTTATTGATATAAAACAGATTTAACAAATTTAATAGTGCATGTGACTGTTTTCAAAAAATTAAAGTCAGTGTGCACTTGATTATTTAGTGCATAGAGGACAGAGTCATATAAGGCTGTCAAGGAGATTCTTTTGTTGATTCAAGAGGCTTAGAAAGGACCCCATTTGCTTTCTAAGCTTCTCAGAAGGGAGTTTAGTTGTAGCTGGACACAGGTTTAGTCAAAGGCTTCTGCCTAAAGGAGTAGGTCTGCACAATCAAGTCTTTATCTCACATAGCTTTCAAAGTTTAACATGTTAATCACAGAGAATCTGTTGTTGCAAGGAATTTCTCAGCCTTGAGGATAAATCTTCAGAGGTGTCCTGACTCAAGGGGAGATCCTGGCATGAAGCCTGTGGATGTGCAGGAGAGCTCAGTGGGCCCTGGGCTGTCCACTATTGATGGAGTAAGATAATTGACTCATATTTGCATACTGATTTCAGATGTTTCTTCCACTCCTGACTTGAGCTGAACTTTGGTCAGAACTGTGGTTAGCTGGATATTTTGCTCTCATTAGCCTTTGGCTAGTCTGTTGTTATTTAACTGCCCCAAATCCACTTTCAGTTACCACAAGCATCCATTAGACAGCCACTGTTGGTTATCACTTGAGCAGAATTACAGGAAATAAAGGCCCCAATATTTAAAATTTGCAACAATATTCACGTTTGCCTAATAAAAATAATAAAAAGAACATCTTCTCAAGACAATAGTCACTAATATGAATTATGTATTGTTGAAGGAAAATGTGTTAAATGTCTTTTTGATTTATGGCACATTGAGGTGTCTAAACTTGAATGAAACATTTACAATAAATAGAAGAAATAAACTTCCAGGTTTCATGAATACTTCAGGTGACATTGAACTTTCTAAGGGTTTAAGTGGGATGTAAACTTTCCATGATATTTTAAAATGCGAATATATATCTGTGTAAGCACAAACTCTATATACTACCACTTACTGTTCCTTGTAGACCACAATAATTTAAATTTTAGTTGCTAAAGTCACTTCCAAAGGTTCAGAAGTGTTTCCATCCGGGTTGGATATGGCTTTGAGCAACCCCTTCTAGCTGGATGGCTTCCCTGCCCATGGCAATTGAGTTGGAACTAGATGATCTTTAAGATCCCTTCCAATCCAAGCCTTTCTTATTCTGTGATTCTTTAGCTTGAGTATTTTAGAGAGTATTCTTTGTAAGTTTTAAAATCTGTCAGGTCAAGTTATTCCAATTAGTCAGAAAGTAGCCTCTGACACATAGGGATAACATTCCTG
This sequence comes from Rhipidura dahli, assembly GCA_013399225.1. Lineage (NCBI taxonomy): Eukaryota > Metazoa > Chordata > Aves > Passeriformes > Rhipiduridae > Rhipidura > Rhipidura dahli. Next base: position 741,096 of record VXAC01005869.1, on the reverse strand, counting down.
GCAAGAGTGTCTTTAATTAGGCAGTAGGAACATGACATTGTATAAAGTAGCGGCAGTAGTAGAGACTATTCATCTTTACATGTGACAAATACCAGGTCTTTCTCTCTGTGTATATCTGTATGTCAGTTTTGTTAGCTATACTGAAGTAATCTTAAGAATAATGACAAAATAAAAAGGAAGCAAAATAACAAGTAAAAGAAAACAATACCTTTTCCTCTATACCATCTTCTCTGTGTAATGACTTAACATGCTTCAGGAGTGGAACCAACAGTTGTCAGAGAGATAATATGAGGCTGTGAAACAAGGCTTAGACTTGCAGGGTGATTGACAAATAAGCCAGAGGTCTTTGTAACCTATTCAGGAATAAAGAGTACCTTAACACAGGGTCCTGATGGGTTTTATCAGACCATCCAGAGCCCTAGCTCAGCCTGTGAATGGCAGGAAGATGCCACAGGAAGAGGACATAATTGTCATGTCACCCACACCTGGTGGGGATTTTTCATGCAGGGAGCTGCTCCATCCTGCCTGTGAATAGCTATTTTTTTTGTTCAAGCTGGCCAGGAGGCTTAGTTTGCCATCAACAAGAGTTACACTAAAATCTGAAGATATACTATGATGGTGTCAACAAGCACTATGCGTTAGGCAGTAGCACAGGGGCATTCACAGAAAATTTAGCATTGCTGTCCACCCTCCTTTCTTCCTGGCAAAGGTTTTGTGGAGCATAACACTATTTCCTTGATACAGGTACACAGCTCTGCAGTCCTGTTCTATCTATTTCTCAGTCACATTTGTGGGAAAACAAGTAGATTACACACTCAATTTCCTCACCCTTCTTTCTCCTTCCTGTCAAAGAAGCCAAAATAGGCATTTACAGGCCACACTATCTTCCAATATATAGGAGGGTTCAAAAATGACTTTTTAAAAAGTCAAAGATAATATATTATTTTTTTAAAACTCACTATTTGCTCTAGAAGTTGTCCATTATTCCTATCCTCCTTAGCTGCAACAAAAAAGCTCATTTTAGGTAGAATTATAATTGGTCATAATTTCAAGTTCTTTGTACAGAATAAAGCAAAGGAGGTATTTTAATTTTTTGCTCCTGGTGTGCATAACAGTTCTTCCTTTAGCATAGGCTTGTTTTTTAACTTCCAACTGCTAGAAACATTGCAGCAATTTCCATTGATATTCCCTTGGTGTAACAAAAGTCAGTAATTTAGCCAACAGCAACAGGCTGATTAGATTTGTTGCACACTGATCAATCAAAGTGCTGTCTTGATCTCACTTGCCTTCAGACACTGCTTTAGAAAGCCTAGCCTTGGGGAAAATATTTTGCTTTTCTTTTCCATTCTTTTCTAAATAAACTCAGCAACTTAGAAAAAATGAAAACCATTTGCTTAACTGTATGAAAATATGTCACATGAAAATATTGATTAAACACCACACAGGTAATGAGAAGCAGAAATACAGACAAATATAACTAAAACAAGGCTTCAGTGTAGAAAGATTTATGTACTACAAATGTAACTGAATATGAAAAAGACAGATGTTGAACAGGAAGACATGAATATGAGAAAAATCACAAAATGAAAGAAAATAAGACTCATGGAGAGTAAAATTAATATCTGAAAGAGAATTGGCTAATAAAAATACAGTATTATGTAATTTCCTTTTCTTAAAGAGTGTTCTTTAAAGATAAACTCTAGTACAAATACAATGTGGACACAAAGAATAATGTACCATAATAGATAAGTATCTCCTATTCATAATAAAAAATTGATTAAAGAAGTGGTGAGCTGACAGAAGAAGAAGAGCTAGAATACACAAGTGCACTCACATCAAAACACCAATTAGAGATCCAAATAAAGCTTAGTTCAACAGCGTGTTAGCTGGTGAGTTCAGAGGGCTAGTTATTGATTTAAAAACCCAAACAAATGCACAAACAAAACAAAAAAAAAAAAAACCAACCAAACAAAAAAAGCCAAACCAGATAACTATAAAGCTTCAAACAGACAAATAAATATATACCATGGTGCAAGTATGTTAGAGTAAATAGTGTTACATGTGAGAACTGCTTTTCTGGGAGGGCTTCAAGCTTGGTGAGACACAGACTTATTAATAGTGTGCAAAGATGCATGGATATATGTCTATAGATTATAAATATAGAAAAAAATCACATAATTGATCTTAAAAACCCTTAAATGGCAAGGAGTCTGCAACTACTAGTTTTACTGTTTGGGATGGAATCTTAGGATGTAGACTAGAATTAAGAATATCAACCCTGAATGGCATAGAAATGATGAATTTGCTAACCTCTACAACAAATTTCAGAAGAAATCCTATGGCTGATGTCATTCTATTAGAAAAGAAAAATAAAAAAACTGAACTACAATTAGTAATTTTCACTTTATTTTAGAAAACAAGAGCTAAAATGGCTTTTTCAGATCACTGTAGAATGCTAAAGGGGAAGTGAAAAGACCTGAAAAGAAAATAAAATGATTAACAGAAAACCTGGAAACTATCTTGGCCTTGAAAAAATAGGATCTTTTAGATTTTCAAATGTGCCATAAAATGGAAATCAAACTAAGAAAAGACCACATATAGGAAAGCAAATTAAGCAAACAAGTTAATTCTAGCTTATTATTATTATTTATTATCATTATTTAAATTTCAATATATATCAAAAAAAACCTGAAAACCTGAAATTATACATAGCAAATCTCCCTTTGCTGGCAAGTAGTATATGTGATCAATGTATATATGTTTACAGCCTTCACTGTAAAGTTCATTTCACTGTGGCCAAAATTATTTGGAGTGACCTGTGCATACAAACAACCCAGGTCCTAACATCATTATCCCTGTGCTCAAATTTTGGTGAGAAATGGCTTACAAAATATATTGTCTATCATGGAAGATGTATATATTTTTTACTCTGCAGTTTTACAATAACATCAACGACATTGAGATTGACACCTACTGATCTTTAAATTTAATGAGAGAATATCCATAAAATCAGATATCAATAGATTTTGTACATTCAAAGAGACTGAGTAGGCCGTGCACAGAATGAAATTTAGATCCTGAAAGTAGACTTAAGCCTCTCAGTTGTTGACTGAAAATAATTTTTCAGCCTATTGAAGTCTTGCTTTGAGTGCCCAGGCACCCTGCTAAGTTTGCAGGCAGTGTCTGGTTCCTCTGAATTGAAACCACAGAAGAGAACCCATCTAGGAGAGCAGTGGGGATTCACAGTACTGCTGTGGGGAGGCTGGGCATTATCCTCTATTTGGGGTTTATATTCAGAACCTCTTCTAGATTTCACTGTGTGAAACAGGTCACTTTTTTCTTGTAAGTACAGCAGTTAGTGCACTTTACCAAAGTGCTCTACCTTAAAAAGATAAAGAACTCAAAACTGTAATGTAATGATGGGAAATGATACATAAGAAGCAATTGAAACTTTATGTCATTAAATGCAACATCAGAAACTAGAAAAAACGAGTGTGCTGCTCCTGGATGTGAAGAGGAATCTGATACTTGCTTACATAGCAGGTTGCTGTAGAGATATGCAGTAATTAAAAACTTTGCCACATCCATTAGAAAAAAGAGGACCTTTAGAAGCTATGTGTTCTTAGAAGCGCCAGTATATGGAAGTGATCATTTACAGCACAGTTTGCTGAGTAATGCTTGGATTATAGGCATCTATGATCTCTATTGTGATGTTCTTGAATAAGAACAAAACTGATAATGGAATACTACCTTAAATTTAAAGTAAAAATTTGTTGGGCTTTTTTATTTTATGTTAAGCAAATTATTTGATATCACAGCTTTACTAGAAAAGTCTAGGAAAAGCAAATACTGTATGGCTTTGTTCATACATAAGAGTGCATAGTACACTGAATATATTATCTTTCTTTGACGTATTTTTTGCACTATTATTGGGTGCCTAGATTTAGCTAGGGGAAATAAGTGATTTTTCACTTACTCCTGTATTATTAAATCCTCTTTTAGTGCTTTGGTTTTGGTTGTGAGAAAGTTAATATTCTACATAGAAGCTGGTAAGGGGCTATTATTTGGATTTTTCATGAAAATAATGTTGATAACAAATGTTTAAGCTATTGCTGAGCAGTGCTTACACAGCATCAAGGCTTTTCCCACTTCCCACACCACCCCCACCAGCAAGGAGTTGGGAGGGGACACTGCTTACCCCAAGTGACCAAAGGGATATTCCATACTGTTGGCACCACAGTCAGCATATTGAGCTAGGGAAAGAAGAAGGAGAGGAAGGAGACTTGGAGTGACGATGTTGTCTTCCAAAATAACTGTTAGTCCTGGTAGAACCCTGTTTTCCTGGAGATGATTGGACACCTGCCTGCCCGTGGGAAATGGTAAGTGAACTTGTTTTGCTCTGCTTTACCTGTTAAACTGCCTTTATCTCAGCTCCTGAGTTTTCTCATTTTCACCATTCCAAATCAGTCCCCCGTTGTACTGTGGTGAAAAGTGAATGAACAACTATGTGGGGTTTAGTTGCTGGCTGGGATTAAACCACAACAGTCCCAGGCTGGGCCTGGGCTGGCAGAGGGCCAGGGCATCACTGGTGTTCCTGTGCTGTACCACCCAGCCTGGTACTCCACTGTGAACTTGAACTGAAGGAATGTGCCTGTAGGCAAGACATTATGGCATTGTGGCCAGTGGAGGAGGCCACACTGGAACAGGAGTACCACAGAGCTTCTGTGGCTGTGGATCGTTTTGTATTCCAGCAGGTATTCCCCTCAGGAGACTGTGGCTCATAGACACTGCCCCACACTGGGCACCAGAAAGGACAGTCATGGTTTAACCCCAGCTGGGAGCTGAGCGCCACACAGCTCTTAGATCATCTAACTAGCTAGTTACCTCTTTCAGCTAAAAAGCCATGGATAAGAGCCAGTTAGTGATTATTTTTGCATGGTTCTGTCTGGTCTCACTGTCAAAGATTGCTATATTGGACTGGATGTTGTTATGTGACAGCTCAAGAATGAGCCTTCTTTGATCAATCTTCTGAATCTTCACTACTGTGTAGTTTGGAAGTCGTAGGTCTAGTAGGCAGCAGTCAAAGAATACTGAACCAGCCAATAATCAGGAGAGCAAATCTGAAATGTTTCTTTCTTGTAGAGGAACTTGGGAGATTAGGTAATTAGTGGGAAATGCTAATAAGAGTCACTCTTTAATATTTTAAACCCTATAATCCACTTAAATTACATGTTTAGGCTGGAAGAAACTGTTCCTTGGGCAATATCATCCATATTTAAAGAAATCTAATTTCAGTTGGTAACATCTGAAGTACAATACAATGAAGATAAGTGCAATCATGAATAGAAGAACCTGGCCCAGAATTCATCTTGGTGTCCAGAAACCTTTATGCAATTACATTGTCCCAAAGTTGCTGTACCAAGAGGGCTTTATATATATGTAATACTTCCTATTTTATGGTTCACGTCTTTTTTATGATTATACTAAGATTTTTGGGTAAAATTTTAAAAAATTAGTTAGCTGTGATTAGGTGTTCTGCTCTTTGCTCGTCACCTCCTCCACCTTTGTCCCTGGACCATACTTTCCCCTGGAAAAAAAAAAAAAATCCATAAAAAAACCTGGGGTTTGGTAATTCAAATATTGACCCGTGCAGGAAAGAAGGGAAAACAGAGCATGAGCAGTCATCAATTCTTGGTGTCTGAAAAGTGATTTTCTGTGTCTTCAATAGTCAAAATAGAGAAAGTACTGCCTAACCATTACTGCCCATCTTGAAGGAATAGAAATCAGCATACTTAAAAACCAAGTGTTTAACTGGTAATGATCAGAAGTATTAGAGTAGAAAAAAGACAACCCATATTCCTTTAAATAGACCAAAACAACATAACAGGACTATTGTCAGCAGACATTTAAGCAATCTGAAAAACAACCCACAATAGCAGGTTCTCTGATGATACCAGTGAACAAAATAAATCATCACAACAGCAATTTGTCACCAAGTGCTCCAAAACTTGACAAGAAAATGCCTTTCTTGAAGCCTTTCAGCATAATAAACTTCTTGGGGAATACTCCCAGAGAGGTTCTTACAAGCCAAAAGAAAACTTTGCTTCCAGCACATTAGTGTCATCCTAGTATATTTGTGAACACTTCAAAAGATGGATTTACAAATTAAGTAAGCGCCGACTTTGAGATGCCCCAATAAATGTTGAAGAGCAAAAAGCAGGAGGTAACAAGGGAATTTCTTGACATTTTGTTGTTTTATTTTTCAGCTGTTGCAAGAGAAAAAAACCCCTAAATAATCAGCAAAACTCTCTTACATCTGGAGAAACCCAACAACATTATTCAAACTAATTAAAATATAAAAAATAATCAAAGTGGAGAGATTTAGGTTATGAGTTGGAAATATGCATGAGTGATACTGTTGCCTATGACAAGTGGCATAAAGTACACACTGTAATATAGATTTGGCACATCATATACTGTGAGATACATAACATGCATCCCCTAGCTTTTTCCACATCTGATTATAATTTCTACAGTTGTGTAAAAAAGCACAGAATGTAGCATTTGAAGGAAGACTTGGATCACACCCAAACTCTTTCTGTCATAGTGATATCACATGATTGTTAGTTAGCTATATTTAAAAAATAGGTCTTTTTGCCTCCACTAATTTTTCAAGGTTGTTCAAGAAATTCAGTTCCATATCAGCTCTTTATTCTCACCTAAATTTCATGTATGGTCTATTCATGCTCATTTCCTTGAAAGGCAATATTCTTTTAAAGCTAAATAGCTCATCTTCTCATAAAGCAGTTGCCTCTAATCTCCTCCTTTTCCTTCAGGAAATACATTTAAAAAAAATCCATGTTTTCTACACTAATATTTCATTCAGTTTGGCCTTATAAAAGACAAGCCTCTACTTTAAAACCTTGCATAGAGAGCAGGAGTTACTCCCTTTGTCCTTTTTTACTTTGAGCAGAGGAATGTCGGCTATTTTGCAATCATTCTGTACTGCCAGGAATTGGATACTTAATTACCACACCTCAATTCTTAAAAAATATTCTGGAACAGATAGTAACTTGTTTCTTTCATGAGAACGAGTTAATTTCTTGAAATATTGATGGATAATGTGATTCCTCCAAGAAATAGTGACTTAGATTTCTGAAATATATATAATATGTGAAATAAGGACATAGCCCTATAATGGATGACAGGGCAGAAAATTCTTTAGTTAAAATTGGGATCACAGTCTCTACTTACTTAGTTATAAGTCTGTATTTTTAAATAAGATTTGACCTGCTATAGCTGAAAAAGGAGATTTTGAAATCTTCATGAGAGCAAGCTCTGCACACGAGTCTTTATTCAACAGTCAGCTCTCCAATTGCACTAAACAGAAATAGTTGAGAGACCGTCCAGAGCTGAAGGAAAAAGCAGATGACTGCCTGGGATATAATCCTAATTCATTTGAAATTGCTTTTATGCCAAATCAAGTTTCCATGCTGGATGGCAAATTCCAGATAAGAGGCTGATGCTGAATGTGAAGAGCCTTCATTCAGGTATATTAATTACACATCCTACAGCATCTCATCAATCTAAGACTTTAATTTTTCTCAGGCAAATTGCTTAGCTACATAATATAATTAATAGTTACAGTGTATTAAACACTGTTGATCATGAAGGAATGGGATGAAGTGGCTTGTGGATAATGGTAATCCTTTTCAGGAAAGAGTCAATCGATTTCCACTCCTAACATCATGTTTTGAGATAGAGTGAAAAATGAAAATATCTTGGTCCATAACAGCAGTTAAAATTCTTTATAAAAGAAAATTTTCTTTTCTTGAGATTAAAAATAAACAAATGAATAAATTATTGAATTTAGTGTTACTTTATCATGTTTCCATTAAATTTTCTTACATGCTTTTCAGAAATATTCAAATTAACATATAATCCTGATTCATTTGCAATTCATGCAAGTTTATCTAATAAATTCTGAATCACTGGATTTTTCCTGACTTCAGTGTAGAGTACATAAATCCCCCTTTTCCCTATTCTGCAACGAATTTATTATAAATTGAAATAAATTAGAGTCTATATGAGACTCTAATTTAGACTCAAGCAAACACTTGGTGGGAGAATAAAAATACACTTTGTTTTCTAGGACTGACAAGGCAAGTGATGAATCTGTTTACATAATGGGCTAATAAACCTAGATACTAACAGAAACAAAAAAAAAAATCTATTATATGGCATTATGGTAGTATATAGATTAGCATTTCAATAAAGGTTTTGTCTTTATCACATTTCAAATGACTGTGTTCTGCAGTGCCATTTATGACTTAAGGAGTGTTACATATACAGCTATATCAATAAAATAGTGCATGTTCACTACTTCATGTTATTAGAAGTTATTCCTTCTTATACCAGGAAAATTATTTTGTTAAGTTTAAATTTCATTTCTGGAATGCCACATTAAATATTTTATGATCCAACCAAAATTGCAGAAGGCATTTAGTCTTATTTGGAAAATTAAGTTCTTAAAGTCATAACATGGTATTCAGACGTTTATATTTTTGTGGCTGAAGCATCATAAAAAGCAGAAATATGAATTAAGGTTCCTCCATTACTGAAAAAAAAAAATCTTATGAGCCAGTACAGAGTTTTTAAAAGTTGAATACAAAGAATTACTTCATATTAACAGTTCCCCTTTTTTAGTAGTTACTTTGATTAGCTAATTGATTAAAGAACCACTGTTGTTTCCTCAGCGACCTCTTCAAATGTCTAAAACACATAGTAATTTGCTTATTTTCTTTTTAAAATTTCTTGATTGAAACTAAATATCTTATACTCATCACTGCATCTTCTGTAGAAATCAATGATTTTTTTTTCTGTGTTCCTTGTTGAAAAGCTTTTTCCTTTTTCCTTTTTTTTTTTTTTTTTGGTAACTAAAGAAGTTACCACTTCTTAGCATTACTTCATTGCATTTTTTCTAGTTGTAACTTTTTTCAGAAAGAAAAGGAAAGGAAAAAAGTATGTACATGATCAAAAGAACTTGAAAGCTGATTTTTTTCAGCGTTTGTAGTTTGATCTTATAAATTGTACAAGATTTGTCTTTTGCCTTACCCTTGTGAGTAATCTCATTGAACTCCAGGACTTTTCTCATGATAAAGCATTTGTAGAACTGGCCCTGAGATAGGGCAGGAAATTAAAGATTCATGGAATTGCTCATAGTGGAAGTCATAATGTACTTTCATCATATCTGTGTGGTAACTCACTTTGCTGACTGTGTTCCTGGCATTGCAACTTTTATTATGCTTCTTTTATTCTTTCCCCTATGGTTGAGATCAGTTATCTGATTTTACGTGGGAGTGAAAAACATTTTCTTACAAATTTGAAGTTAAAAAAAGATAATATCTAGCAATAATTTTTACATGCTTTTGGAAACTTATCTCTCCTCACAGACACATAGAAAGAGTCACTATCTAGACCTGAGTAACTCGCAAGTCCAGCATTTGATATGAAGAATTTCTCTGCTCTGTAGTTATACAAAAACCTTATATATTGTCACTTCACGGGGCAGTAGCAATTATTTGTTGCTCTTCACAAATCTGTTTAACATAACTTCCTCAGTCTCATCAAGCATCATGGGAGCCCTGTTAGTCTTGGAAACCTGACAGCCTAGATGAGTATTCCTGCTGTTTTATGATTGGCATGTACTCTCATTTGGCATCAGTCAAAGAGCTGAGTGTCGCTTGAACTCCTTTCAGAAATGGGACTGCATCTTTCAAATGGGTTTAAACTGTGTTTCTATGCCTTACACAACTTATGTTTAACTGACATCTAATTTAACATAAAAGGAAAAATATTTCATTAACTCCCACTCAAAAACCTTCAGTTGGAGCTCCTTAAGTTCCTAGTCTGACAGTAGATACACTTTTTTAAGGGAGGCATTTACAAGGAACAGGTTATCTGAATTAACTGTTAATTGTGAAGTTGAGATTCTGTTGAGAAAAATCCTGTTTAATTCAGTTGCCTGATTAAAAACTTGCAAAATTTTAACATTTTTACATATCTTCAGTGCAGTGAGTTTCTCTGCAGTAGAGAGCATTCTAAAAGACCAGTGACTTTAAAGTCAATGGAAAAGTTTTTGGGTCCAGACTAACAGTGGCATTCTCCCGTTAAAGGACTTGAACACATAACTGCTATTATTCTGAAAGGGAAAAATATCCATGTAAGGATAATATGTGGACAAGATATACTTGGGTTTACAAAGGCTCTTAACAAAGTTATCACATAGAGCTTTTAAGATAATTAAGAGAGCATGGGATAAAAGGACAAATACTTGGATGGATAAATAGTTATAAGACAGGTAACATGACATGAGTAAATTATTAACATTTGCAGTAGAGCATTACCCCTGACAGAATGCTGTATTGTCTGTGCAACAACTTGTGATGTTTAAGGTATTGTGATGTTTAAGGTGTTGACAAGAGATGTGAAAAAATAAATTTTAAACACTTGTGGAAGAACTGTAGAAGGACATTATAAGACTGAGTGACCAGGAAGAAAAACTGCCAAAGAAATTCAGTGTACAAAAAATTGTATACCTGTTAAAAACCAATCCAAATTTCACAAATAACCTGTGGCTGCCACACAGGACTAGCAAAAGAGATTATGATAGTTTATGAAAAATTCTCCATTTGGAAGAAGTTAAAAAACAAATAAACAAATAAAAATTACAATCAAAGGAATAAAACTAATTTCTAAAATATAGAAAAACAGTCAGTATTCTCCTGACAAATTCATTCTTTGTCTGCATTATATAGTATGCTGGCTTCTTTGAGCTTTGAGTTTGGTTTTCTTTTGGTTGGTTTTTTTTTTGTTTTTTTTTTTTTTTCATTTATTATTTCTATTTCCCATTTAATGAAACCCCACTCCTTTGNGGGTTTTTTTTTGGTTTTTTTTTTTGGTGAGGTTGTCCTGTTGCAAAGTTATAAGATAGATTCTATGTGATGAATAACTGAGCAGGCTGAAGGTCTTCGGTTTGAAAAAGAGATGTCTTGAAATGAATATCATAGACATCTGTCAGACAATGAGTGACATGAACAGAATGGACAACTCTTCACTGCTACATAAGCACAAATATGGACCTCAAATTTAAAGAGGAGGAGGAAAATTTGGAGTAAATACAAAGATGTACCTACTTAGAAACAGCTCAAGGAACATTTTTGTTGCCACCTAGTTTCAAAATTTGAGGCAAAATTTTTGCCCAGCTTCAAGAGGGCAAAAAATAAAAATGTTTGTAAGAAAATCAGTTAAGGACAATTGAATAGACCTCACATATCAGAAATTTCCAGAGCTAAAGTATCGTAGGTTACAATAGATGTATTTAAGTATTCCATTACCACCAGCTGTGGGCCATTGGCTGTTATCACCTGCTAATGACCCACCCCTGATAACAGACAATGGGCCATCAAGAAACCACCACATGACTCATGGACTTATCTCATCTTATTGGGAGATGCTCCACCCAGGAGGGGGGAGCCCGGCATTCCCACCTGGATATAAGCTGCCCTTAGAACTATATAGCCTCAGCTCTGTCTATTGGGTTATCAGAGGACAAGAGCCACCACAGATCCTCAGCTGGAGAGCAGACCTTCCATTGGATCATTGCTTCAACTGGACTACTTCATTTGGACTGCTGCTACCACCCTAATAGGGTGTCAGGTTGTATCTGACTTTGTCAGTGCTTTTTCCTTATATTATTTCACTTATTTCTAATTTTTCCTATTAAATTTAATCCTGCCTTGTGATCTCCCACTGGTTTGTTTTCAAACCACTACATAAAGACAGATGAAAACACACAGGAAGCACTTATGAGCAATGTTTGCTTCCTGTTGCAGTAACTTCGAGATAAAAAAAATCTTGACTGAGTTGACCCTTTGTCCTGAAGCAAAAAACTGTTCTTCCTATTTTGCAGATAATATAAAAAGTTTTAAAACATGGCAGCTCTGGTTACAGTGCATCTCCAAAGTCAAGCTCTATAAACACTTTAATATGTGCTACCAGACATGCCAAGACCTGCTGCCATGATGACTGTGATAGAGTTGGGAGATGCTTTACTGAATTTGAAACTTAATTATTTTCAAGAAAGGACTTGAGGAAATATTACTAGCAAGTTTTTTTTGACACAAGTATGAGGACAATAGAAATCTTTATTTACTTCTGCCATAATTTTCCCCTTTAGATGAAGAATCAAATATTCACGGGGTTATGGGAAAGAAAGAATGTTAAGAAAAGAAATTGTTACGATATTAACTTGTAATGTTTGAGACAGAGGGCTGCCTTAGAAGATGTAGAGGTGTTTGATATAAAATGCATAAACCAATGATAGATTAAAAACAAGAACATAAATTTTCTCTTTTTGGAAATAGTTCCTTAGCTCTCATATGGTAAAACATTCCTTCTTCCCTGCATAGTGACAGTTTAAGAAGGCAAATAAAAGATTTTTTCATTGAGTATGGAAAAGTCGTTTCTCCTGGGATATGTCAGAAAACATGATGCATGTTCCATTTTGTTATTCCTTTAATCTCCACTAGGTGCAATATGGATAAATATTAGGCTAAATATTTTTCATGTTTTGACTTTCTTTTTGATCTTTGTTCTTTTAAGTAGTCCAAAGGGTAAAGAATCTTCAGCTTGCTTTTTTTTAATTATTTTTTTAATGAAGTACTGCCACTAAAAAAAAAATAAACCAATAGTGAATTTTGTTTTCCAAATAGTTTAAAACTATTATAGTTTTAAACTATTTTAAACTGTTGCAGGATACTTTGATATGGCTTTCATGGGTGCATGAATAGATTAAATGAATTTACCATTTATAGTCTCTGCAATAGGTGATGGAAAGATTAAGTGTGTGTTGAAATGAATGCTGGCTAAAGAACATTCCCTCCTCCCCCAGTAATAAAATAATTTATACAATAAAGGAAAAGGAATTTTAGTCTTGTGCAAGATACAGGTATAAATTTTTTGCCAATGTAATAAATTGTATTTTAAAATAATATTTGTATTACAGACTGCTTAACATTTTTTTTCAAATATGCCTTCAATGAACAATTTTCCTTCACATCCTTGAAATACTATGAGTTTAAGAGAAGAGATATAATTCTCAGACATAAAGATGGTTAGTTTAACACAATTTTAAGTAATTTTTTTTCTGATCTTTTAAATTGACTACCAGAAATTTCACCCAGCCTATGCTGTTAAATTAGATGTATTCTACTATCAGCATTATGCCATTTCAACATTTGGAAGTCAAAAAAGTAAATTTCCTAATTTGAGTGCTTGCAGTTTCTGATACAGTTGTGGTGCAAGCTGAGAAATGTATCAGACATTCCAGCAGAATACTTAGAGCTTCCACTGCATGGCAATAACAAAGAACTCCAGCCAGAACTTCCCATTTAATGACAACTTGACTAATTAATGAATAGATTCAGCAGCATAAGGCCTGGATGTTAGAAATTTCATTATACACAAGAATAAGCATGAATCATACAGATTTTACACTTTATTGAAAGAAAAGCATTTACGCAGCTGTTTCATTGCTATTAGAGACTGATGATTAAAAAGAATAACCATTATAACAGAAATAAATATCAGGCTTTGTGAATCACGATGCTTTGAAACCATTGAAACAATGAGATGGAGTTATAGCCTAGTGAGCATTTCCTTATTTTAATATCCATGAAATAGATATATCTATCAGTATTCCACTTATTTTCCTTCTGTTCCAACACCTTTTCCTGTTACCTGCACTTGTCCTAGGAGAACACATTTATGTCACCCTCAAAACTGCTTCTTTTTGTATTTTTTGTTTTGTTTTCTATTCCTAACAAAATATCTCTTTAGCTTTATCTCCATCATATGTTGGAGGAAGTATGCTAAATGACAAGCTGAAATGACTTGTAGTCATTAGTATGAACGTGTTCTTCCATCCCTGGAGCTTAAGATTTTAACGCATGCCTTGCTTTAAGTTCAAAGCTGATGTTGCTAGGAAAGAGCACCTGAAAAAGAATTTAATAGTTGGCAAATTTTCTTACAAGACTAAATTCTACCTTTGGTATTGTCTTTATGGATCCTTCCAATGCAAACCACTCCATGATCCTATGATTGTGTAAAAAAACCACAACAGTAAAATTAACTAAAAAACAAACCAACAACAACAAAAAGCCTCAAAAACTAACAAAAATACACCATAAAACTAACTGTCCCGTTGTAGAAATAAACTACACCTCTAGTAGTAATTAATTAACAGTAAACATCACAAACTGTGTTAGTTTATCATTTTACAATACACTTCTCTCAACATATTTGTATTTTACAGCCACCTCCCAAATTATCAAATATCTGTTGAAACTCCAAAATATGTAGACTTTTAAAATATTTAAAAATAATTTCTGTCTGGGAACTAAACTCTGTAGTAGCCTCTGGCTATGCAAAATTAATAAACATAAATTTCAGCACTTAATTCCCTGCCAGTAAGGTCACACTGAGAAATTTTCTAGTATCTTTCTCTCTCTTGCAATACCTCTGGTCTCTGGCCTGCCTGTTGGTAGACGAGTCACAGAACCTTCCAGTGCAGCTGAAGCCATGATAAGTTGAGGGCATTACGAGACAGTGGCAAGTGTTAGCATTTTCAGAATTCCTAATGGTATAGCCCAAGATATTTCAAGTGATTACCAACATTCATTGTTGGAGACCAGAATGTGGAGGATATTCCTCCCCCTCAGGTGAATCCTGTTACAGACCAGAATGCAGAGAATTTTCCTCTCCCTGAGGTAAATCCTGTTGTGGAACCTGCTGCAAAACCTACTGTTGAACCTGTTACAAAACCTATTGTGGAATATGTTATGAAGCCTATTGGAACACCTATTATAAGAGCTGATATAAAACCTGAAGAACAAAGGTGGCCCCCCCTAGAAAATCGTGAGTTTGACTTGCATCCATGGAGGAGGCTACAAACTCTCAAGGAAATTTTAGGATCTACTGCAGTTTAAATTAGGTGATAAAAATGGTATGCAAAATGTCACAGAGTGAAAAGGTGAAGGGTTTTAAAAATTGTTATTGTAGTGAGGCAATAGGAGCCAAGATGGAGGTGTGACACAGTTAAAAATTCTTTTTTCCTTTCCTCTTACCATGATCCCTGTTCTGCCGTAGAAGTATTGGTCATGGTTCCACTGCAGTTCTGTTGACACGAGCATACCTGGCTAACAGATATTGGTTTGAAAGTATAAACAATAAGTTAGGTGAAGGATGGTATAAAATGCCTGGAGAGAAGAAGGCGCCATCATTCTCATTCTTCTTCTTGCTTCTGCTTTCATGCTATAGCATAGGTGCTGTCCTGTATCTTGCTTCTGTTTATATCAGTATTGCTCATAAGATGTAATAAACTGCAAGAACCAGCAATACTGTTCTGTCTTTTTTGGCATACGCGTAGTTAACTTGTATATTATGGCTAAATTAAAGAGGCTTAGTCGTAATATTTCATAAGACTTTTTTTCACTCTGTATCTACAGTTTCCCCTGTTTAAACACAGAGTCCAAACTGCAACTTCAGCTCCAAACCAAAAAGTTAAAATACGCCTGTTCTAGTTTATAGACATCTATATCTGAGCTAACTGTCTATACTGCTTTTATAGCTAAAGAAGAGGAACAGAATTGGCAAATCCTAAGGGATTTGTCTTAGGCATATCACATGAAAAACTTTCTAAAAGTGTTCCAACTGCAGTGACAGTAAAATAAGTCAAGGGTAATTAACATAGTAGTGGATATTTTTGTCTTTACCTTTTCTGTGAATGTTAAGTTCCAGCTTGTTCCTGGAAGCCCCAACCCACTTCATTTCAGCAAATGCTCTGTACTTTGAGGTAATTCTGAGTTCAATTCGAAAGGACAGCAGTGTTTTATGGAAAGCAGTACCTGCTCCTGTTTTGCTCCCTGAACTTTAAGGAGATTTAAGAGTCCATTATTTCCATATTTCAGCAAGATGTTTTACCCAATGGACTATCAAACTCTCTAGAATGCTGCCACTAAATCTGACAACGAGCTGTCCACAGGAAGGAATCCAGGTTTTAATGGGACAAAATAGAGAAATAAACCACATGGAACATTACTGTGTAACTAATTCATTGAGGGAATACAGGAATATTGGATTACAGGAGTACCCTCAGTGTTGGTATTCCTGTAATCTGCAACCTGTTTTTTGGGCCGCTTATACAACTGGCATTTAAGTCTTATTTGATACAATGCCTTAATGGTAATGGGGACAAAGACAAAATGTAGATTACTTCCCTTCCACACAGTTTATGAAGGGGTTCATAAGAATACCTTTTCTAAAACATCTGGAGACTTTCTGAACCTGTTATTAAGAATAAAAGACATAGTCTGAAATTTAATGATTGTCTTGCTAAATGTGACTTACTCCAGTAACATTCTTTAACTTTACCCACTTTTAAAAATATTCAGTGTCTATGTAAATATATATTAGCATGTATGTGCACACAGGTGTTCACACACACTCCTGAAAAGTATTTTAATTTGTAAAGAAGACTGTAAATTAAATCTGTCATACTTAAAAACTATTATAGACACACTGTAAAAACCATACAAGCAACAATTTGATTCCCAATACTTTCAAAGATTTTATCTTTTATCAGGTATTTTGTCCTCATTTTGTTATCTTCAGACTCAACAAATGAATAATTTTAGTTTCTTTCTTTTAATTTTCAAGGAACTCGAATAACATGGAAAATATTGTGCACTTGGTGGGGCAGTTCTGGTTCAGAGACTGCCACATGGTCTAATACCACTCCTGAGACTCACTGGAGATCTATAAATTACATACAAATTATCTCCTCTTTTGAGTTAGTGAGTATTTAGAGAGTATTCATTTTCAATTTTCCTACTGGTTCCTAAATAAACTACATCAACATTATTACAGTTTTCAGTACTTCAGAATCTCAACAACAACAAAAAAAAACCAAAAACAACCTCACTGAAACAAATCCCAAACCCAACCCAAAACAACAAAAATCTCCCCCCTCAATTATAGAAGTTTGTAAAAAGGCTTCCCTATAGCTATATATGTATACCTCCCAAGATTTATTTTTAAAAATATTTAAAATAAATATTTTTTAAAAAATTAATTTTTTATGCTATATCAATCTGAATAGAAGACAACAGGGTGTTACTTCACAAAGGTAATAATTTTAGTCCTAATAGCTTCAAACATCTTTTTTCAACTACCATTTAAATCCAGTATTAAAATAGCACTGACATTATAAGAATTTTCTTTTTCCTCTGGATTATAATACTGTTGTTTCAATGTCCATTTTGTCTCTGTCATTTTCTATCTCTTTTGATATTTTTATCTCTTTTCTTTGTTTCTCACACATGCTCTGATGAAAGCACTTTTCACCTGAGTTTTCCCACTTGTATTATTTATATCCTAGTATAGTGCTATGTGTGATTTTATTCTGGAGTGGTAACATATAATGGACAATTAATATTTTTATTCATATATAATATCCCTTTTCATTATCCAGTTTCATAGAGAAGACTAATGCTGTTTTATAACAATCTCTCAAAAGGGTACTGGCTATAATCCTATGCCAAATCAAAAAGGTCAGTCCAAACAAATGCAGGAGTTTGTAAAGAGGCCCAAGAGGACTACATTCTTAAAAGAAATTAAATATTTAAAATCATATCTAATACAGAAAAATATACATGCATGAGTACATATTTATCTTTTTTTTTTGTTACAGAGTTATCTATCACATTTAATCTAGTGACATATTGTCCTGATTAGATTTCAATTTACACAAATATAATTAGATTGTTTTAGACTAAAACAGGAGAAAAAATTAACCTCAGTGCAAATTATTCAGACAGTTTGGTAAAAAACCTCAAGCAGATAAAATATCATCTAGTTAAACATTTCTCTGTGAAATTCCCCCACCTCCTGCCCCCAGATTTTAATTACAGACCAGGTGTGCTTGTTTAATCTGAGATAGAGGTAATTTTCTTCATATTACTTGTATAGTGATGTGGGTTTGAATTTAGTATCGGAATAATGTTGATAACACAACAATATTTTAGGTGTTGCTGAGTTGTGCTTACTCCAAGTCAGGGAATTTTCAGGTGCCTGTGCTCTGCATGCACTCTTGAGCAAGTACACAAGAAGCCAAGAAGGGAGCACAGCCAGGACAGCTGACCCAAACTGGCCAAAGAGATATTCCATGGCATAGAACATCATGTTCAATATATGAACTGGGGAAGCTGGCCAGGAGTGGAATTTGCTCAGGGTCAGGATGAACATCNTTTTAATTTTCAAGGAACTCGAATAACATGGAAAATATTGTGCACTTGGTGGGGCAGTTCTGGTTCAGAGACTGCCACATGGTCTAATACCACTCCTGAGACTCACTGGAGATCTATAAATTACATACAAATTATCTCCTCTTTTGAGTTAGTGAGTATTTAGAGAGTATTCATTTTCAATTTTCCTACTGGTTCCTAAATAAACTACATCAACATTATTACAGTTTTCAGTACTTCAGAATCTCAACAACAACAAAAAAAACCCAAAAACAAACTCACTGAAACAAATCCCAAACCCAACCCAAAACAACAAAAATCTCCCCCCTCAATTATAGAAGTTTGTAAAAAGGCTTCCCTATAGCTATATATGTATACCTCCCAAGATTTATTTTTAAAAATATTTAAAATAAATATTTTTTAAAAAATTAATTTTTTATGCTATATCAATCTGAATAGAAGACAACAGGGTGTTACTTCACAAAGGTAATAATTTTAGTCCTAATAGCTTCAAACATCTTTTTTCAACTACCATTTAAATCCAGTATTAAAATAGCACTGACATTATAAGAATTTTCTTTTTCCTCTGGATTATAATACTGTTGTTTCAATGTCCATTTTGTCTCTGTCATTTTCTATCTCTTTTGATATTTTTATCTCTTTTCTTTGTTTCTCACACATGCTCTGATGAAAGCACTTTTCACCTGAGTTTTCCCACTTGTATTATTTATATCCTAGTATAGTGCTATGTGTGATTTTATTCTGGAGTGGTAACATATAATGGACAATTAATATTTTTATTCATATATAATATCCCTTTTCATTATCCAGTTTCATAGAGAAGACTAATGCTGTTTTATAACAATCTCTCAAAAGGGTACTGGCTATAATCCTATGCCAAATCAAAAAGGTCAGTCCAAACAAATGCAGGAGTTTGTAAAGAGGCCCAAGAGGACTACATTCTTAAAAGAAATTAAATATTTAAAATCATATCTAATACAGAAAAATATACATGCATGAGTACATATTTATCTTTTTTTTTTGTTACAGAGTTATCTATCACATTTAATCTAGTGACATATTGTCCTGATTAGATTTCAATTTACACAAATATAATTAGATTGTTTTAGACTAAAACAGGAGAAAAAATTAACCTCAGTGCAAATTATTCAGACAGTTTGGTAAAAAACCTCAAGCAGATAAAATATCATCTAGTTAAACATTTCTCTGTGAAATTCCCCCACCTCCTGCCCCCAGATTTTAATTACAGACCAGGTGTGCTTGTTTAATCTGAGATAGAGGTAATTTTCTTCATATTACTTGTATAGTGATGTGGGTTTGAATTTAGTATCGGAATAATGTTGATAACACAACAATATTTTAGGTGTTGCTGAGTTGTGCTTACTCCAAGTCAGGGAATTTTCAGGTGCCTGTGCTCTGCATGCACTCTTGAGCAAGTACACAAGAAGCCAAGAAGGGAGCACAGCCAGGACAGCTGACCCAAACTGGCCAAAGAGATATTCCATGGCATAGAACATCATGTTCAATATATGAACTGGGGAAGCTGGCCAGGAGTGGAATTTGCTCAGGGTCAGGATGAACATCAGTCAGGAGGTAGTGAGCAACTGTATGTGTATCACTTGTCTATTTTATGTGATTTATATATCTCTCTTTTTATTGTCTCCTTTATCATTACCATTTTATGGGTATTAGCATCCTTTTATTTTTAGTTATATTTTATTTCTATTATTTAGCTGTTTTATATCAAGGTGAAATTTTTACTTTGTTTCTGATCCACTTCCCCTTCTCAGGCAGGTTGGGTGATAGAGATGGACAGTGAGTAAGTGGCTGTGTGGTACTCAGTGCTGGATGGGGTTAACTCGTGACACCTGGGTGCATTTTTTGCACATTAGTGGGCCCTGTAAATGCAATAAAGGGGGACTTTGACTCTGCCAGAACTTACAGGTTTCTAAATCTGTGAAATTATAACACTCCATATGCACAGCACAAAGACAGAAACCAGGCAGAATAGGAAGAACAAGACACTTGGAGAAGAAGAGTCATTTGCGTGTAGATCTAAAAATACGTTAAAACCATGTGCTTCCTCTCATTTAACTGATTACATATGGGAAGTATGTAAGTGTTCTTCAGCTGCTACTATCAGAAATTGTTAGGGAGGTAAACATAAGCACTTTTTAAAGAGTCCCCGTGGAATTGTTTTACTTTTTCCACTTCTGAATCAATTAGGTGACTTTATTAATTTATCTATTTATAAGTCTGAACATCTTGTACTCTATTCTCATCAAGGGAAGTTAGGATGTAATTGGTAACCATGTTGTTTTTCTTAGCAACCTTAAAGTAATTTTTTTCCTTTAACATCCTCTTGGATTCTGAAGCTAACAGTTACATAAAGATTTAAAGTATTTGTTAATGTTATGATTATTTTATGTGTGAGGACATAGGTGAGGATTCTTACTTTGTTGTTTGTGTTGTTTCTGGGTTTGGTTTTATTTTTTGCTTTGATTTTTTGGCTTTGGTTTTGGTGAGCATACATGACATTTAGCAGGAAACAAAAACATTTTCATACCAACCTTACAAAGCAATGTTCCTGTGGCAGTGGCATGATAGAATGTTCTCTGCCATGGGAGGTTTTCAAGACCTGCTGGCACAAAGCCTGGACCTAGTGTCAGATCTGCCCCATCTTTTGAGCAGGAGACTGTGCTGAGTACTCCTGAGGCCGCTTCCAATGTGGCCATGATTTTATAAATTTTTGAGAATGATAGCTTATCACTCTCTAAAATCATGGTTCTATGATTCTGATTTACTTTAAACTTCATGTAGGAATAGAATACTAAAATAAAATTCTTCCAGACAGGCTCTTAATTTCATCAGCACTGATTTAAAGAAAAATAATTAATAAAATTAGCAAGAGTTGGAAGCTGAAGACTTGATAGTTGAACAGGCTTGCTACTAAGCTTAAATCACAAGAGTTTTAGATTTATAGAATTTTTAACTTAGAAAAAATATTGCATCAGATAGGTCTTGCGTAATTTATACTTGATATAAATCCAAATGGCAGTTCCTTATATTTTCAATATATCTGCACATCTTTAGTTACTGTTCTCTTCTTACTATCCTATTCTCAATAACCTGTTACCTACTAGTAACATGTAATTGAGGGAGTTAAAATATAAAGGACCAATTAAACATTGTTACTATCAAGCTGGGTGAGTTGCCTTGTGCTACAGGTGATACGCAGAATACCTGTGGGATACTTGCCCATTTTCACTAAGAATACTCTGAGATTGTTTGCTGAATCTAAACACTTCCCTTACTAAGGGAGCCAAGTAGGAAAGCTTCTGTTTTGTGATACTTGAAGTAGTTATTGACATAGTTGTGCTAAGCCTCCTGTGTTCCCAGATAAGCACAGAAAGTCAACTTCAGCATTTGGTGTGTAAAACAGCTACATTATTTAGCTACAGTCATGGCTAGCCAGAAGGTAATGTGTTTAGTTTGTACAGAGTTCAGAGCACTCATATTTGCCCTAATCAAAAAATGGAAGTTAGGACAAGTGTAGGTTTTCTGTCCAATAGTGTGAATAGGAAATGTGTATTGCAAAAATCCCTCTGAATACAAATATCAGTAAGTCAATTTGGAATAATTTGTGGTTAGTGGGATTTGCTTTTAAGGAACTGAGTTTAAGTATTTCATACAGCAATAGTGAGAAATGGTATAGATTAAGCAAATAATATAAATATAATTTATATGTTTGTTTTTATTAAATTTTCTTCTTGTCATAAGCTCAGAGATTGTGCTGCAAATGGCTGAGAAGCTCCTGGGAATTGCTAAAGACTTTGCAATATCATGTAGAGGAGAAGACTGAGAAGATTTTTAAGCACGTTGGAGGAGATATGTATATATCTGACACATAGATGAAAACCTGTATGGGACAAACTGTGTCAGAATTACTATACTGGGCAGTAAAAACCGGTTTAAAATCAATAATATGATATATGAATATGATATGTTGCCTCAGACTTGGGGCCCATTTGGCCCAGTACCCCCTTTCATTCCAGCTGCAAACTGGAAGGTTTGTAATGACTTGGGGCTTTATAAGTAAACTCTAAAAAATAGAACTTGAAGTCCAGCTGGAGCTGTTTATGGCTATTTTTATTTCTTTGCTTGCTTCTTGGTTTAATCAGTTATTTTTAGTCTGAAATCAAGACTTGACTCTTAGAAAGAAGACTCTTAGAAGTCTTGACTCTTAGAAGAACTTAGAAAAGAAGAAGAGAAAATTTAACTAAAGTAATAGTACAGTGCATCCTAAAAAACTACCATCAGAGGCTGAAAAATTCAACTGAAAGGCTTGCTGACAAAAA
Source organism: Rhipidura dahli (assembly GCA_013399225.1). Lineage (NCBI taxonomy): Eukaryota > Metazoa > Chordata > Aves > Passeriformes > Rhipiduridae > Rhipidura > Rhipidura dahli. The sequence goes on along the minus strand of VXAC01005869.1, from coordinate 718,355 downwards.
TAAGAAACTGTCTGTGGATGAAAACATTAAGATCTACGAGACAAGGAGGCTTAGGGCTTCAAGACTTGGCTGTTACCAGCTGTCAGTTAAAATGCAGAGACGAGACCATTAAATTCCATTAGGAAACCATTGCTACCACACTGCTTCTACAAGGGCATGGATAGACAATATTCAGTAATTATTTGACTTAAGGTCACTGTTTAGATACCTTTTCTAATAGTTTAAAAGATGCACTTTATTCCACATATCTGTTGAAATAACAATGGGCAAACCTGTTTAGTCTTTTATATTTGAGTCCAAAAGGAGAAGATGGAAAATATGAGTAGTATTAAATTGCAACAGTAAGAATGATATGAAAACTGTAGGATAATCTACAAACTATTTTTAACTCTGGCCATTTTACAAAGCAGACACTTTAATAATTGATTATTCTCTATGTAAATTCCACTGGTATATGAAAAGTTACAGTTTCTGATTGGAATTTCAGAGAAAATATATAAGATGCTAAAAAAAATAATTTTAATTTTTTTAACAACAGTTCCTGATTTGATATTTCCCAACATAGTTTCCTAGAGGCTGTTTCTCCTGGGAAAAGGCATTTACACTGACTGATATAGCAACATTCTGCTTAGAAATACTGTCTTAAAGAACATGTACCTTTAGATGCATTATGCAAATGAAGTTGTTGTTATAATAAATGATTACTGATTGATGATTTCTCTGTAAATTACAGTAGTTTTTTCTTTGTCCATGTCTATAAGTAGATCTTGTTATTCTCAAGTGTTCCAGCTATTTTAGCTGACTGGTCTTTCTTTTTTACTATAAGAATTGACAGAAACATTACATGTGACTGTTCAGTATCTATATTGGAAAATACTGTTCTGTTCTATTTCTTACCTTCAAGTGCTTAAATAAGAAAAAGAAGTTTGGTCTATGTGATCAGTTTTATATGAAGCAGCTTTCTCTCTTTTACAGGAAAAATAATAATACAAGGGGAAGTATCAGAAAAATGGAGGAGGGGTCTCAATAATTTTCAAAAATGTTAAGAGTTTTTTGGGGGGATGTTCTTCACAAAAATTAAACTTATGCAAGATGCATAGGCTGCATTGAAGTTAAATTTAAATGGTCTGATCACAATCACAACAGGAGGTACATACTTGATTCTAGCTGTCAGCAGTACAGTCCCATTTTGTCCTAAAACAGCTTCTTCCAATCACGTTTTTTTTCTTCCTTTTTACCTTCTATGCTGTAGTAATAAAGAATTGAAAAACATAATGGGAACATTGTTTTGCTTTACATTTGCTGCTTTGACTGAACAAACCATTGAGGCAACTGAATTCTGCTTAAGACTATTTGTGTTTAAGATAGAATGGTACATAGTTTGCAAGGTGTGTTTAATAAACTGAACAAAGCTCTTAGTGGGCACAATTGCTGTAGTTTGTAGAATATAGCAGGAGGAAGACATGATACTACCTTTCCTTGTTGGTTGCAGAACTTACACCAAAATTGAATGCAATGGACTTATTTGCTTTAGCAACTGAATTGAGAGCTCCCACATATGCCACTCACCAGCTGATAAATATTCAGATAAAATTGCTCCTTGTTCAGTTCCATCTGTGGAAGTTAGTCCACCGTCCACAGAATACCCAAAGGGGCATAAAAAGAATTTTGAAAGTTAATGGATGGTAGGGCAATTTTTTTTGCACTTTGGTTGATACTTTTTGTTTTGCACACAATTTGGACCACTTTTCTAGGATCTATAAGAGATTTTTTTCATCAGATAGATTAACAATTTTCTATTTTTTCTGTGACTTTTGTTTCCCAATACTGTGCTTGAAGAAACTAGGGAAAATTATAGGCATTTATTTTAAATACCCAAACTAGGCAAACAAGACCTCACCCTGAAGGTTTAGGAAGTTATATATACAGACATTCACTAACATTCTAGGGAACAAAGATAAGTTATTCAGAAAGGAGAGAAAAGCTCTTTATCTAAATCAGTCTGACTAAGACTCCGTCTATATCAGGTGTTTTTGCTTATATGTGTTCACATGTGCCCATATATACATATATATGGGTTATTTTTATACATGCTCTGTGATGATAATGCCTCTAAAATTCTAATTTACAAACTTTTCAAGGTTCTTTCACTTTTTATGACTAGCTTCCCAGTAATCACATAACCCTGTTGGCATGGCTGATTTAACATAACTTCTTTCCAAGAAAGAATGGTGATGATTAACATTGAATAAAAATATTCAATAAGAAAATGATTCTTTGTGCCAAAATTGTCTTTCTTACAACTTACACTTCCTCTAGTGCCTGCAGTTCTTCATATATCCATTCTCCTTCATCAGTATCTCTGTTTATCTTGGCTCTGTTAGTCTATCTGAGTGCAGGTATCTGAATGAAGTTATATTTGATTTGATGGCTTTTTATCTTAATCTATTTCAAACAGTGACTTCAAGCACAATTTTTTTTACATTGGGTGTAGGTGGCAAGTTTTTCAAAGTGGGGTCTGCAAGAGTGTGGAGATTGACAAAGACACAGACACTGCTGGATGCTAGCAAAGCAGCAAGCAAAGCTAATTTATTACAGTAGTTACCAGCATTTATAGTTCTCTAATTTCCAGACAAATTTTTCCACTTAGCTCTCCTTTGCCCCTGTTCCCATTGTGACACTATCAAGTCCTTGTAGACACCCTGCCTTGTAGCAGTGGTCACCTTGTTCGCATCTCCTTTTACTCCAAAGTAGTCAGGTCATGGCGTCCTCTTCGTTCCATCTTTGCTTCTTCTTCTTGCCTGGATCTCTATCTGCCCACTGCTTTCTCTGTACCAAGGCTGGGAGATCTGCACAGCTATCAGCTTCCATGTCTGCCTGGCTCCTGGCACAGGAGTGGCTCTCACACGCTGTCACATGTCACATGGTTCCACCTGGCAGCACAACGGACCCACCGCAGGACACAGCCCAGTCTGGCAGCCAAGCCAAGCTTTGGGCAAAAATATTTAAGAAGGGGAAAATGTTGCACAGATAGTGAGGAGTGAGAGAAAAAGTGAGAAACAGACCAAAGAACACCAAAGTGAGAGAACAGGGAGGGGTAGGAGGTGTTAAAAGTGCTGCATTAGAGATTTGAATTCAAATGAAGCCCTTAGAGTGAACCATGCCAGAGCAGATAACCACACTGCAGTTTACACCACAGGGGATCCCAACCCAGAGCAACTAGATATTTCCTGAAGGAACTGTGGTCTGCTGAGAGCTTACACTTGATAAGATTTTCCTGTCAGGAAGTAGCCCATGGAGGACTTACTCTGGAGCGGATTTACTCTGAAATCTTTAGATGTAGAGGATCCAGAGGAGGTGGGCAAACTTGTAAAAAGAAAGAAGGGAGTAACTGCTATGGACTCTCCACAACCTCCTGTCCCCCATAATCCTTGCCCCTATGGGGAAGGAATAGTTGGCAGAATTGGAAATGCAGGGTTGAAATTAAGTTATTAAAAAAGAGATGTGTGTGTGTGTGTAAGAAAGTTTTTTTGGTTTTGGTTTTGTTTCCAGTCATCCAGATCTATCTTAGTCAGCAATAAGTTAAATAAATTTTCCCTAAGCTGGCTCTCTTATGCCCATTATGGTAACTGTTAAGTGATTTCACTCTCTGTATTTTGATCCATGTGCTTTATAATCTTATTTTCTTTCCCTGTCCTGCTAAGGAGGGTGAGTGAGACAGATGGTGTGAGAGTCTGGCAGCTGGTCAAGGTTAATCCACTGCATATTTCAGTTTGTATTTCAATATAAATTTCAATTCTGGTCAAAGTTTTCATTCTATGTTAGAAATTTGATACTTTAGGCCTGAGTTTATCATACTACTGTTACCACTTTCAAATTAAGGTCCCAATTTAGAAGGCACAAAGGGATGTGCACACAATCCTTTGCATTTTAATCTGAATAGCACCTTAGAGCAATCTCTTTTATAAAATTTGAATTCCTTCTGCTAGCAATACCTCTATTAATTATTGGCAGGAAATTTTAATTGCAAATACAGCACTATAATATTTATAATTATTTCTTAAATTAATGAAAGGCATTATATGAAAAATTGTTAAAAGATAGTGTTTCTCAATATTAACTAACTTTGTCCTTGCTTCATTTAGATTATACATGGAGATAATAAACAAAAGGAAGGAAGTATTTGGAAACTCATACTTCAAGTTCAAGAAGAAAGAAGCAAACAGGGAAACAAAAGCCCGAAAGTGTGAAATTTTAATGTTTACATTCTCGTAGAGAATTTTCATTGTTTTAGTTCTGTAGTGCCTGAGGTCCCAGTATATGGATCAGGCTTCCTGCCCACATTCATGGTGACTGGAGAAATGCAAATAAGAGAAACATGTTCTCTTCTTTAAACATTCATTTCTCATGGTGCTGTAGCAGAGAAAATTAGCTTCAGTGAAGCAAAATGGTGAAATTGTTAGAAACATTAAATGACTGCTATCAGAAGAGACCTCTTGAGATCATCAGGTCCAAACCTAGCTCAAAGCAGGGTCAAATAGAACAACTTCTCTGGGCTCTTTTTCATCAAGTTTGGCATTTCTCCAAGGAAATGCCTCCACGTTCTGTCTGGGCAATCTGTTTCAATGTTTAATCAAACTTAGAGTGAAAAAGTTTGGGGCTTGGGGTTTTATTGACGGGGGCAGGGGAGAGTGGAGGGAGGTGTGGGGGGGTGTTTATTTCTGTTTTTTATTTTTGCTGTTTCTTGTCATTTCTTGTACTTCGTAATCAAATAAATTTGAAAAAAAATATGAGTATTCAGGTATCTCTGAAGCATTGGGTAAATCTCTGTATGTAAATAATACAATCATGGAAAGTCTTTGGTTGGAAGGGATCTTAAAGATCACCTGGTTTCATCCACCCATCCCATGGGCAGGGATGACATGCATTAGATCAAGATGCTCAAGGACTGATCCAGCCTGGCCTTGAACAACTTCTTCCACCAAGCTCTTCCAGTGTCTCACCACATCTGACATCCTAATATCTAATCTAAATCTCTCCTAGTTTAGTTTAAAACTGGTCCTCCTTGCCCTATCATTATCTCACATTGTAAAAAGTTGCTCTTCCTCTTTTTTATACGCCCCCTTTAAGTACTAGAAGTCTGCAATGAGGTCTTCCAAGAGATTTCTCCATGATTTACAACTCCAACTCTCTCAGCCTGTCCTTGTAAAAGGTGTCCCAGCCCTCTGATGATCTTTGTGGCCTCCTCCTGACCCACTCTAACAGGTCCATGTATTTTTTGTGCTGACAACCCCAGACCTGGACGCAGTTCTCCAAGTGGAGTCTCAGGAGGGCAGGGTAGAAGGACAGAATCGTCTTCCTCGGCCTGCTGAACGTACTCCTTTTGATTCAGTTCAGGATATAGTTGGCCTCCTGCACTGCAAGATCATGCTGTTGGCTCATGTCCAACTTCTTGTCCACCAGAGCCTCCAAGTCCTTCTCCACAGGATTGTGCTCAATGAGTTCTTCTTGCAGTCTGTACTCATGTCGGTTGCCCCAACTCAGCTGCAGGACCTTGCACTGGAGTAGCTGAACATCATGAGATTCCCATGAGCCCCTTTCTCAGGTTTGTCCACATCCTACTGGATGGCATCTCTTCCTTCTCTTGTGTCAGCTGCACAACTCAGCTTGTAAATGGATCAAGTGACCATCAATCTAAAAGGTAGGTTATTCACAGTATTTTTTATGATTCCTATGTTGTAATGAAAGTTGTGATTTATACACCTCTAAAGAGAGAAAATAATGATGGAAATGCTCAAGTGTACAGTTTGTGAATACTTAGATTGGAATCTGTTTGCAGTAGCACTCAGAAAATACCTCATCACTCAGAAATCCTGTCTGAAAAGGCATTGAAACTCATAAATGACAGCATTTCTTAAAGTATTATTTGTAAAAAGATTTACCCCTTACAACTTAGCTCTCCTCTGTGCATTTACTGCCATGAAAAATAAAAAATAATTTATTTCACAGTTAACCAGACAAAACATAAATAAAAATTCCTTACTTGTTGAACAATCCTCAGCTGACTGCCTCCAATTATTTTTGTAGAATCTCAGAATGGTTTGGGTTGGAGGAAATCTTTAAAGTGCATCTCATTCCAACCTCCCTGACATGGACAGGGACGCTTTCCAAGAGATCAAGTTTTGAATGCCCTGTCCAAACCTGAACACTTTCAATAATGGGGCACCTACCCCATTACTGTTGGCAAACTGTTCCAGTGTCTCACTACCTACAAGGTAAAAAATAAATAAATAATCATATCCTTAGACATATAGGTCTAAACCCATACTCTTTCAGTTTAAAGCCATTATCCCATGTCTGACCACTTCATGCTCTTGTGAAAAATCCCCTCTACAGCTTTCTTCTAGGCCCCCTCTAGGGCTGGAAGGCTGCTATAGAGCTTTTTCTTCTCAAAACTGGAAAACCTCAGCCTTTTTCTTTTTCAGAGAAAAGGTGTTCCAATCCTCTGACTACTTCAGTGGCTCTCCTTTGAATCCAAATCTGACAGTTTCAAGTCTTTCTTGTACTGGATACCACAGGATTTATATATGGATTTATATTTCAAGTCACTTCTCACAAGAGTGGAATAGAGAAAGATGAACACTCCCCACAATGTACTGGCCATGTCCTTTTTTATGTAGCCTGGGATAGGACTGTCTTTCTGAGCTGTAAATTCTGGGTTGTAAAACCCAGATGAGCTGTAAAATTAGGCCCAGATTGGTTTTCGGGGCCATTCATTGCTGACCTGTATCAATTATTTTTGTCCATCAATATTGCCAAGTCCTTTCCTTCAAGTCCTGTCTCCATCAATTTGCCACCTGGTCTGTTACTAGGGTATCTGAGTAGTATCTTCTGATTCTTTGAGCACACTGGCAAATATTTTTTTGGTAGTAAGCCTACTGCTGAATGTCAGCACACCTCAAGTTGTCTCTTGCCTTCTGATCTAACTTCTACTTGCCAGCAAGATAGTTTCTAGATTCCTTCCTGCTGTTTTTCCTGATGTTTCCAGATCCTTTTTCTGATTTTTAGACCAGAATCTGTGCTCTCCATCTGATGAAAAGGCATTTATTGACCTGAAAAGTCAGTATTTCCCATCAGATATCTGTAGAGCAAATATTCCAGTATTAGGCATGGAGCTACACTGTTCAGGTTCCTACAGAAAGAAACTGCTAGGAAACATGATTTTTTTTAAGGAATTGTTGGTCACTTAGCATAGCATACAACTATTCAAATTATTCTGTGCTTGGAATCTTCGAGGCATTCATTATCTTACAAAATACAGTTTGTAACATGCAAGATGGACTTCTTTTAGGAAAAAAATTAACAGGGTTACTTGTTTATTTTGTTTCACTACAAAAAACACAGAATCACTGAATCATCAAGGTTGGAAGATACCTTCAAGAACATCTAGTACAACCACCAACTTAGCACCACCATAATCACCTCTGAAACATATCCACAAAAATATTTCTATGACATAAATTGCCACTAGATTACAGAATTATTTTTACTCCTACCATGAAAAATGTTTTACTTATGTCTCAGATTCAAAAGTTATGAGATTATTCCAAAGTCCATAATTAAAAATCCATTTGTTTATATAAAGATATAGTATTAATCATATGCACAATGATAATTCCCATGAAAGGAGAGTTAAAAGACTCCAGGTCTTCAGGATTGTCATTTAGTTACTAAATTTGTGATACCTTTGACTTACACTTGATGGTGAGAACTATTGGTACAAAAGTAAATTGTAAACTGTTCATTGCACTAATCACTTTGTGCAAGTGGACCTAAATTCTCTTATATGCATATCTAGATGGAGACATAGACCTGGACATAGATGATATAGATACAGATACATGTGTATATGGAAAGATTTCCACAGAGTAAAATGAACAATTCCTAATTAAATATTCCTATTTTAATTTGAATTTGGATCTTATAATATAGGTCCATGACAGGAATGAGGAGAGGGAATAGAAGCATAACAAAAAAACAAGAGTATCTCCCTTGTATGAGCAGCATAAGGATAATGAACTAACCATATTGGCTAGGAACCTTCTAATAAGCCAGGAAGGTTTTAATTGTAGAGGAATTGTGTTGGAGGATAATACTGGCAATTTAAATTGTTGAACAGAAATATCTGAGCTGTGTGGTTCACACAGATAACACTAGTCTTTTACAGTGTTTTCCATAAATTATGTTCTTTTAACCCAAGTAGTTTCATTATACTTGCTGTATAATTAAATTACTACATTAGTATTAGTAGTCAAATCGGCATATTGCAAAGAAAAAAGTATGTTTCATTCAAAAAATGTTAAATGGAATTTTGAAAATGAATATTTATTAAGTATTGTGAAGTAGATTTGATGATGATTTTTAATTGTGCTGCTTGTCTTTATAATTGCAGCATTATTCTTATGTAAATTGGTGTATTGAGCAGATGGAGAAAAGAAACTCTCTGGTTTCCTATCAATGTTAGCATAAGACTAATGAAAACTGTGTGGGGCACACAAACCCTCACACACCCCCTGGGCCATCACAAAGTCACATATACACATACTGATTTTATGTGGCAAGGTTTTAGTAGGGGAGGGTTTCCTTCTCTGAGAAGAGACAATTTTTTCCCCCATGTAAGACAGAGCAAGTTTCAGGTTTTGGTCTTGCTTTTATTTCTTGTTGTCCCACTCTTTTATGAATTGGTAAAAAATAATTTTCCCTCAGTTGAGAAGGGAATGCAAATAAGAAAGCCCAGTAATGGGACCAGAGGCAAGGGGCACAATCTGAAACACAGGGTGCACCGTCTGAACATCAAAAAACATTTTTTTTTTCACTGTGAGGTTGTCCAGGCACGTTGTGTAGTCCTTCTCAGAGACAGTAAAAATTAGTCTGGACCTGTTCCTGATCAATTTACAGTAGGTGGTTCTTCTTGAGCAGGGGTAGTTGGACCAGATGGGCTCCAGAGGTCCCTTCTAACCTCAACCATTCTGTGAATCTGTGTATGATAAGAAAGTATTCAGCAAAGTATAAACAAAGACACAAAAATACTTAATTAATACCTATAGAGAAATTAAAATTAAAGGAATATTTTATACTTGCAAATGTAAAAACTGTGTAACTATTGTGAGCTGGATATTGAAGGGGAGTTTGAAAAGAGTTCCAATATCTTTGAAAGACAGCACTTATTGACTACTCTTGGTAGTGGTGAAATCCCCAGACCCAAGCTTTCCAGGACACCCATATTTGGACAAACTACAAATACCCACTGCAATTAGATAGGGTGGTGATGAGCTAAATATATTACAGCTTAAAATGATAGCATGGAAATAGATGAGAAATCTTGCAGTTGTGAAATGTACATTGGAACAAAATGATGGGACAGAGAAAGAGCATCAACAATCTGTGTTATCATATGGGGATCTAACAAGGGAAATAAGGAAAGTTATTCAACTCTTCTCACACCAGAGCACAAAGTTTTCAGACACATCACACTTTTAAAATGAGCAGAATGAAAATTATTTTGCATGCAATAATTAAACTGTGAAATTTCTTGGCACAGCAGTAAACAAATGCTTTTAGCTGGACAGGAAAATGCAAGGATTCAAAGACACATTGTAACACAGTAGTTTCATCAGTGGCTATTAAATAGGGGTTATTTACATGCAAGTTTTATTTCAATCAGAAGTTCCCTTTACAAAGAAGGGAAACTCACAGTTTTCTACATTTAATGCATTTTTCCTTATTAAACCTGTGTTGAAGTTTGCAGTCTATATTCTTTTTGTCGGAAACATCCTTTTGAAGGATGAAGGCTGGGAACACATCTAATGTGTAGTAAGGGTTAGTATTTATTAAACTCACAGTATGAAGTTAGATTTATGACAGAGGAATCATTCTCCCTCACCAAGCCAAAAGAGATAAAATGTTGTCCTCTGGACTGAATAATTCTCTGTCAGATGTTTACTGTGTTGTACTAATTTTTAACACAGTTCCTATGGTCTAGGTTGGATCAGCTCACAAATTTCTGTATCCTTTTCTTCCCCCTCAAGTATCGAATTTGTCCTGAGTTTGTTCTAAGCATGTTTTAAATGTGATAGCATTTCTGGTGGTCAAGTGACTATTGCTTGACTTGTTCTTATTTTAGTTCTCCTATCTCTCTGGTAAAACATTCTTTTACTTCAATTTATTGGAGATTCATGCAAACATTCCTAGCTGACTGCTCTCCTGTTTTTTCTGTGTGATACATGCAGTCTCTCCCAATTGCCTCAGCAAGGTGACAGGCAGTGCAGAACTGTGAGGTCAGTGCAAAACATTTTCTTTCTCCTATTCCTTGTTTTGTTTTCCTCCACAACGACATGTTATTTACTCATTTTCTCCTCCTTCAGCATGGGTCATCTGTGAGCTGTCCCTCAGGAATGTCCCTGTCCTGCCACGAGTTGCTCACTTACAGTGATTCCTTGGTTCCTGCCACAGCACAGGCTCCCTGCAGTCCTGCAGAAGTACATCCTCTTGAATATTGTGCCTTCTTCCAAGATTGCCTCTCTAGCTAAGTCGACAAAAATAACCTTCTCCTTGTTTTCCTCTGCTACTTCCATTTCTTCTTTCATGTGTCCTCATGACTACCATTTTCCCTTAAATTTGTCTGAGGCAGGGAATTTCCCTTCAGTTTTGGCTCTCAGTGGGATGCTCGCATCAGTGTTAGGGTTGGTGGGATAGACTTTGGAGAAATATGAACAATGTTTGGTTTTGTTTTTTTTTTTTTTTTAAGCAACTGGAATATTTTAAATTTCTGACTTGTATTTTTATCCAAAAATACTAACTTAAAGAGAAATAGTTACATAAATTTTTGTAAGTCATTTTCACATACTCTTATTTTGTGGTCTCTTAAATAATACTTTATAATACACATATGTTATTCCTGTAGTTTCCAGACACACAAATTAGAATCCTCAATATTTCCCTCTCTTCTAACTTCCTCTGCATGTACATCGGTTGAAGTTTGTCCCTGGAGAATGCAGAAGAAAATATTTCGACAACAGAGGTTATTTTAGTTCTGATATTCCACTCATATTGCAGCACATGGTTATTGAAACTTTGGAGCTTTTGTCACAAGAATTAAATCCAATGGAAATACACTTAAAGGCATTACTAAAATCCTAAAAAGATTATTAATTATATCATAATTACATAATTTATTTGTGCCAAATGATGGATGTGTAGACAAAGAGATGGTAGGCAAGAGAATTAAAAGAAGTGATGAACTAACTAGAATATTTTTGCTATTCTATTTCTGGAGAGGATATGGCTAAGAAAATTCTAAATTTTTCACTCTACAGTACTAATTTTCCATAATATATTTTATACATGTGTATTACATACAGATCTAAACTATGAAAAACACTTTTTTATAGCCATATTCTGAAAGTTTTGTTGGTGTATTGCTATGGCAAGATATTTCAAATTTAATACCTTTCTGTATTGTAATTTTCTGTTCTTAGTCATATTTTGGGGGGTATTTGCTTTGTGGTTTTTTGGTTGGTTGATTGGTTGGGTTTCGGTCATAACAGCGAGCAAGCAAGCCATAAAAATGTATTTTTTTAATACAAATTAAATTAAACACACACACAAATTGTTTTCCATATTTATTATAGAGAGCAAAAATGTAATAATTGTGAAATACAGGGAAAACAGTTTAATGTAAATTCTTACTAAATTATTCCATTTTGCTCCTAGCTTTGTTTCAGAAAGGAAAGCTTGTTTTGAATAAATTTCATTAAATGTTTACTATCAAACAGAATTCCAAAGGCAAATATTTTTAGAACTTTAAGAAGTTGAAAGCTATTACAGGGATTTTTGTTGTTTCATTTTCTTTCTTCTTGCTTCATGCAGTTTCCATAAAAAAAGGCAATATACTGTGCAAGTAAGTCTTCAGATAAATACATTTGCAGTGCTATCCAAGACTGAATCCAATTCTGAGTTAAACCATGCCTGCCAATTATTTCTAGCTATTTGATAGACCAGTTCTATTCAATTTAAATTCCATTTTCAACAAAAATATACAACAAAATGATGCACTCAGAAAATGATACTTTGTGAGAGACAGAAACAATAAACAGTTTTATTTTCTTTACTGTTCCTTTTGTGGAAGTAAAAAGAAGAACAGCAAGAATCTGCAATAAATGGCATATTACAGTACTAGCACTGTGGATATTCTAAAGCTGCATAGGCATGAAGATGTATGAGTAGGTCAGGGGTCAAGAAAATCTCTCGAATTCATGTCTTAAAAAAAAAATCTCCAACCCCCACCCCCAATGCTTTCAAAATATGTTTTAAAATTAATACTTACATTTCATAGCTAAAGGCATTATTTCAGTTTTTCAACTAAATATAGAATGATACTAATTTTTAAACCCGTATCTTGTACACCACATAGGCAAGAATTTCTACTTTAGTTCCTGTTGAGGGTAAGAAAAATATGTACATCTAAAATATGAGAAAATTGCACAGTCTTCTTTATTGAGTTGGGGTCTTTCTAATAAAGGGAGTAAATGAGAAGGGTCACAGAGAATTACCTTTACCTCTTACATGTTTCCTTTCTTCACTTATTCATAGCCTAATACATTTCTACAAAGTATTCCACAGACTAATGGATCACCAGTATACCTGATGGCTTTCCTCAAGTGAGGCATAAAATTTGTTTTCTATTCACAACCTTCACTGACTTTGACTGGCATAACATACAAAAAAAAAAAAAAAGATATTGTTGTCATTATAATGACATAATAATTTTACAATTATTTTAATATATTCTATCAGAACAATTAGATAATATTGTAACTTATGCCTGTATTATTTGACCTCTAACTGTATGATACAATGTTGTTTTTTCATGTAAGCTAGTCACAGTCTATAGGCAAATGTATGTCAATGATAATTAGATTTCACAGGGACAAAATCCATTTATCTGTCTATATGATATATAATATGCATCTTTAAGCATGGGTATATGAACACAGAGATTACAATGTAATTTTTTATTATGTTGTTTGTAATAATTTTTTTAACAATTAACTTCTGGGGAAAAAAGTGCCCATTAGTTTATAATTCATGTGAATTCTTATTAGAATAAGGTCTATTCAATCATCCTGATTTCAGTGTACACTTGTCTTGACAGATACTTAACATTTTATGAAGCAATTTTATGCACACATTGTTTAATTTGAAGTTGACTCTCAAAGATAAGCACAAGTAAAGCATCACATTTTTTCAGCACTTTGTTGTAAAGAAAGTGGTGACTTGACTAGTAGATAAAGAAAACTTCACTAATTTGCTTAGCATTTTGTAAGAAATATGACAAGTTAATAGTATTTTATGTTGTAGGATTGAATCAAATTTTGGGAATATATTTTTTAAGGAATATTAAATAGAAAACTATATTACACCTTGCAGGAAACTGAAAACCAATTTGTCTGTTGCCTGTACTAGGTTTAATAATTTCCTTTCTGGGGAAAAAAAATTTAGAAACAGTGAATTCCAGTTAAAAAAAAAAAATCCAAATAAATGGAATAGATGTACTCAAGATTAGAAGCTTATTAGGTGCACATTTTACCGGTTTGAGATGCTTGCAAATAATTTCAAGGCCAAGCTTTAATTTTCAGCCTGTCTGAACTCCTTGCTAAGCTTTTCTTGCACTTCTAGACTGGACTACACAAGGAAACAAGAGAATAGTTTACAGCACAGCACCATTCTTAAAACAAAATCACTTTTCCTCATACACTTCTTGAAAATTGATTACATATTACACTTACTGTGTGTGAACTGCTTTTTCAGTGGGTTTACTGGTGAAAAATTGTCCACTCTTCTTTTGTCATGTTAACAAGAAGAATATTTTTAGAAGTTATAAGCTTAACTTTTTAGAAATTTATTGTTTGCAGAGAAAAGGTTCTGATTTTCTTCCATATTTACCTTCTAATAATACTTTACAGGGTTTGGTTTACTTTTAATGAGCAGTGGAACTGAATATCCACTGTCAAAACTGTCTTTTACTTTTGTCAAGCTGAATATATTGCAGAGTTAAAATCATACAGGTTCGGAAATTCTAATTACACTGATTTTTAGCGTTAAAACTACCTAATAAGGCAAGAGTAGATATGTTATTGCTTTTTTTCCCCTATTAACGAGGACCATTGTAATTACAAAAAATTTCTGAAAAGTTAATGTAAATCAAAGTTTGTATAACTTTCTTAACAGATAATAGATTTCTAAGCTGTGGACTTTCTATAATGTTTAACAGTTTTCACCCAATAATCCATGAATGACTCAATGATGATACCTTCATTTGACTTAAAATCCTAAGATATTTATTTGTTCCCTGTTCTCATCACTGAGAAATAATGCAAAGCTTATGAAATAATGTATCACAGTATGGATAAAAAGGAGTGCCATCTATAATGTAGAACCGAAAAACTGGAAAAGTTTAGCAAGTCTAGAGAAGATTGCAGTGTTCAGTAGATGACCTATATTTCAACCAACATGTTATAATCATTTTTTCAAGGATCAGTACTCCAGCAGTCAATTATTTCCCATCACTAATACCAGATACTGGGAATGTTTTTGGATTAAATTAATTAAATTCAGAGTAATTATTGTCACTACAAGAGTGAGACATAGAAATTGAGGAAGGTATCTGACACCTGTCAGTAAGATCATGTTCAGATTTTCCTGAAAAGTGCACAATTTACAGTCTTATGGCTTATTTTTTCTTTACAAAAAACTCCAGGTACAGATCTTAGTGTTAACAGAACTATTTCAAGGGTTATTTTGAGATTCTGGGATATTCCTGAATCTGGAGAATTCCTGTCATCCTGCCCTTACCATATTGGAAGGCAAAGCCTCTACCTTCTTTTAGCTCTGTACTGTCTTTAGAATCACTTGCAGTAGGCAACTGCACTGACCTTCTGTGCACTAAACATTTCACCTCCCACAAAGAGTTTCAGCCCAGAGAGCAAGCATTGTTTACCTGGACATGGTAATTGCAGCTCTTGCACTAAATGAAAGAGAGACAAAGACTGATGCTTGTCTCCAAGATGAAGTGGAACAGACTGGCTCATAATCACACTGTTTACAGCTACCCCCTTCTGTAATAAATTTGTTCAAGAGAGAGGTTTGGAGCAGTGTAGAACAGAGGCAGCATTGAGCTAAGAGCATTGGGATCCACTGTTTGAATTGGTTCTTCATTCTCTTTTATTGATGTACTGCTCTGTAACAGGACACAGGTACTCCTTATATCATTGCTCCTACTGATCTGAGGAAGATCTGAAGTACGCCCCACATCCATTACTGTCTTCAGAGCACTCAACTATTACTTCATACAGCCCTCTCAAAAAATAGATGTGATTAAAGCGCAATTTATCATAGGCTGTGTAAAATATCTTAAATCAAATTAATCTATCAGGGTGTATTGAAGGAGAGTATTTCCTCCTCTAAGGGCACCTGGTCAAAGGAGTCATAAATCAGAACCCTATGAAGATAGACCTGACCAAGAAATTACAAACCTTGCCACTGGCTGAAGAGTATGTAGGGTGTGAAAATATTTTTGCTTTTTTTTTTCAGCTGAGTGGAGAAAGAAAGGGGGGGAGAAACCAGTTGGTTATAAAACCTGTCCAGTCAACATTTATAAAGACAATAAGCAGAAACTAGTCAGTCACATTAGTTGATGAAGTATCAAGAAACTGCAGGCAAACTGGCACCTTGCAACTCAGAAGGATGCAAACTTGAGTGTTGAGGATGTTGGAATGGGTTGGTGTGACCATGCAGTGTGCAGAGGAAGGGGGAGAAGGGAGAAACAAAGGCAGAGTAGACAGAAAAGTATGTTAAACAGGGTTGATGGTACATCAGTCAGCTGCCTGGTGCACTTATTTGACAATTCTCTGCACCTGATCAGCACAGTTTGTCCTGTCTTCTCATATTTTCTTATTAAATCTTTTCTTAACT
Organism: Rhipidura dahli; assembly: GCA_013399225.1. Taxonomy (NCBI): domain Eukaryota; kingdom Metazoa; phylum Chordata; class Aves; order Passeriformes; family Rhipiduridae; genus Rhipidura; species Rhipidura dahli. Next base: position 702,323 of record VXAC01005869.1, on the reverse strand, counting down.
CTCTGCCGGCATACTATCACTATCCACACCATATATGTGTGAATGCTGCAGGGACTTGGTGCCAGTACTGAGGGGACCAGCATGAGTAGAGAGGGTACCAGCTCCTGGACTCAGACTGGGCTCCTCACCTGGCCATCAGCTACTGGAGCCAGTCAGGTTCTTGGAGTTCACTGGGGTATGAGCAGTGTCTGTTCCCAAAACCACTGTCCTGGTTTTGGCTGGGATAGAGTTAATTTCCTTCTCAGCATCTGATACACTGTTGATATGGAGAAAATTAACTCTGTCTCAGCCAAAACCAGGACAAGCCACTGGAGGAACCAGGGAGAGGGAAGCAAGTGATGGGCTCAGCAACCATGGCTGTAGTGGGACTGCAGGTCATAGCCCACGTCCCTTGTGTTGGGTGATGGGAGTGAGTGTCTGTGCCTTCCTCGAGCCAGATGTGTGTGGGATGTGCCATGGGATTCACTGGCAAACTCCAAACTAGACCAGCTGGCAAGTAGAGTGCCCAGGTTTGGGAAGGGATAGAGAGGTGGGCAGGATCCGTGCTGGTATTTAGTGGAGACCTGTGAGTGTGGAGTGCCTGTGGGATGGGTGTGGGAGTGCTGTGTGTTGGCAGCGAGCAACCAGTTGGACCTGCTGGCGAGTCAGGAGTGTGTGGGGCAGGCAAGAGTGAGTGGGATCCAGGCAGGGCTGCTGGGCAGGAATTACAGCCATCACAGTGCTCGGGGAGTCTGTGAACGTGCATGTGCTTGTGAACCTGAAGAGTTCACGTATGCACTGCACAGGAGACCTCCTGCCTCTGCCGGCCTGAGAGGAAGGGACATGGCTGGCTGGGCTTATGCCTGCTGTGAGCCATGAAAAGGTGATGCTGTTAAAGGCAACTCCTGGCCTGTGTGACAGGCTGTGTGTGTGTCCTCTGTGTGAGTGTGTCTTTGTGTGTCTCTCTGGGGAATGTGCTCAGCTCTGCTGCTGGCTGAACCTGCAAAAGGAAAGAGGTGGCCCTGCTCATAAAATTTGTTATCAGAATCAACTTCCAAAACTACTTCTTTTGCAACCCAGGGTACGAAGAGTGCCCAAAAGAATTAACTTAGTTTTGGATTATTAATGCCTGTGTGTCTAATATTAAAAAAAATTACCATAGAAGGTTATTCTTTTTCCCAATATCAGTATGTTTCTCAGGGTTAATCTGTACCTGTCAGGTGACAGAAGAAATAGGTGGAGATATTTAGTAAGAATACAAGGTAAAATAAAAACACATACTGAAACCAGAGTTATCCTCAATATACCATTCGATCTGCATTTTCTTGAATCTACCTCTAGTCTATATAAATAGTGTCTCATCTACATAGGTAAAGATGCTGCCACCAATTATGATTTTATTTGGATATGGCTACAGATATAAAACCTTTTTTCTTTTATTTTTTCCCTGAGGCCTTATGGCAAAAACAATTTATAAAGGCAGCAAGATGGATTAGATTCACATCTTGAGAAGGTAGGCACATTCAGTACTGACTGGATGAAACTGGAAGCAGACAGAAAACTGGGGCAAAAAGAGTGAAGTAATTTTACTTCATTCACTTAGTTGATATTTTTGAGGATTGCTTAAAGTTTGCTATTCCCCCAAAATGGTCTCAGCACCACAAGAATAGAGATGTGCAGAATACTGGCATGATTCAGTCTTAATATTTTATGTGCATGGTGAAGTTACTGGTTTGTCCCCACCTTGTCTCTGTAAATATGTGTTCTAATCCAGAACTCTATGAATTTCATTAATAGAATTTAAGAGTCTGCCTGTTTTTGGTAGGAAGACAGCAGCCCAGGCATAGGTTGACTTCATATCAGAACGACTATATATGATGGCGTCTATAACATTCACATTCCAGGGGCTTCCTGTCCCAGAAGAGGTCTTCTACTTTAAAATACAAAGAGTCATTTTGCAGACCTGGCTTTATTATTCATTCTGAGTAATCTGAAAACACAGCATGCTTTTCAACATGACAGTGTTTTACATTTCTTATTCCCCTCCCTTTCTCCATTTTCTAGCCCTCTCTGCTCTCTTGCTTAGGCCCTTCCTTATCTATGCTTAAACTCCTGCTGTCTAACATATTTATCTGCTTACAGTATTTTACCCGAAGTGCCCATTAAACCAATACATTTCAACTGTTTAAACAGATACTGTAATCTAAAATGATCCCAATGGAAAATGAAATAAAACTAGGCATGCCATATGGATGAGATTTATATAAGCAAATATAGCTCTTCACATGGAAATGTGTAAATTTGGAATGGCCCAGGTTCCCTTCAGTGATTCATCTCACATCTATCCAGATTAAATTAAATGAACCATGACCTAAAAGTATCTATGCAAACATGAAGATATGAAATATATGTA
>VXAC01005869.1:648441-692382 GCA_013399225.1 Rhipidura dahli | reverse complement strand
GGGGGTCGGGGGGGGGGGGGGCGGGGGCATTATCCAAGATTATGATGTTTGACTTCCTAAGTAACTTTTATTCATGCTCTCCTGGAAGTGGTGGAACACCTGCATGCTGATAGGACGCAGTGAATGAATTCCTTATTTAGCTTGCTTGAATGCACAGCTTTTTTTCCCACCTCTTGAACATCTAAATCCCTGAAGCTTTCTTGTAGTTTTCCAAGACCCACGGGAGAAGGAAGTGAGTGAGCAGCTGTGTGGGTGCTTGACTGTTGGTCAGGGTCAACCTACTACAGAGTCATACGCTTGCTTTTACTGTTAAATGCTAAGATAATCAATTTATATCCATTTTAATGTAAAAGTGAAAGACCTAATCAGAAAAGTATAAAATTAAGAGGAAAATTCTTTTTCAGATAAAAGTTTTAAGACTAAATTAAATTTGTATCCCTTGAGGGAATAATTATGCCTTCTTCTTCATTAAATTTGATACTATATCTGAACAATTGTATCCAACAAATCAGAAGTTAGTCATCATTTGACTTGGATTTTGCTTCACTAGAATAAGTGCAGTCCACATCTAGTGGGGTTCTAGTTGAAATATTTATATACATTTATGAAGATAATGGTTGAATATCTTTGACTTTCTAGGTTTCATAAATTGTTATATTCATTATAGAGAATAAATGAAAGAAAAGACATAGAAAACTAAAATGTAAATATTCATAATGCTCAAAATGTCATGCTATCTGGAGATGAAATTACATGCTTATATTGAAACATAAGGCTGGCTGACATGAACTTTTCAATTCCTTGAATTCAAACTGCTCATAAAGATTGCTATGTGATAGATTATTGTCTTTGTACTCAGGCATCTTGGGAGAGACATTATAGGCAACAGAATGTTCAGGGTTTTTTTTATTCCTGAACCAAAGTTTCACTTAGCTGTGCTCATAAATTTGGGGTTATTTGAAAGTAAATTCTGGAAGAATAACAATTCTCTCAAAACTCCTTCTTTTTATTTTCTCTTTTGTTAAAACCCACTGCAGGCAGACAATCTATTCAGATTTTGCAGTGGTTTGGATAGCCTATTGGTTACCAAGAGAGTAAAATACCTGCCCAGTTAAAAGACAATTTCTATAGAGAAATTTATGCCATACTGTACTTTATTGCCATAATTCTTTGTAATAGTGTTTCTTTAAAGTGATATCAATAAGTAAATTGAGCTTATCAGATCCACTGTCAAAAATAATACTGTAGGGGTTTAGTCCCAGCTGGCAACTAAGCTCTATGCAGCTGCTTGCCCACTCAGCACACAGCAACATAGGGGAGAGAAACAGAAAAGTCAAAGTAGGAAAACTCGTGGGTTGAGAAAATAAAAAAGCAAAAACCATGTATGCTAGCAAAACAATACAAGGAATTTATTCACTACTACCCATTTGCATGACTATGATGCTGTGTTCCTTCTTGTGCAACTTCTTGAGCACCCCCAGCCTCCTTGCTGGTGGGATGGAGTGAGAGGCAAAAAAGGCTTTGATGCTGTGCAAGTCCTGTTCAACAATAATATAAACATTTCTGGGTTATCAACAGTTTCCAGCACAAATCTCAAACACAGCCCCATACTAATTACAATGCAGAAAACTAACTATCCCAGCAAAAACCAGCACAGATACTTACAGCAGTTGAAGCTGCATATACCTGTGTCTTTTTATCACATGTTTTGAATAGAAACTAAGTAGATCACCTCATAGGATATGAAGAGTAAAAATTTCCTCCCATCCCATCACAAAAGTAGTGGAACAAAAACGGACAATGAATTCTCAGGGTTTTTTTTCTACCTTTATTTTCTATTAAAGGCTTTTAAATTCATCTCTAGTTCAGAAGATGTCTTCTGGCTCACTTTTTACAGCAGTTTTAAAAAGAAATTTCCAATGTAAAAAGACCACATACTTCCACATCACAGAAGAAAATTTATTACCAGTCCTCCAGTGATTTATTTTAATGAACATCAAAATTAAACAAAATGTGAAACACCTTCCAAATACGTCTAAGATTCAAACTTCCCATTAATCTTTTTTGTATGAGTAATAAGAGTCTAATTGGGAACTTGTCACAAGCAAATAAAAAGATAACAGTACTATGTTAATTTGTATTTGAAATATGTTGAGAGAGATTTGGGGTTTTTGTTTTGGTTTGTTTTTTTTTTTTTTCCTTCTTTATTCTCCATAGGTTTTCTGAACATCTGTTAAGAGATGTTTTGTTGCAATTTTTATATGTTTTATTTAAGCTTCATTGTTTATTTGGTTTTTTAAGCTTCATTGTTTTCTACTCTGCTTACCAGGTACAGTTATTGCCTTCTGCTGCTTCAATTCAGTCTTCAAAATTATTTTAAACTTCCTGTTGTGTTTAAATTCCCCAGATCTATCCTTCTGTCCTAGCTTTGTTGGTGTAGAGTTAATTTTCTCCTGACTAGCTAATATAGTGGATTTAAGATAAGAATAATGCTGGTAACACACTGCTATGAGTTGTTGCTATGTAGTGCTTACCCTAAATCAAGGACTTTTCAGGTTCCTGTGCTCTTGCAGTGAGCAGGTGCAGAAGAAGCTGTGAGGAAGCACAACCAGGATGGCTGACCCAAACTGACCAAAGGGATATTCTATACACAGAACTTCATATACAGTATATAAACTGAGGGGATCTGTCCAGGATGGACTGATTGCTGCTCAGAGCTGGGTTGAGCATCAGTCAGCAGGAGGTGAGCAACTGTAGTGTGCTTCACCGTTCTTTTTTCTCTTGGATATTACTTCTGCCTCATTTTTTTGTCCCCTTTTTCGTTATAATAATTATTATTAGCATTACAGTTTACTTTATTTCAGTTATTAAAGTATAAAAACCCAGGGGTTTTACCTTTTTCTGTTTGTCTTTCTCATCCTACTGAGGAGGCAAGTGAGCATGTGGCTGTGTTATTCATAGTTGCTGTCTGGGGTTAAACTGCAACATCTTTCTATTGGATTCACTGGCCTCTTGCATGCATGAATATAACTTAAGTATATGAGAATTTTGACAGTGTATGGGTGTTACAATACTTACACATCTATGCATATGTCTAGCTGGAACACACTTGTTTACTTACTCAAAGTGGGTTATATGTCAGGAACAATCATCTCAAAGTGCCTATTATGGAATTTGCAGTTTTGATCACATCACATATTACAAAGCCATACCTTCAATTTCTATTATATTTCTATATTCTATTACATTTCTGTATCATATTTCTGTATTTCTGAAATTCTGACTTACTCATACTGAAATAAATACTCATGCATCCATTAATAATGCAGTTCAAGGACCAGAACTAAGAAAACAACACTTCATACAGACAGAAAAAATCCCCAAGAATTGGACGAAATATAAATTTCCTTATTTACATTTGTTTTGCTTTTGAATTAGTTTTCTAAATTGGCTTAGTGTTTGCCAGCATAAAAGCCAGTTACTACTCATGGCACACATGACTGAGGATATAGGGACAAGCAAAAAGGATAATCTCAAATTAGACTGGTGTAAGCAGGCATGGCACTGAACTCTAAGAAATTATGTAGGGATTTTGGCTTAGCCTAATGGAAGTTAATAGCAGATATGATTATTCTTTTTAAATACAAGGAGAAAATATTGAGATAAAAGCAGTAATTTCAAATACTAGGCAAATAGTAGGCACAAATGAGCATAAACTGGTCATGTCTAAATTTAGGTTTGACCTTAAATGGGGTCTTTAACCTGTTGTTGCCCACAATAGCAGAGGATTAAACTTAGATGATTGACAAAGTTGCTTGAAGGCCCGTGTTCCTTGAAAAAAGAAGGAGAACAAAGAAAGCCATAGAAAAATGAGGATTTTTGGAGAGGCATTGTCTGAAAACGGAGATTGGATCTGTGTATCATAAAAATAATGTATACATAGACTATCAATCTGCAAAAAGGAGTTAACGTACCTAAAGATATTGTGGAAGATTTGAAGCTAAAAGTAATACAGGTATGAAACTGAAGTAGACAGTTGCTTTAAAGCACAAACATTGTTTTTGGTTCCCTGAGATATCTGTTATTGAATTTTGAGCCATGCATGACACATTGGTGAGTCTTGGGACACAAAATGCAGCTGTTTGTGGTTGCTAGAATACACAGGATCATAGAGTAGTTTGGCTTGGAAGCAAATATTAAAGGTCATCTAGTCCAAACCCCCTGCAATAAACGGGGACATCTTTAACTGGATCATCTTCCTCCATGCCTCATCCAACCTGATCCTGAACACTTTCAATAACAGGATATTCACAACTTCCCTGAGCAACCTGTCCTAGTGTTTCACCATACCTGCCCCTGTATCTTTCACTGCCTGTGCATTTCTTTCGTGTCCTCTAGTTTGTCCCACAGGCCTTTACTCATCTATGCTGATCTTTGACCTTTCTTTATTGGTTTCTTACACCTGCGGATTGAGAGATCTTGCACTCTGAAAAATGTCTTCAAAGATCTCTCAGCTCTTCTGTGCTCCCTTGTCCCTGAGAGCAGGGGGACCTATTGACTAACTCCTACATGACCTCTGGAAATCACAACCAAATCTAGGAAATCCATTTTCAACCTTTCATCATTTACTAGACTTTTTTTTCATCTTAATTACTGGGTCTTTTTCTTATTCTATTGACACAGATAGTTACAGTGATTGGAAAGGGTTATAGTGTGCATGATTCATTTGGATATCGGTGATTGGATATTTGCATTTTGCACTTTCCTCCTTAAGTATCAAATTGATCCCAAAACTAAATAATTTAAAAACATTACCAAGTCTGTAATCTGAAGTGCTCAGAAGTACTTCAGAAGTAGGAATACTACAGTGAACACTGCCTGTGGATATTTAATTTGATCCCCCTGTGTGTAAAGGTGGTGAAGTGTAAAGTGAAGATTGCGGAAACAGTTTATCTGTGCAATAAATTGTTAGGCACCTACATTAAATCAGAACTCAGACAGATGGATGTAATTAAAGACTGGCCTGCTCCCAAGCTGAGAAAGCAGATACAGCCCTTTATAGGAATGATTTCTCTTTCACTTTGACACTGTGTCTTCACCCATGACCAAACCATGCAGGAAGGGAAGTCTAGAAAATAAAGCTTTCTAGTCTTGCACTAATAATTTAAGGACTATTAACAGACTAATGAAAATCAGAAGCAGGTGAAGATTTTGACCATATTCTTGAGTTTTCCATGCATGCTGTTAAATTCTAGAGAGGGAATAAGTGAAAAATAGAGTCTCGCACATCCTTACTTATTCTTAAAACAAAATAAATTGGATTTGTAATGATATAGTTGAAATGTCAACAGATGTGATATTAAAATCGGAAACATTTTGGTTTTAAATAAAGCAAAGTGTTTGAAGCACAGAAAAATATGTAAAATAAAAAAGAAGAAAAAACCCAACAAGGGTGAAGATTTTCTTTATTTACTTTAAACTGTAATTTTGAATGCTGACTTTTTCACTAGCAGACCAGAAGTCAAGAGCATTTACATTAGGGAATCTAGCTGATCTCTCACAGTAGGTGTTTGACTATAATTACAAAAAACAAAATAAAACAAACAAACAAAAAAAACCCAAACAAAAAAACAGCAATGCAATTTTACAGAAGCACGTAGAAAAGCTTCAGTTTGTGCATTTCAAAGATATTTGAGCTATATCAGAAATAAAATAGTGTGAGAAGTTTTTCTTTCTTATTTTTAAATTACTTACAAAATTATGTTATGGCAAAAAAAATTATGGGTAGCCTAAAGTAGGTCTTATCAGAAGAAATTCTGTATTCAGAAAACACAATAAAAAAATTAATGACAATACATTTCCAAGGCTAGAAAATTTTGCTGACTTATATCATTAGAGGGCTGAGGTTTTTTATCCATCATGGCCCTCACTGTTTATACTGTTAGTATCTTCCCTTCTTGCTTTTCTTTTTTTGTTGTTTGGTTTTGTTTGTTGTTGTTTTTTTTTTTTTTACTGTAAAATACTTTATTAAATCTATTTTTCCTTGCTATGAAGTTTCTGGCAATTATATTAAGGGAGATGAAACATTAATAAAACCAAGATCTCCAGGAGGTTTTAAACACATTAACATTTAATTTAGTAATTAAAACTTGAAACTATCACCTTACTTACTTGTCATAATCTAAAGTAATTTTTGCAAGATAGGTAGTGCCACAAAGAACTATCTGGGGTGGATGGGAGAAGCCCATAAAATTAGAATAAATAGCCTGATTGTTTAATTTGTCTCTTCATCTTTTTCTGCATCCCTCTGAATGCCCTGGATAGTACATCTCTAATCACCGGAGACATTATGGCTGAATATATTTTGGTTTTGTAGGGTGTAACATAAAGGGTAACATTCAAAACTTTTCTTGTGTTTTGATTAACTTTGGAAAAATAGGGCAAAAAATCTTTTGCACTTTACTAAAAATGCATAGGAGTCTTGTAGCTATTAATTTCAAAATCTGCAATACACAGTATTTCATTATTCTTAAGGTACAAACAAAGCCCAAATGAAATATATCTGCACTCAAAGGAATTAGTATCATACGGTATCAAAATACCCATTTCATATTAAAATCAGTGTGTATTTCCTGAAAACAAATTAGCTAAATGTGAGATTCTTAATTTAAACTCTTGCATTAAGTTGCCTGTAGAATTGTTAGACCTGTAATTCTAAACTTTTATATATGCTGTTAGGCTAAGTACTGACTGCCAATATCATAGATCAGGCAATATTAAGCACCAACCTTTTCCAAGATTTGTCTCATTTCGCCCTTTCATTAAGTTTAGCCCTTTGTTTTTTTGCATTGTAAATAGCCTTAGTCTTATCGACCATCAAATGTATTGATGATAATGTGATTTTCAGTAAAATAAAGTGGGAAAAAAAGAGCTGCTGACTATCGACTAGGGGGCCTGATCTGGTGGCTGCTAATTAATTCAGGGAAAGTATTCAGATTTATTTTTCTTCTGAGCCACTAGGACACTACAGGTTCATGAATATTGTAGACGGTTTCTCTAGTCACTTAACACAAGTCACAAGCATCTCCATTTTAACATTTTAAAATCAATTTGAAACAATTGTATATCAAAGTATCTGGTACTCCTAGTAAAAAATAACTTGGCAAATAATTTCATATTGGGTTGGTCATTCTCAAAAAGGTTTATTTTCTTTTTAAATAAGAGTTCTTATTATGATCTTTTTGGCAGAAAAATATGTGTATATTTACAGAGCAACTTAAAATTTTAGAATAAATTATAAGAGCGGTAAAAGTATTTTGTACACATACATATGCACATGAATTAGCTTGTGGAGTTACTGAGGGAAATTTTGCATTTAGCTATAGCAATTTACCCACTCACATCACTACCAGTATCTGTGCTAGAAGCACATTTGCATGTCTGCAATGAGGGCTGTCCTGTATACTTTTTTAGGTTTGACCACTGTTGTGGTTTTTCCCAGGTAGGCATCTGAGACCCACATGGCTGCTTTGCTTGCTTCTCCTCAGTGGGATGGGGGAGACAACTGGGAAGGTAAAAGTGAGAAATATCATGGGTTAAATTAGTGACAGCCCAAAAGGTAAAACAAAAACTGTGCACACAAGCAAAGTAAAACAAGCAATTCATTCACCACTTCCCATGGGCAGGCAGGTGTATAGCCATCACCAGGAAAGGAAGGCTCCATCACACGGAGCAGTTACTTGGGAAGACAAACACCGTAAGTCCAAACGTCTCCCCTTCTTCTTCCACCAGCTTTATATGCTGAGCATGACACCACATGCTATGGAATATCCCTTGGTCAGTTGAGTTCAGATGTCCTGGCAGTGTCTTGTCCCAACTTCCTGTGCACCTCCAACCTCTTCACTGCTGGGGAGGTGTAGATAAGCAGAAAAGGCCATGGATCTGTGTGAGCACTTCTGAGCAATGGGTAACACAGCCCTCTGTTATCAACACTGTTTTGTTCATAAACCAAAAATCATATGAGCTGCTGTGAAGAAAATTAACTCTCACACAACCAAAACCAGTACAATATACAATTTAATAGAGTAGATTGCTAAGTCTGCAACCAAAATATTAATGCATCTGTGAGAAGAAGAACCCAAGAGTAGTTTTGAATAACCCTGCTCTCCATGACATCTTAGGATTTTCTTAGGACAAGTCAAAGATCATGCAGATCAGTATTGAAAAATAGGATAAATAGCCCTATTTCTGCCAATTTTGCTGTATCTTAGTACTAGAAGAGTTCTGTCTGCTTATAATATGGAGGTTTTGTATTTGCTATAAGAACAGTTTCAAGTCCATTCCACATAGAAAGTGAATTTAAAAAAAGACATTTGTAACATGTTTGTCCATTACTTAACATAAAGGCCTTAGGCTTCAAGGTAATACCAGGTGGAAAAATAAAAGGGAGGGAGAAATACAGAACAAAGAAGAAATGAAAAAAGAAAAAAAAGAGTTATTTTTTCCTGGCCTCATATAGGTCACTATAAAATTTACAGTGGAATTACTGCTATCTGTCCCCTTATTTTAAACCTTCTGTTAAAAAAATGTGATTTAATGCCTCAATCAAAGGGTATTATGGTGATTTTGTTACAGACATTTTAACATAAGCCTACTATAATACCCCTCTTGTTGCAATGCAGAATTACACAGGAGTAAATTCAGGTTCTGTATAGATCAAAACATTTTGCTTCTTGAGACTGTCTTTAAAATAAAATGAGTTTTTTAAATAAACTGGTATCAAAATATATTTATGCATTTAAGTGAAATGATTTTGACTTTCTTAGCATTTGTCCAATCAATAAAGAAACAAAAATAAAATATTATTTTTACCAACTTAATTTTTTTCCTTACTGGAGAACTTCAACCAGATTTAGAAAAACTCTTCGGTAGCAAAAACTGAGATTGACTAGTTCTGAGCTAGACAATTAAAATATAGCAATCCAAACATCACGCCCCAGTAGCTGCCTAGACATGCTTTATTTAATTTGAAAGTCATTTGAATACCCCCAAGAGCCTAAGATACTATCAAAGCACACAGGACACATACAAACACTACATCTTCACAAAATGGAATAACAGTTGTTTTCTTATTTAAAAATTAAAAAATGTTACTGTTTATATCACACTGATACTAAAATCACTTCTAAAAAATTCTGTTTAATACACCCACTTGTTGGGAGGCATTTGAATCCTGCTACGGGCTTAACATCTATGCCCCCCCGCTTCTCTGAGAAGCTGGTAAGCAATTTGCACGCCACCTCTTGTTCCATCGTCGCCGCCATTCTTCGGCCTGACGCCAATGGCAGGATCCCCTTCACTAGGTTGTCCTAAAATTCAGAGGACACCTCTCTAGGTTCGCCTCCACCAAGGTCCCCTCTACAGGGTCGCCTCTGCAGCTTCCAGGTTGGCGCTGATTCCAGCTGGTCGGTCACCGCCGTGGGTGTCACCGTGCGTCCCCGAAAAAGCCTGTGCTCCGGATCGGGTAGCCTCCAGGTGGCTGCTGCCTGGAACCGCTCGCTGGCTCTGTCCCTGCACGGATCAGTGTTGCCTCAGACGCTGTCACACTGCTGCATTGCTGTTGATGTTGCTGCTGTTGCTGTTGTTGATGCCCGCATTCTCCACCAAATGTTGGGGAAACTCGGGACGTGCAGGGCGGAGGGAAAGCAGAACAGACACTTGATGCAAGTAATAGCAAGCTTCCACTTTACTGTTTACATTACACTCCTCTTATGCATTCCTGCTGCTGTCATTCGCGCGATCATGCATGACCTGATTGGGTTCCCCATATTGTCCATGTGCCTTGCATGCACCTTTCAGAGACCCTCATTGGTTCAAGTCCGGGATGGTGCAGTCCCTCTTTGTTTACTTTCTTGCTGTCTTCTTATCTTGTTCTTCAGACCGCTTCTCTCCCGATTTAGAATAGCTTACAGTTCTCTAACCTTGACGAATTCCTGAGCTCTCTGATAGTGTTAGCTAAAGACAACTTGGCTGGGGCCCGTAGCAGGATTCAAATGCCTCCCAACACCCACTCAAGTTTAGGCAATGGAAAACTGTGACGCTGTCTGTGACAAGCCCAGAGGTTGGCAGATGCTGCTGCAGACAGCCCTCGGTGGGCAACTTGCACTATGGGAGGACATGCCCCTCAGCCCTAAGGGGTGAGCCCCAGATCAGGTGTCAGGTGCATCGGCTGAAGCAAAAGAGACAGAGGGGTTCTCCATATGGGTTCCACAGGTCAGGGTTTATTTCTGCGCAGTGGAGGGTCCAGGGACAAAGAACAAGAAACACAGGAGGGTCCTGGGGTTTTATACTCAGAGGAATAGGGATGGAGATAAAGATGATAACCAATAGGGAAGGGCGAAGAGGGAGGAGTCCATGGGGCGTTAACCAACTAGGAGCAGTAACCATTCAACTTGTAACAACCAAATAAAGGAATTAAAGGATTGTGGGGACTCACTATTACCAAGGAGGTGATCTTAGAAGTTAGTGCCTGACCACCAGGACTCAGATGCTATTGTTCTGTCTGGGGTCAGTGTGGCACAGCCACTTGCACCACAACAGAAAACCACATTTTCCCTGTAGAATGTTCAGCCAATCAGCTAGAATTTGGGCTGCATGATGGACAGACATAGTGCCAAAAGCAAGGAAGTTATTTAAAGGGATTTCTGTTCAGGCTGAACGACTCCCAAGTTAGAGTTTTAAGGGAGAAATTTAAGTGCCTAAATTTAGATATCTATTTCTATTTGAACTGTCAAGTATCTGAGGCAACACCACTGTCCTGGGAGACCAGACACAGGAACTTAGAAAGACCCACACTCTGCCTGATGTGCAGGCAGGATATAGCTGTGTCTAAAATGACATTAGGAAGATGCTTAAACATTCAAATCATGCTCCAATAGGACAGAACATTTGAATCCTATGAATTTGTGGTGGGTTTTGGCCTGAACTTAGTCATCGTGTAGAAGAGTATTTTGATCTTTTTAAACATTAAGATTTTCAGTGTTTAAGGGCTCTATAAGTCTTTACATGAACTGCAATAAGCATTTTCCAAAAGCTTTTAATTTCCATTTCAGATAGTTTACAGCACGTTATAAAGAATGTGTAATTATTTAATTATTAATGTTTATCATGCAGAAATAATAAATACTATGTTATTTTGAACCTAAATCAGCATTGTTGCATTATTAAAAGGTCATCAAAAAGGCATATTATGAAACACATTTTAAACCCTGATTGTCATTTAACCTTTTTGTTCATAAAACATCTTATACAGAAGAGTTGTAAAGCACAGTTGGAGTTGTAAAACACAAGAAACATCTCAAAGAGTGTCAAATGTATCCCAGCAAGGCCTGTGACTCAATTTTACTTGAAGAGATTATCAAATCTAGGTTTGATACATTTACAGATAAACCAAATGAAGATAAGGTTTTACTGCTAAGTAGGTGGAAGCCAGGGATTTGGAGAGCCAATTTGCAGATCTGTTTTTGACAGAGATAGTTGGAGGAGGTCAAACCAGGGCCAGTTCAAACCGGAATGACCTTAAAATGAAGATGTGTGCACAATGAGTAATCCTGTGTTCATGTCCCACTTCCTAAGCTGTTTTTAGCATTACAGGTGAATCATGTGATGACTGTCTTAAAAACTTAGCACCAGCAGTTTATTAATGTGTTTTATGATACAGTAAATTATGTTAATATTCCTTACTCTGAGCCCTAACCCAGTCAGTGAGTTGCTGGGAGAAGTCTCTTAAGCACTTGCCCATGTTCTCCAGGGAGACTTCAGTTTCCAAGAATTCTGCTGGAAATATAATACAGTGGAGATAAAACAGTCAAGATGATTCCTGGAATGTGTGGAAGAGAACTTCCTGACACAGCTGGTGACTGAAACAACTAGGGTAGATGCCATACTGGACCTGTTGTTTGTGCACACAGAAGAGAGTGATATGATGGCTGGGGGCTTTCTTGGGCACAGAAATCATGAGACAATCCTGAAATACCAGACTTAACCCTTAGGTCAGTCCAACTACTTTACTGAATATTTCCCAGGCATTTTAGATCTTTTCATTATCAATTTTTTAAAATACTTTACTGGTAATCTGTGTTAACCCACCTGCTTAACAAATTATCAATATTGTATGAATTTGGGTGAATTTTTGATCCTAGAAGTTTCCTTAGTTTAACATTATACAAGCCTCCTATTTGACCTCCAAAACACAGCAAGTCAGATTCTATTTATTTTAGAGAGTAACATCCAGAGAACAGATTGCTTGTAAAGTGTCATTGACATTTATTTATACCAACAACTTAATAACAATTTAAATTATGCTATGAAATCACAAACATCTCTTAGAAAATGGTTTGTACCTTCATTTCTCCTTAATTTAATTTTATCTATTAGTTTAAAATTAGATGGAACATGAAACAAGAACTTACAAGAACATGAATCTTGATTTCTAGGGGAAGCTGGTAAGCAGTTTCAAGATTAATTAATATCAGCTAATAACATAAAAAAGTGCTTCTGGACACCAACTACTTTAAACCTTTCAGTAGAAGCTAAAACATATACCAATGGAAGAATTTTTGGTTCAAAAAATGCAAGTGTGCTGGTTTAGGCCAGGACAGGGTTAATTTTTAGCAGTAGGTGAGATGGGCAGAGGCTGAGGGGGTGTGCGTAGGTCCCAGATGTTATTCAGTGCATCACTGCTGGGGGAGGGGGGAGAGACTTCCTTCTGAGAAGAAGCCTGTTCCTTGTGGTGGTGAAACTTGGTGGGTGGATCGGTCCCTTATTGTTTATTGTTGCATTTATTTCTGTGTAAATTTTCTCTTTATCTTATACCTTTTGTTATTAATGTTGTTACTGATAGTTTTCTTATCTCACTACTGTTTCCAGCAAATTGTTCTTATCTCAACCTGTAATCTTTGCCTTATGTGCTTCTAGTTAGAAGGGGAGGGGAAGTGAATGGTGGTGTGGCTTTAGCAGGAGTATGAAATTGGAGAATACCATTCCTAAACCATGACACCAGGAAAGGGAGTTGAATCACTCAGACAATTCCTTTTAGGGTGTTTCTTAATTAAAGTATTAGAGTGAAAAATCTCTCTTATTTTAACCTTTTATATATCCTCTTGGGCATTATGCTGAAATAAAAGCTCTTTAACACTGTGCAACTCACATCTAGGTTACTAAATTAGTCAGCTAATTTAGAAGTTCCTGCACCTGCAAAATATGTGCATTAATTGTATAGGCAGTGGAAAGTGTTAGGGACTTCTGATGGCCTCTTGAGAACAATTTGGAATGTGAGGATTTTTCCAGTCATTGAATAGGAAAACTAGACGTTTCAGTGGAAAGTGTAAATGCTTGTACACATTTAGTGAGAAATCAAATAAAAATGGCCTGGGGGAATATCTGACTTCGTGTATGTTCTATGAGTCACATCTGATTATACAGTCAGCTAGCGGTTTAGATTTCAGAACATTTGCAAATAAGGTCTAATACTGTTTTCCCCCCTGCTTGTCAAAAGAGTTCCCATAAGTATAAAATTTGGACTAAAAGTTCCCTTCAACCAGAGGGGGTATGAATTAATTCCTCTTTATCTTACAAGAGTTCTTCAAATATTAGACTATGTAATACCCTAGGACATGACAATCTTCAGCCTTAAATTCAAGTTAAGGTACAAAGGAGAGAGTGTAACTTCAAAGTTTCAGAACTCAAGCAAGCAATGTAGAAGATTGTCCTGTCTGAGCAGGAATATTTTTCTAGAATTTAGATGGAAAAGGAAAGTGTATGGACTTTGGAAACAAAGATGTGTAACATTGGAGAACTACAGAGATGCCATTTGCCACTGTAGGGAGAAAATTTGTACAGCCAAACTGTGACTCTTTAAAATAGGTTCCTTATTTGACAGGAGAAGAATATTCCATTTTTTTGTCAACAGCCAAGTGGTTTAGTATGATCTTTTATGTCTACATTGATAAAAAGAAAAATTTACTGTCCTTAAGATGAATTGGTGTAGTTCAACTTGCAAAACAGGTTAGGTAGTTTAGACAACAAACTTATTTTTGCACAAAATACTGAGTACCAAATAACTGTTTGTAAGAATATTTAGTCACAGAGGACACAGTAACTCCTTTTTTAGTAGTTGGTTTGCATTGATGACCTTATGCCAGTGGTTGTACCAATCTGTAACCTTGCTAAATATAGTACAATCCATGTGCTCTATCTAGTCTATTTCAACTTACCATTGCAATGCTTAAATAAAGCATTTTCCTTTCACATATGGTTTTTAGACTTCTGGGGTGCTATTTTGGTTTATTTGCTTGTGTTCTGTTTGCTACCCTGTTATCCCCTAAGCCTGATTATTTTATGTCTCATCTGCAGCACATTTTAAAGTATCTTTCACAAATGAAAATTTGTATTAACTACCTCAACTTTAGGATGGTAAAATTATAAGGACTTTAAGAATGTACTTGCCTGTCTCAAAACACTGTCAAGGCCATAGAAGAAACTCACCATAAGCTACATCACTGAAATGGTAAGTTGGGATAAACACAGAAGGGAGAAATTGGCAACAGGAAGGTGCTAATTCCAGGTGAGGCAAATCTGGATATCCTCCTAGTTAATGCCTCCAAACAAATATTCCCTCTGCGGAATGCCATCCTAAGTTATGACAATGGCATCTGTGCTATGTAGAGACCCAAAATTTGGACTATATAAAGGCAATATGTCCAGAAGAACAACTCTGGGACCCCGACCACTGAGAAGAGCAGGCTGAAGAAGGATCTGCTGTACACTGTAGGGTTCACACAGTGGTGGTGACTGTCTCCTGTTTAATCTTACTATATCTCTCTTTCTCTCTCTCTGCGTGCCCCCCTGATTCTTATGTATTTCTCTCTCTCTCTTCTCTCATTTACTGTTGCCTTTCTTAATAAGCATAAGAAAAGGCTGAAAGAATTAAGCTTTCCTTTTTCTAATATATATAAAAAATTAGAGAAGTGATAGAGACCTTTTCTTCAGAAAAAGTACAAAAGATGCAAGAGTACATGTATAGTTTGAGAATAGTACTACAATCAGACTCCTATTGTAAAAATAAGTTCTATGAACTTCTGCACAGCTTCACAGGTCTATCCTACTTTCTTTGCACTTTTCATCAAATAGTAATCATGGAGATAGTCAAGAAACCATCATCCCAATGACTAACAGATGAAAGTACAGATATCTATCAGCTGTATCTGACAAATGCAAAAGCAGATATTATATATATATATTAATTTTTATATATATAAATAAAAAGGCATTAAAACACACGTGTATTTGATAGAATAGGTAAACTTTGTTTTGATACTTTGTTGTGTAATACTTTGAAATAAGACAATATACTCAAGAACTAGAAAACAACCCCTTATAATTGATAATATTTTAAAAGGAGTACCAGAAAACCCTCACAACCCCATAATAATTTACACATTATATAAGCTTAGTTAAACAAGGTGTCAAGTAGAATTATTACATTCTGAAATTTGCAGATGGTTGCTTTGACTTCAGATTTCAAAAAAGTGACTTAAAAGGATTCCTCCTGTAAGCAGTGACATGGAGCAAAGCTGCATTTTGATTTTAAATGAGGGTTATAAAACAATGTGCATGTTGATCAGTGGAGTATCTGACCTGATTTTAACTTGTAATTCTCAACTGCTGTTGCTAATTACTTATATACTAAAAGTTCAACTTTCATTTTTTATTTTTTAGCATTAAAAACATCAGGGATACTGGAGAATGTTTTCTTTATACAATCAGTTAAAATAATTTTTAAAAGCTAGAAGTATTTCAATTGAGAGTATTAAGTCATTTATCACTATTATGAGTAAGTTGTCCTTAGCTGCTTTCTTATTTACCTGTAGAAACCCTTAACAATGATTTAATCGTTCTTATAACTGAGGGAATTCATCCAAGGAATCATAGGCATTAAAAATAAGAATCAAAAATCTTACTCAATTCAGTAAAATTCCATTTATGCTAAAAGCAAAATAGTTTGCTGTTCATGAGTAGATTTGCACTTGCTATATGAAGATATATGGGTAAAGAGGCAATTAAGAAAAAGCCATAGATCCTTAAACAATTTATTGAAACTAAGGAGTTTTTTTCCCTATAAAAAATAACTTGGTAATACAGATTCACATCAAATATGATGTAAACAGAATTCTTAGAATATATTATTAATAGAAATTGTTTGGATATTTTCCCTTAGTAGCCATCATTACACCCCTAATTGCCTCTGCAGTTAGTCTTTAATAATATAACTTGATCTTTTGGCTTCCTCATTTTTTTTAACTGCATCTGAATAGATATTTTTGGGAATTTTTTTGCCACCCATTATTTTAAAGAATTTTTTTAGTTAATTACTATTGGCAACACTACTGAATAGTATTAATGATTGTTGCTTTAAATAATTTTAATACTCCTCTGTTCTGCCAAAATTATTTTTTACCTAGCATTCTAGCTGTCTGGTTTTGTGCTGGGGAGCCTGGCAGGATAATGAGACCCCATAAGGGGCAAGTTCCATCATAGCTTTTCTGGAAGGCGTTCCCTGAGTAAGCCTTCCTTGGTATTTTTCTTGGAAGCATTAAGCTGAAGCCCCATACAGAGTCAATGAAATAACAGCTCGACTTTCTCTGTGCTGATGGATGGTGAGCCCTTCCAGTAGACCAGTGACAAGGCTTAGCAATTGCTGAGAAAAATGCTGGTTAGCCTCACAAAATCGTGTCAGGGAGCATGATCTGGGCCAGTATCTGAGCCCATTTTGTGGACTGGTTTCGTTGCAATCTTCCTGCAGAGACTCAGACCTGTGTTAGAAACAAAGAAATATTGCATACACATTTAGCAAAAGAAAAAATTTTTGACAATACTGCCAATTTGCCTAAATACCTATGACTGTTATCTTGTCTTTTTCCCTAAAATTGCATACAGAAGGAGGTAGGTATCCCATCTCTTATCATAGAATATATGTAGCATTTCTGAAAGAACAGTCTTATTTGCTTCAAGGTAATCATCATATTTGCTGAAAGAAATCCTAGATAATGAGATTATTTTAAAAAAATCAAACTTCTGCATGTAGCTCAAATGTTGTTGGAATGATAGAGAATATTGTCCTTTTGTTCTTTAATAATAAAGGTTATTTAACAGTTTTAAGAATATTTAGTTGAAAAAAATTTTTGAGAAGTTGAAAAATTCTGTTAGAATGTGGTATAGGTAAAAACAGCTATTTATGCAGTAACCTCTTCTTATTTTTTTAAGACATTTTCCTTCCCTGGAGTGTTAAGCTTTTCAGAACCATCCACTAGTCCATATCTAATTATGACAGACTTTTACAGAACACATGCAACAAGATAAGAAGAGGCAGTTGAAACAAGCTTTAAAGAGATAAGCAGTATTTGTAACCATTTTTTCAGACTATATAGCAAACAAGCAAATGAACAAAAAAGACTAAAACATATTTAAACCCAGAAGAATTCCCTGTAATAAAGCAAAGCTAGATTTTCCAGAAAATTTTTTCAGGAGTAGATCCATGCTTTGACTTCTGGAACTCTTACATATGCAGAGAATAGAATTCACTATATATACTGAAAAAATAGAAAATTCATGTACAACATTACCACATCAAGCCTTCTAAAGCTATTTTGGGGAATTTTTTTAACAAAATCCATGAAAATTTATTGTTTTCACATATGTTTTGCAGTTCTATGGACACAGTGGTTGTTACTATGCAATAAAAACAACCTGGAAATTCCTCATTAATATTTCCTTCCCTAACAACTTTTCAGTTAAAAAATTAAGCTGGGCTCCTTATCTTAAGTCCATAGGATAATTCAACTGAGAAGATACCTCAGGAGGTCTCTTGTCCACCCTCCTGCTTAAAGCAGGGGCAGCTCAAAGACCAAGTTGCTCAGTGTTTTGTCCAGTTGGAGCTTGAAAATGACCAGCTTTCTTGGTACAATTTGCTCCAGAGATTAACTGCTTTCAAGGTGGAATAGTGTTTTCATTCTCTGCCTATTGCCTCTGATCTTCCCACCATGCATCAGTGCAAAGGGCCTAGCCTGGCTCCTTGCTGACTTTGTGTTAGGAAATACTATATTTATGGATACATTATAAAAATATTTTATATTGGCTTAACCTATGATTTTATACTGAGGATTCAATTTCCTTTCAGTTCCCAGTTATTCCTCAAAAGCCTTTGAGTTTCTGACTCAGAACGTCAAAATATTTTTATCTAATACAAGTGTACAAATAACTTCTTGGAAGATAAAAATTGTTTTCTGAAACTGTTAATGCAATCATAATAAACACCTTTCATTCATAAAGCCAAGATTTTTTTTTCTCTAAGTTCATAGACTCATGGAATAGTAGCTTGAGTTAGAAGGGATCAAAGATCTAGTTTCAATTCCCCTGCCATGCACAGGGGTGCCACCCACTAAATGAGGTTGCTCAGGGACCCATCCAGCCTGGCCTTGATATCCATCTTGACTAGTTTAGCAAATATTTTAGTTTCAACACAGACAATGCTATTATTTTCTTTTTTTAAATAATGGCTTGAACTTTTCAACTTTAGATCAAAAGATAAAGTGTGTATGCAGGGAGTTAAGAATTTTTTAATATCAATGGTATTTGATACCAAATGTAGTCAAAACCCTATGACTCTGATAGGACCAAGATCCAGTATATTACCTTGTTGATTATTTTCTTTCTAAACTCGACCTTCTTACCCATTTATTGAGTTGAAATCATTTAGTATTACTGCTAAAAGGACACAGGTAGGGATCTGCAGGCTTCCATTGTGTCTTGCAGAAAACATGTTGAATTGTATTATTAACATAGAATTTAAAGGAATATGTTGGAGCCCTGGCCATCAGGGTTTTGCCACATTTTTAAGGTGCCTTTCAACAAAAGCCTCTCTGTGATTCTATGATGATTCTACATTAGCAATTATAGCTTTTCTTATTGGATAGACTTATACATTTTGCAACAACTTACAGCATAAAAGTACACTATACACAGACAGTCTCAGTCATTTTCAGGTATTCAAATAAACCAAGGTATCATGTTGTATTGGGTCTGACTGGGATGGAGTTCATTTTCCCTTTGCAACCCTCACAGTGCTGTGCTTTGCACTGGTAGCTGGAAAGGTGCTGATAACACTCCAGTGCTTTGGGTGCTGCTGAGTGCTCTCTCTTGGGAGCAGCATCAGTGCTCTCTATCAACATTTCCCCCATTAAGGGGCTGGGGGTGGGAAAGATCCTGGGAGGACACACAATGAGGGCAGCTGACCCAAATTAACCAGAGGGATATTCCATGCCATATGATGTCAACTCAGATATAAAGGCTAAGGAAGGGAGGAGGAATTCATTTGTTATTCTACAAAGTTTGCCTTCCTGAGCAACCACTACACATGGTGAAGCCCTGCTTCCTGGGAATTGGCTGAACATTGTTCACTGATGGGAAGTAGAGATTAATTTTTCCCCTTTGCAAATTTTTAGGGTTTTTTTTTTTTTTTTCTTTAGTAAACAGCCTTATCTCAACCCACAAGTTGTTTTCCATCTTATTTTCTCTCCCCTGTCCCAGTGGAAAGGGAAGTGATAGGGCAGCTTGGTGGACACCTGGTGCCCAGACGAGGTCAAGCCACTGCACATGTATATTTTCTTTCTCTTCTGAAAGGTTTCAAAACAATCCCCTGTCTTCCTTAGTACAGCAGATACTGCTGTCTTTCCATCTGAACTCCTCCAAAGACAAAAAATAGTAATTGTTTCTTTATAACTTTTCTAAAATCAGGAGGTCATTTTAGAGAGTGAGACGGATCATCCTGTTTGAGTATCAGTGTCACTATGTTGATGTATGAAAGAAAATTATTCCACAGGCATTCCCTTAATTAAGGCAGGTCATTATTTTCTGTTTCTATTTCTGTTACTAGATGAGCTTCTGTGAAGGCTCTGTGGCTGCAGTGAATGTGCTCTGTGAATATCAATGTCTGCTTGATCTTGAAGGTTGTTACTGGGTACAATTATGTCAGAAATGTTTTACATATATCTCCATGTCAACCATTCTGCTTAAATAGACTCTTATTTCATATTTGTTGTCTTTACTTGTATATGTTTTAGTTTTGAAAAAATACATCATGTAACTATTTTCTTTGTTTAGTGAATAACAGCACAAACACAAGTAACTCAATAAGTAGAAGGCAGTATCCTCGTGGCTAACTGCTTTGTTATTATAAAGAATGTTTTGTTATTTCATACCTATGCATAAAAGGGATGCAAAATTATGATTTTTTTCTAGAATTTGTCACACTTAAACAGATGCCTATATTTGAAACAATTATCATATACTCTCGTTATGCTCAAGGGAGAGGAAATAGGCATATCTAGGATGAAATTCTTCTCATCTGTCTATATTGCAGGGAGAAGGCTACCATGCTATTTTACAGCTCATCATTTACGAATGTGGTGAGAGGATGTTGCGATGTAAACATCTCCAGAGAGAATATCTACATATGGCCAGATGAAAACTGAAATGTCTGAAATAGAAGCACAGTGGTGCTGCATTTCTTTTCTTTGAAGAAAAGCTAAAAATCAAAAATTAAAAAAAAAAAATTTGTTTTTCTGCTTTTGCTTGTTTAACTGTAAGTTAAAGGGAAAAATATATAATGTGTAAATTGGATTAAACAGGAGTGAAAGAAAACTTGACATATGAGATTAAGTCTGAATGCTCCATAGTGATACAATATGTTTTCTTATACATTCAAGTGGTAGAACATAACCCATCTGCCTCAGTATTGAGCTCAGTGGGTAAAACATAGCAGAACAAACAAAAAATGTACTGTACAAACGAATAGGTGCGCGTGACTGCAATAGAAGTTGAAGCCCATTCAAATACACCTTTGCCTGTGTATGAAATTGTCTTGTGTTACCTTTAAGGATTTCCTTCATGCTCAAACCTTCTGGTAGTCACACTGTAGTCTGCCATGCTGAACTGGAGACAATATTCAAGTGAACTGTCTGCTGTGTTTTGAAGGATTTTAAGGTGTAGACTGGCTTCAGGGTTCTGTGACTGACCTAGTCAATTCCATTGGTATAGTTTAGTTTGGTAACACATCACGAACCCATATGGATACACAAGATATTTCCACTGATGTCACTCATATTTAAAGCAGATGAAATTTGTAAATAACTCCACATAATGTCTCCTAGAAAAGCAATACGGATTTGTACAGCTAAGTGCTTTTAGCTGACCACACTTGGGATTTTTGATAAGATGGGCCAACAAAATTATGAAAGAAGCAGACTACAACAGGTTATTTATTATAGAACCATACCATATAACAAATTTAAAAATACATTAATAAGAATTGATTTTACAGGATGAGAAGATTTTGCAGTTTGTTGAGGAAATGAAGCATCTGTTGGAAAACAAAGAAAAAGAAAAAATCCTAAATCAGTACCGTAATCTATTGATAATGAAGGGTGAGAGGAAGTAAGAGACAGGGAGGGGATTCAAATACTTGATATGTTTGGTATATTAAAAAGTAGTTTTTCACTTCTTCACCATCATTAAAAATTTCCATGTATAGTTTCTGTAAAGAAAAAGTCAGTTATCTTCACATATCGTTAGGAATAAATTGGAGATTATGTCAAATGTTGATGTTGGAAGACAGCATTTAAAAAGAATAAAATATTCTTTTGAAACTCTTGTCAGGTAATTAGGCCTATTACAGTTTTTGAGGAACTGGTTTGTCATTCCTTTGTAAACTCATAAAAATAATAGTTGGGAGCTATTAAATGAGAATGAGTCCGCAGACAAAAACAAAGGCACAAATTTTTTTCTAACTCTCTACAGGCTTTTCTCATTTGTTTATATACAAATATCCCAACATATAATGTGCATCAAATACTCAAAAAAAATAGAAAATATATAGTTAAGAGAGATGAAGGGTCACTTCTAGCTTACCAGTGACATTACTGTTATTTTAAGTCCTTTGTAAATAGAAATGTTAGATATTCCTTTATATGATACTGCTTGTCTATCCAAGTGTGTTTGAGCTATGCTTAGTCCTATTTCCTATCTGCTTGTATTCCTGAAACAAATGTGCTTAGAATTAACAGCATCTATTGTCATGGTTTTAAGCCTAGATGAAAATTAAGTACCACAAAGCCACTTGCTCAGCAGCTCCTCCTCCCCACCCCCACTGGAATGGAGAGGAGAATCAAAGTAAAAATGGATGTCAAGATAAGAATAGTTTAACAACTGAAAACTGAAAACAAGGTACAGTATAGTAATAATGGTAAATGATGATAACAATAATGGTAATAAAAGGGAAAAAAACAAATAATGAACAATGCAATTACTCACCACCCACTGACTGACTCCAGACACCTCTTCCTGAACCCATACCAGTTGCTATTCCAGGTAACTCCCTCCAGTTTACATACCAGTCATGATGTTCTGTGGTGTGGAATATCCCTCTGGACAGTTTGGATCACCTGTCCCTACTATGCTCCCTCCCAGTTTCCTTTGCATAGCTCCTCACTGGCAGAGCATGAGAAAGGGAAGGAAAAAAAGTCCTTGGCTTAGGAGAAATATGACTTAGCAAAACCCAGGACATAAGTGTTTCATCAGCACCATTCTCGTTGCGAATCCAAAACACAGCGCTGTTAACGGCTTCTGGGAATAAAATAACTCTATCTCAGGTGAAACCAGGACACATGGAAAGGGCAACAGACAAGAAAAACACATGCAACAGGTTTTTGAGAAATTGATTCACTAGGCTGAAGATATAGAGGTAAAAAGACATCTGTTTTGATAGAGATCTATCAAAAAGTAACAACATATAGTAAAAATATTTAAAAAATATAAAAAACATAGAACGCTGTTGACTGAAGAAACTGGAAAAGGTATGAAAACAAAAAGGGAACCTGAGCATTTATTTGGATGACAGAACTAGGAAAAGTTACTATTGTTAGTCAACGAAATCCAAGTAGATGTGCATTACAAATACAGACAAAAGTGAAAACAATTATGTAGCTGAATGTCATTAGGCAAGATCTTCTAGCTAAGTTATACTGGATCTGTTTCTGGATTTTACTTAAAGGTATTACTGTTGAAAATAAATATTAATCTCCAAAATACCTCACACATTTCTGAAAGTTCACCTGTGAATTATTAGTTCTCCCTAGAAGAGATGGGGCATATTGCTACCATACACCAGCTGCTAATAAACATAAAAGCATCTGAGATGGTGTCTGAAACAGTGTTTGAATTGTTTTATAGGACTGCTTTTGGCAATATGTGTGCTGCTGTTACTTTCAGCGTGTGGTTATAGCTATTTGCCATGTCTGGAAGGCTGGTGATGTTCCTTTGTTCAAAACATATGTTCATTTGCTTATGGAACGAAGCTTTAAATGACTTGTCATGAAGCTGATCAGAGCAGACAAAGGAGAGAGTGGAATTTTTTCAATATATGAGTGCTCCTTTTGGCAAAATTGGGTATTTTTGGATTTGGTTTTTTATGGTTGGTTGGTTGGGGTTTTTTTTCTGTTTGAAATCAAGACTAGTATCCTGATTCTCTTCTTAACTTCACTTTATACCAGTATTATATTTCTGGTATATTTATTCCGGTACTGTGTTTCACCGTAGGGGTTGGTTAGGTAGGCTTAGAAAACAGCCTGATTAAAAAAAAAAACCAAAAAATTACACTGGGTTTGGTGAATTATTATATCTTTTGGGGTGAAACTTATTGTGTCTGTTTTCCAGGTTCCATGTCACTGTCTGGGAGTAAGGAGGTCATTACCTATACTTCCTCTTTCTCCCTCAGTTCAGGATGGACCATTTGTACTGGCTGGTGTGGGATAAGAATAGAAAACACCTTCTCTCAACACATTTGCAGAGAGTGAGCTTCCCAGGTGTCAGGAACAGAAAATAGATGTGAAACAGATCTCAAAGTGGCTGGCTGTTTTGTGAAAAAAAGCAGAATGTGAATTTCTTCCTCTTTTACCTTCATAAACAAAAATCCATTTGTGATAAGATTTTTAAAATTTGTATTTCATACACAGATTGGAACATGCTACTATATTAATGCTCCCTTATTTAACACCACAGTATTTTACATATAGTGTATGCAGAATATACATAGACTTACATTCCTACTTGAATATTCACTTTGTATTTATTTTAATGGGCAGATTTTGTATTTAATTTTGTCCTTTTCTAAATTAATATCCGTTTTAATGTATTTTTATGGAAAACTTTACATGAATGTTCACAATTTTCAACTCCTGATATACAGCTGCAAGAACCAGGTTCATGTAAGTTTTTGATGAGTTCAAATTTTGAGTGAATAATTATAGTGGTTAAAAGCAAGTAATATGTGTTTGCTGACAAAAAAATATACTGTTGTAGCAGGGGAGACAGATCTGCTAGTCTGGTGTCAGAAATATTTATAAGAGCATAAACCACATCTGACTGTGATAAGAAAAATATGTGGTGGCTTTTTTTTTTTCCCCCACCTTCAGAAAGCAACATGGGAAGACAATACAGGAAGCCTATGAAACAATCCATTTTATTTGTCATAAATGCCAAATACTACCTGTCCAAGTATTAGAGACACATAAGTAGTTATTCTCATGATGCAGGAAAGTCCCATTCAATGCTGGAGAAAAAAAAAAAAGGACAAAAAAGCAGTTTTGAAGACAGTGATGGGGGATGAAGGAATTACACAGTAGGTATTACATGAGTTTCAGTAAAAGGTAACTTTTGTATAAACCTTTCAGCGCAATGAAAAATATGTGGCAGCATAAATGACAGAAACAAACCATTTTCTAAATACTGTTGCAGAACATGGACTAAACATTGCATGCTAAAACAAATCTTAAACATGGTGCTTAGGTGTTTAGGATCTCACAGCAAATAGGAGCAGCACTGATATTTTCTTTCTGCATGATTTCATGATGGATAAAACCCACTTAAGGTGGTACGATAAAGGTAATAAATTATTTCCTTATGACAAGAAATTACGTAGACTGGAACTCCAATTCATAAAACGTAATATTGAGCATAATAAAGGTCTACTCTGATTCGATGTGGTAACCCTTATGCCTGAAACTACTGAACTCCTGATTCTTTGACATTAGTTCAAAAGTTGTGTCTTATAATTTATTGGCAGCAGCTAAATTAGGCATATAAACAGAGTTATAAAACATTCTGATAGTCATCATTCCAATTAGAAAGCTGCTTTAAAAAACCCTAGATAGTTTTGAAGAAAAAGTTTTGCTTTTAAAGAAAATTATATGTGCAACACTGACGTTTATAACATGAAAGCTTCAGTTTTAAATATTTCTTGCAATTGTCTCCCCTGCTTATCAAACCCAGACAAAATGAAAATAGTTAGTCCCACCTTTTTACTTAGATGCTTGTACCACAAATGCACTCTGGGCAGAACTGACCAATGACATGACACCTGTTGTTAAAATATCAAAATTATGTCTTATGTATCCTCTATATTTGTATTTCAGGTGCAATTGAAAATTCCTTCATTTCATGGGTGATTACTTTTTCCTGGCAGCAAATCTTATAATTCATTAAATATAAGAATGTAGCCTGATTGCTCATGCAACATGACAACCCATAAATGATGAAACATTTTAGTGATTTGGTATTCAAATTCTTTGACAGGCACTTAAAAAAGAAATTAAGAAGCAGAAAATGAGTTTTAGTTAGACACTAACAGAAAAATTAACTGTGAAGGTTATTTGAGGGCAAAACAAACAGATGAAACTGCAGTTGAAGCCTTATCAGACTCTCTAAAGCCTTCTAGATTGCAATTTTCTAATTGTAGACCCCAAGTGGTCCAACAGACTCCAATTCCCTGTGAGTATCCTCCTCTGTACTCCTACATTTCCAGCCCCACCTTGGGCTTTAGCCACCTGTGTTTACTGTGTGCTCTGACATAGTTCAGCTGTGCAACTTTACCTTACTCGGTTTTTTCAGCCTGGAGGAGCCTAACGGGATACCTCATTGTGGTCTTCAGCATTCTCATGAGGAGAAGCAGAGGGCCAAGTACAAATCTCTTACTTTTATTTGTTCTATCCTTACCTATTTTCAATATTTCCCTTGTAAAAAATTACTGTAATCCACAATAAGTAAAGTTACATCTGGTTAAATACTGATCAGTTGAAAGTAGCTTGTTCTAGGAAAAAAAAAATACTTCTCTTCTTTACATACACCAAAATATATTTTTTTAAGATTTTCAAAGCCTCTTAAGTGGGAGAAGAATTAGTACACTCATTTCTTTCCTGCAAAAAGGCTTAAGTTGAATGAATCAACATTTTTCAATGGAAGATTCATGTGTGTTCTGATTTTGCTGTAGAAACAGAGAAAAAAAAATTGTCTTCTTCCAAGGATAGCTTCATACATAACTTGTGTGAGCAATCATGTGCTATTTCTTCCAGGGTGACACAGCCTGGGGAATAGAATGTCATCTGCCACCTCTTGTTGAAGGTTGAAAGTTTCTTAGAGATATATAAGGCCCTAGATGGGACATAATGCTTAAAATTAGATAAATTACTACTGCCTTATATTCTGCTGAACACCAGCTGAATGTCACTGCTACTTACCAGTTGGGCAAGTCAATGGAGGGAATTCCTCTGGTACTCTTACTGTTGGTAGACAAAGAAATCCCTACAATAATGGCAAACAGCTATTCCCTCTTGCCGTGTCCCTTTAAAGCAGGAGTCACTCATCTGTTAAGAAGTGCAGGAAAGATTAGCTATGTCTACAGAAAATAAAAAAAAACTTATTTATCTTGGATTTGATTAGATCTTACATGCCTGATTACTGAGGTTATGCTGCTGATCCTTAATAATGCATTTTCCTTACCAGTATTAAATCACCACCTCACTTCCCTTGTTTTAGTCTTTTTTTTTTCCTCACCTGAACCACCAGTCACTTTTCAGGAAATTTTAGGTATGTTTTATGTCAGTGTCATGGCTGATCTTGGCTAGCTGCCAGACTCCCTTCTTCATGGGATAGGGTTAGAAAATAGGATTAAAAAGTTGTGGGCTGAGGTAAAGACCAGGAGATTACTTGCCAGTTATCATCATAGGCAAAACAGACTCAATATGGAGTAAGTGTATTTAATTTATTTCCAATTTAAAAAGAGTTAGATAGGGAGGAACAAAGACAAAACCCTGCTCCCCTGTTTTTCTCAGGCTTCACTTCACACCTTCATTTTCAAATGCCTATAGTGCCTTCCACGTTTCTCAAGCAGTGCACAGTGGGGAAACGGGGGTCTGAGGTCAGTTCATAACAGCTACTCTCTGTTATTCCTTACTTCTCACACTTTTCCCCTTTGATATGAGTTGTTCCCCCAGCTGTAGTAATTCAGGATACACACTGTCCAGCAGGGGTTCTCCAAGGGCTGCAGCTGCCTTCAGGGCATACCCACTTGTTCCACTATGGGCTGCATATCTGCTCTGTCACGGCGCTCTCCATATGCCGCAGGGAAATACCTGCTTGACTATGGTATCTACATGGGTTGCAAGGGAATCTCTGCTCAGGTGTGTGGAGCACCTCCTTTTCCTCCTCCTTCTTCCAGCCCCCATAACTGTGGGATTGCTTCTCACACTTTTTTTCTTTATCACAGCTGCTCATCATTACCCTTAACTATATTTTTCATAGAGGCACCACCAGCTTTGCTATTTAAGTTGGCTTTGAGCAGTGGTAGGTCTGTTGCTGAACCAGAAATGTTTGTATCCTGCTCTAGGAGACACCTGGCCTCCTCTCACAGAGGTCACCCCTCTTGTCCCCTGAGACTTTGGTATGTACACCTAATAGTGTGGGGAACTGTATCAGATCTCCTGCAACCAGTTGACCCTCACTGCATTTTTTTTCCTATTTGTAGTGGTCTTTATATTTCATGATTTTAGTCTAAGTGACATGATACTTTTCTCTTTAGAATTAAACTGTAACAATTACAAAGTTTTTACCTTTTGGGATTTCCAGTTCAAGGAAAAGGTGCATATCCCCTTAGTGTTTCTGAAACTGAAGCATTAAAGTACTTGGGAACTGAAAGGCCAAATTTTTCACTTTTACATTCTTATGTCTTACTTTGCATTCTTGAGCACATCTCCAGGATTATTATTCTATTGTAATTCTCAAAAACATTATTTCTTACATTAAAAAAGTCTGTCTTTTTAAAATTTTGCTTGGATGTTCTTCCTTCTCCAGTCAGTGAGCTCTGTAAAAGGTATTTTGAAAAATAAAAAAAAAATAATTCTATAATGTAAACTTCATATTTTATTATTAAATTCTAATCAGAGATTATGCTCAAGAATAAACATCCACTTTACTATGCATTACTTCCCATAGGGGAAAAAAAATAATGCAAAGACAACAGTTGTCAGTAATTGCCACTGAGAAGTCTTTCCCTCCTTACAATGTTGTATTGTTGTTATTATTGTTTTTGTTTGTTTTTTTTTTTTTTTTACTATATTAGTCTTAAAGCTTAAACTCAACAGTTGTATTTTATCTTTCTTTGGATTTACTTGCTGCTTTTTTTACCCTATGATAACTCAAATTTTTATGCTGAATCTAATTCCAGTGATATCCCAAAAGTATTAATTACCTTATTATCAGATTTTCTTTAGTCCAAGATAATGACTGTAATTTCCTGAGGAAGGATAACAGCTTAGAATCTTTATACTAGGTATTATAACAAATGCTAGAAAAGAAATTATAATGCTTCATTAATTTTATGTAAATTATTAGACTGAGATATTTGTTCTTCAAAAAATACACATTTATGATTTCAAATTTTTGTTTTACCATCCTTACAAACTGCTAACACCAAATCTGTTACTTTAATACGTTTTTTCTTAACAGTTTCTCTTTTTTTTCTCTCGAAAAATAATGCTTGCTGCATACCGAAGCTTATTAATTAAGTGGCAAAAATCAGTCTAATAAGAAACTGCAATTTGCTCAAAATGTTTAAAGTATGTGTTATTCACTTTAAGTTAAATTATTCTTAATAGAAAGGGCTAAATACAAAATATGTCTAAATGTATGTCTAAATGTACAAAGAAAATAGAAATTAGGTTTGGAAACAAGTATTTAAATTACTTGTAACTATTACTATAACCATTTCAAAAGATCTTAAAGAATGAGAAAGTTAAGCAAATTAAATAATAACGTTTTTAAGTGCAAGTAGAGCTATATGGGATAGTGTAAAAACACTTAGCTATTTTCTGTTTGGAATATCCATTCAGAGACTTTTGTCAGTTGAGCAGATTAATGCACTATATCACAGCTGAATGGATCATCTGGTGGTGTAATTATGTCTTCCAAAGTCATCACACACCCAAGAGGAGTGTCAATATATGGCTAAACCCAACATATAATACACAATTGCACAAAAATATTGCACAATCAAGAAAATAATTTCAGACAGGGCAATGAGCTTGAGTTGGCTTCAAACCATATCTTCCTTCATGGTGACTTGGGGTATCAGTGTCATAGAAATACTTAGGTTGGAAAAGACCTTAAGATCATCAAGTTCAACTGTAAACCCAGCACTGCCAAGTCCACCACTAAACAGTGTCCCTCAGTTCCACATTTACCAACTTTTATACCCCTTGTGTTGGGGATTTGACAATTCCATGGGCAGCCATGGAGTCTTGACAACCCTTTCAGTGAAGATTTTTTCCCTAATATTTAATCAAAACTTAAAAACAAAAATCCCATGGCTATTTCTTCTTGTCCTACTGATATTTGGGAAATTAGACTGACCCCCCCACCTCACTATAACCTCCTTTCAGGTACTGTATTGCAATTTGCCACATGTGCATCATGGTTTCAGTAGAATTTTTATTACTCTGCAAAATCAGAAGTCTTGTGTACCATCTTATGAACTATGTCCAAGCAAATAAATTTGATATTAGGCATTACATCTTCCATATATGCCATTTCTTAAAGATTGTGGTAAGAGAGTATAAGACTCTGACACCTAGTCACCTCCTTTCAGTGATATTGGTGACTGCCCACCGTATGTTTTTGCTTTCTTCATGTCTGTCATTTTTGTATAAAGTACACTGATTCCATTGTTTGGCAGGTGGATAAAGAGTGAAACAATAGAACTCTAATTTTCTTGTGCAAACAGCTCATCTGAAAACTGTGAATATGTGAAATATTCCATATATAAAATATTGATTCTTTCCTATAAACCAGTATACACACAAGCCACAAAGCTCACTTTCTGGTTCATGCTTGACAGAAGCTCTACAATGCTTTACTTGGTTGATCAAAGTTTTATTTGAAAATCAGCTGCTGGATGCTTTAGCAGAAGAAATTATTTTATATTACATTTTTAGTTCAATCTGTTTGGGACCATTATAGGAAATAAATGGAACTCTAAAATTTCATATAGTACACAGTCCCTGGTGTGATTTATGGAAGTATAGGGTGTTATTAACGTGAAAATTCATGGCAAGTGTCTGTGTGTGCGTTCATATATGCATACAACGTTTTCAGGGATAATAAACTGAAACACTCCATTCCTAATCTGATTATTGCCAGCTCAACTGATACAGTTATTCTTGAATATTTTGAAGCCAGTTTTCTCTGTGACAGTGCTTTAACATAAGGATAAACAGACTCACACCAGACACAAATAAAAGAAAATAATTCAACTTGGGAATGGCAGTCAAAATACCTTAAAATAAATGTATAAATATATATTATTTCACTATATCAATGATTGCCCCTACCTTTTGAAGTTCCTTTAAGAATGGACTGGTGAATCTGCTGTACAATGAGATGCCTTATCAGTGTTCAGACAATCCTTTCTACATCCTAACAAGGACTTTGTTCAAATAAGTGATCAAGAGACAAAAACCTAAACAAACCAACAATAGAACAAAAAGCCCAACCAAACCAAAACATTTATGTATACATTAATTGCTCTTTTGTTATATCTATCACAGCAAGCCTTGAGTACTATGTTAGAGGTATCTTTTAGTTATGGTACCATCCTTTCTCGTCTCAGCAATACTACTAAACCTGCAAGTGAATATTCCAATATCTTTTTAAGGGACTGGCAGCCATTCCACTGGCTAGCCTTTATGAAGGCATAGTATATCAGGACATCTTTTCCTCTCCTAAGACATTTCATATAATTTCTCTCAAACATGCAAAAAATCTGAAGCAGCAAACAAATGTACAAGAGAAAAAATGTACTTATGATAGCTTTTATCTGATGAACAAAAAACCAACATCTCTCATCAGATGTTATTTTTCCTTTTAAACAAACTAAGAAAATAATTTATTTTAAAAATTGGATTTGCCCAACAATACTTCTAGAAACACATCTCTGTTCTATTACAAGAACAGAAATTGTGTGGCCTGCCACACAATGAAGGAATTCAGGGTGAATGCAGGGATTGTTTTGAATACTTCAGTCATGGGTTTAGAGGTGAATATAGTATTCTTTTCTAAGTGTTAGTGCAGCATGAGTAGTGCCTTATAGCTATAGGTACTTTATCATGGCAAACTTTATGTCTATGATTGGTAACATAGTGATGGAAAACAATATAGAGTCATTTTGTTTGTAAGCATGAGGCACACTTTCCTTGGATAGTAATGGAATTTCCATTCACAAATCAGTTGAGAAATGGTTCATGGCAAGAAAAGAAAAGCCAGGACATTGTTTTATCTCTGTCTACATCTGCTTGAGGCGGCTGATGGATATCCTGAAAATTAAAATTACTAAAAGCAAGTGCAGAGGGAATACATGCTCTGAACAAGCTCAGGGGTCTAAATGGCTCAGCAACAAATATCCACACTTTGCTGTTTTGTGCTGTATGCCAGAGGCTGCTTGCTTTGTCCCATATGAATAGCTTACAGTGTTTTAGTGGTTAGGCTGTAATAGGTCTCAGGTTATGGTAGACCTCATTCAACTCCAAATCACTAGAGAAGCTGTATTTATGAGTACTTGTGCCAAAAGGGATTTCTCTTGCAGTTCATTTCCCTCTTAGTGAATGGAGGAAGTGAAAAATACTTTACACTATAACATTTCTGGACTTGAGATTTAATCTAGGTTGAGAGAGAACTGAATGCATGAAAATTCTGGTGCAGGCCATTATTTTGTTTGAATAGGTATTATATATTTCATTACTTGGTTTTCTGATTAAAAATGTTTTGATAGAGATGAAAAACATATTTTCAAATAACTTCAAGAATTTAACTGTACACCGAGATATCCTTTTTATATCTTGTTGTAATTTTTGTTGGTTTTTTCTTTAAGAAAAACCGTCCTTTTTCTATTTAACTCCTATTAATGAGTATTTCAGATTACACAACAAGTAATACAGTCCATTGGTATTTTTGTGTTTAAATATTTTAAGAACATTAATAGGTTGTAAAAAGATAAAATGTAAATATTGTTGCTATTTAGTTCTTCTAAATTACACAAGCAATACAAAAGTAATTGAACTGCTATTAATAGACTGTAATGGAAAGTGTACTAAAGCATTATATTAGTGTTTAGCAAGATAATTAGATCAAGTAAATTAGATATTAACAAAGTTAGTAAAAAACAGTATTTACAGACTGATACCGTATCTATTTACTTACAATTAGTATTACTGATGTTAATTAAAGGCTTAATTAGCAGATGTAATGCATACATATGTGTCACAGGGCAGAATCACCAGCTTGAGTAAATAGATAATGTAATTCTCAATAGAAGACTCTTGTCTGGGATTTCTGTTACATATTGTTACATTTTAAGGTTCTAAAAGTACCAGAACTTTGAGTTCTAAATGATATGTTTGCTAGCAAACCCTTTTGAGTCAAACTAGACATAGCAATAAATGTCTTAGTTCTAGATTTTAACAGGTAGAAGTCTGTCTACCCCTTTGTGTATTATGTGTACCTGACTTAGACACAAATAATTGGATATATTTAGATTTTCCAAGGAGCTGTACCTAGGAATATTTAAAAATGACTAAAGGGTAAAAGACCTATTATTCACCATGATTTTTGACATAATTTTTGAAAGAGAAACACAGAACAAATAAAAGATTGTGAATTCCTCAAATTTGCCCCAATGACTAGCAGTTATAAATTTCAAAATAGATTTGCATATATAAATTATTTCTAAGTAATAATTTGCTTACTGGCTCTTTCATGAAATGCCAATAGGAAAAAAACCCTTTTCACTCAAATGTTGTGAATGGAATCCCTCTCACATTCTAGAAACTTCTTATTCTTCTGTTGCAATGTCCCCTCTTCTCCTCTATTACACCTTATTTTATTGTTCCATTGAATGTCTTTGTCTTTACCAATTAATTGCTTATGCTGCATTTGGGGAAAATGTCTTTCTTTTAATTTATGTTTGAAAAGTACTTCGGGGAAGAAATTTTGCATTGTCAGCATGCTCTAAGACATGACCCAAATAAACACAATTGGCATAACAAAGAACAAACTCTGTAAGATTTCAAATTTTACTGAACTTTTCTAAATCATATTAATCCATAATAAGAACTTTTGTCTGTCATGGGGTTTCCAAGATCTAGAATTCTCTTCCTGTTACCAGTATTACCAGCATTCTTCCTTTGAAGTTGGAGATACATGGTTTTGATGGATGGACCATTGAACGGATAAAGAGTTGCCTGAATGGCCCATTCCAAGGAGCTACAGTCAATGTCCAAGTAGAGACCAGTGGTGTCTCTCAAGAGTCTGCGCTGTTTGATATCTCCTTAGAGACCTTATTGTAGCCTTTAAGGAGCACATGTAAGAAAGATGGAGAGACTTTTTACCAGCAGCTGTCCTGACAGGTCAAGGGGCAAAGGTTTTAAACTCAAAAAGTGTAGGTTTAGATCAGACATAAAGAGGGAACTCTTTCCTGTGAGTGTGGTGAGACACTGGAAAAGGCGGCCCAGAGGTATTGTGGGCGCCCTGTCCTTAGAAGCCTTCAAGTTGGGCTGCATGGGGCTTTGAGCAACCTGATCCACTGGATGGGATCACCTCCCACGGAGGGTTGGACTAGAGGATATTTAAGAGTCCATTCCAACCCAAACCATTCTATGATTCTATGGTTACATGCCTATGGAGGACAAACATACCTGACACTGAAATATTAATTCAATCCATTTATTCAATCCATCACACATTCCATATCTGTTTTGCTTCAAATACAAAATGTTGTATAGCTTCAGTAACTTTTAAGACAAACAAACCAATAATTATTCAGGCCCACAAACCTTTTATGTTTGAAGAGAAATGTTTGTCTTAAATCACAAAATCTGAGTAATTTTTTTTTTCTAGTAGTGCCTCCTGTATGTTTGAGTAAGAAAGTTAATGCTTAGAATGAATCTATATATATAAGATTATATTAAACTTGTAACTTCACTTCACTAGTATTTCTTTCTAATTCCCCATTACCAAGAGTAGTAGACTTGTGAATATTGAGACTACATTTTAGAATGACAGAATGTGTTCAACAAAATGCAAAATAATTACTGCCTTAATAATATACATGATGACCTATATTATTCTTTCTTTCCAGTTATCAGATGTTATGAAATATCACTATGCAGTTCAGTTTTTCAGATATTCTATCTTTATTCTCTTTGTTGAACAAGAGATAGGCTATCATCATATTTGGGATTTAATCCATTCTTTATAAAAAAGTCAGCTTTTTGACCCTAGAAGTGTATGTATTAATGACTCTGACACATATTTCACTGGGCTCATTTAAATTCACTGCACATTTTTTAATGCACATAGAAAAACTTGAGCATATTAATATATGTCTGGAAAATATGCAGTTTTTCCATAGTTGACTTGAGGGGCTGATTACTTTTGTAACAGGGAAGCCATCTGTGCGTTACAGTTTCATTCCATTATCTACACAGCTATAAGATTTCCTTCAGGCTGACTTATGGTTATACCTTAGAGTAACTCATTGGCTTTTAAATTAAAGTGTGCAGAAGGCTAAGAAGCTGTCTGAAGGGAAGGCTAAGAAGGTGTTGGAGAGTTTCTTTCTATATTTTGTTTGACTTTGGACTTGGAATCCAATTCAGATTCTACACATTTGCTAATAGGGCAGAAAAATAAAATCTGAGGGGTTTTGTGATGGATGAAGATTCTGACGTCTCAGAAAATTAAAACCATACTGATGCCATTTGTTTTGCAACTTCAATAAATCTTTCTTTCTTATCTTTTCTTTCTCAGCCACATAAATTTGTGCTTAAATATTTGTTTTAAAACTTAGAAATTAGTGTGTTTTCAGAAAATTAGCTTTTTAAATCAATAAAAAACCCTTTGAAATAATTGCCTTTAAAAATATATTTCAGTGAAACAAATACCTGAGTTCTTCTTTCATTAGTCCAGTTATATTTTGCATTAATGAACAACTCTACTAGTGTGCTATTCAGATACAAGAAGTATGATTTTTAGATATGAATAAACTGTAATATACACTCAGAATATGAACTGCTCTGGTTTTGCATATGGTTTCAGAATCCTTAGGAACATCTAAAATATCAATAGCAGTTTTGCAGTTCCAGTGTTTATCAGAAAACACACTCCAGTCCCAAAGTTTTTGGTTTGGCCCTTATGGCCCTTCCCAGGGCTTCCTCCATAGTACCAACATCACAGTAGCCCAGGTGTGCTCTCATCACTGCTGAATGGAGAGTAAAATTCACTTCTCCCAATCTGCTGATGACACTCTTCCTGAGTGTTGAAACACAGAGGCTCTTGACCTTTGTTGCCACAAAAGGTTGTCATTGCAGCCTTCTGATAAAATTTTCATTCACCAGGACTCCCACATACAGCAAAGTTGATTTTCAGTTAATTGAAAAAGCAGTTTCCAGCTGGCACACAAATTTCTTCTTTCCCAGGTTAAGGATTCTGCATTCCCCTTTGTTGAACTTCAGAAGATGCTTTTCAGTTCATTTCTCTAGCTTGTTCAGTTAATACACCAAAATAACATCCCAAATTGATTCCAAAGTGCTCCACTTTTATCATTATGTAACACAAACACACTCAACCTGAGATACATACCGTGTAAGCCTCTATACAGGAGCTGTCAGAGGAGACTGGTTCATAGCCAGTAGAGAGAAGTAAGTGCAAATCATCTCATTCAGAAATACGCTTTTAAAATAGGGCTTGTGCATCAAGTCAAATTGTATAAGTTTCTGTCCCTTTGCTGTAAAGGTAGACTGGACCATCTAGCAGAGATGCTTGCAGCTGAGTGAGGTTAATGTCTGGTTTATTTTACCTTCAGAATCATTTATATCCTTCAGTTGTTCAGTCTTATCTACATGAAGTGCATCCCTTTTGGAGCCCAGTTAACCCATATGACATTCAACATTTCTTTTGAAAGGAAAATGTTTAGGCTGGTTCAAAAATGAAGCATCTTAAGTCCTGTGTTCATTACTGCATTTTGTGTCCACAAGGCATGTAACTGCTATGCATGACTACACACACACATAAAAAAAAAAAAAAAACCAAACAAAAAAAACCATGCATGTCTACAAGCACATACATATATGTGCTCTTTAATCTTTTAACAAATGTTCTGGATGCAGAACATGAATGTACATTAAGTAAGTTTGCCAGTGATCCTTAAACAGAAGAAGCTGTGGACTCCCTTAAAGAAGAAGCATCTTGCAGAGAGCTGTAGATAGCTAGAGAGCTGGACAATCACCAACCATGTGAAGCTTAACAAATCAAGTGCCAAATTTGCCACCTGGGATGGGATAATCCTGGTTACATATGCAAAAAAGGCAATGAGAAGATGGAGTCGAGCCTTGCAGAAAGAATTCTGGGAAACTGGCTTGATGGCAAGATGAATGTGGTTTATATTTAGCTAGTCCTGTGAAAAGCATAGATTTGGACTCAATGATCTTCATTGGTACCTTCCAACTTGAGATACTATATGAATCTTTTCTATAAACACACATGGATTAAAGCAGGTATGCACAGAATTTAGAAAACAGATAACTGTGCATGGCCCAAAGAATATTGGATTTTATTTCCTGGTAGGTTTTGCATGCTTTTTTCCCACTAGGATCTAGTAATGGAGTGACCCTATTTCAACTTACAGTAAAAAAGAAAAAGAAAATTTTGTGCAACAAAGTGTAAGGCAAATTATATAATTAGAATTTGCAGTTCTAACCCCAAAGGATTGAGCAATATAGCCTAGGAAAGTTACTATTTTGTATTCATATATCCAACAACTTCAATCTCAAAGTGTCCATGTGGTTCACAGGTCATTTAAACCACCAAAAAAAACCAGTCCCAATGCAAAAAAAAAAAAAAAACAAAAACAAAAACAAAAAAACACAAACCCAAACTATAACAAAACAACCCCAAACACAAATCCTCAGTCTTCTGTAGAGCTGCTTTTTCACTCTAAGATCACAATAGGCTTTTCTCATGGAGTCAGAAGTACCCATTCTTTAAACCTTAGTTTAGGTCATTTATCAGGTTCCATAAAGCATTTCATTGTCACTCTTTTCATAAGGTTTATGGAATGACAAAGTTCTCAGCCTAAAATTACTATCTTAAATCTCATTTATCACAACAAAAAAATGATCGGCCTTGACTTTTTAGCTTAGACTTTAATATTTTTTACATGACACAGTCTGGAAAATTTGATGTAGCATATGTAGAACGGATTAAGACGTGACCTTGTGTTTCTCAGAATTTTCAAAGTTTCTTCATTACTATTGATTGGATGATATTAAAAAAAAATCTGTATAGATTTAGCCAATATTTACAGGACATTTACAATGCAACTGTCTTAATTTGGATGATATTCAAATCCACTATATGTTATAGGTATTCTTATAGCCCACTAATTCACATCTTCTAATGGATTCTTTTTCCCATTTTATCACTTACCATGCCTATAGAGCACCAGAAATTAAATGCCTCTTTTCTTGTGGATACTTAACTGTAAAGATGAATCTACTTTTTAGAATTCAGCTACTCCATCTATTCTTGAGGGTGGGGCCATTGCTATTTACACTGTTTTTCCTGACAGAGCTTGAATACATTTTCAGGAAATTTTAGAAGTTATGAAATAAACAAACTGTAATTAAAATATAAGAGGACTTAATCAAAAATTGGATCAAGAAATAGAAATAAAGTACAGACAAAACCATGAGTGAGCTACTGCTCACATTGACACAGGATGTATTTGTTAAAATTTTATACAAGTTGCAAGGACAAGTGTATGAGTTAAGAAAGACAGAAATCAGATGCTCTATGCAAATGGCATGTCTGTGTTCTTGACACAGCATAATATTGAATTTATCACTCAATCAAATAATCTCTTTTAAAGCTTTTTGTCAGTGTTGCATCCATGACCCCATGCTTTAAATAGCACATGTTGTTTGCATCTTGCTTGAGAAAGAGAAGTTCCTTCTGCTTGTCCATATAGTGTCACTGTGACAGTATGCATAGGCTTCAGAATTTATTTTCAAACTTCATGAATAGAGAAATTTTATCACCCCCATTTTACAAATAAATAATTTGTAAATAAATACTAATAAATAAATTTTTAGAGACTAATATAATTTTTTAAATTAACCTTGAGGTTCAGTGTGACAAGTGTTTCAAGCTACATGGTTGTGTGCAGCATTCCTGTTGCCCTTTATTCATTTTATTCCCCAAGCTTCCAAATTTGGATTACCTTTCATGCTTCTTCTGCATCCTCAGTACTTCTCTCCACACCTTCTATTTTTTTTAATTAGTTTTCTCATTGATCAGTGTATAAAACCAGGTTGTGAACAGCATGAAATTAATTCTGCCTAATTTTGGTCCTTACTAGTTCGATATCTAATCAGAATCATAATTAATGAAGAGAGATACACTCCAGAGGGAGATTCAAACTGCGTCTCTTAAACATTTCTGTTAAAGAAATGTGAATTATGCTCTAAAACTGCCTTGGACCTTAAAGAGAGCTTGGAGTTTGCTTATATTTCCCCTATAGACAGTGAACAAGCTCCATCTTTACCTGGGAAAATTCTCCTTACTAGCATTAAACAGTGGGAGTGTAATTTGGAATACTTTAGGGGCAGAGTAGACACAGGT
The DNA here is from genome assembly GCA_013399225.1 of Rhipidura dahli. Taxonomy (NCBI): domain Eukaryota; kingdom Metazoa; phylum Chordata; class Aves; order Passeriformes; family Rhipiduridae; genus Rhipidura; species Rhipidura dahli. The sequence continues at coordinate 653,214 of VXAC01005869.1, read as the reverse complement.
AAAGATAAACCCAAAAGCATCACTTAGAGAATGATTAGAAATTCTGGAAATTTTCAGATTTACCACATTTTAAAAATGTTAATACTTTTATGTTTATGTGTCCATTGTCTTCCAGGACAATTAGGTAAAATTTCATAGACTTTAGTCTTTTTCTGCCTGTGTCTATTCCACTTTTAATGATTGCAGTTTCATGAATAGGGCACTATTGATTCCAAACAAATGAAAAACAAACCTTGCCCTTAGTTTTATCTCCTGGGGCAACTATTACAGCTCAACTAAATCTTGTAGTACTTTGATTAAAAGTCAGTATTTCAGGAGGAAAATTTGTTTGTTTGTCTTCTAGCATAGCTTAATGAAGAAAATATATTTCATCATATATTTTAGGAAAAAAAAAAAAACAGATGCTGTTTACAATGAGGAACTCTATGTTTGGAAGTTTTATTAACAAAGTGTTTTCCCATTTCATACAGTTGGATTTAAAAAATGCAAAACACACACAACAATTAGCATGTTATATTTATTGTCATAACAAAACAATTATTTTGAAAATGTAATTTTCAACATTTGAAAATGTAATTCCATTGAGTGTTTATTACTTTTTCTGCTGTATATAAGAACAAACTGTGTGAGCTCTAAAAACATAAATGAGAAAAAATATTATCCCCAGTTTCTTTTCCTAATTGGATAGAGAAATATGTCAATAACACTGAAAAAAGTTTGAGACAATATGATCTTTACGTTTAGAATGTTGGCTTAAACTCTTAAAATGTATGCAGCCTCAGGGGAAAATACAGTTAAATTTCCAAGGCACAAGATTCAAAATGGGTAAAAAAAGGAAGGACTCATAGCGATAATCAGGAAATACATTGGAAATTACTAGAAATACAAATAAACAGTAATCTACTCTTTTATAATAAAAAAATGTTTCACGGTAAAATTAAAGTTCTTTGTCTTTAATGTGTTCTAAACATAAGGATAGATTTTGAAGAAAAGAAAAAAACCCAAAAAACTATATAGATAGATAAGGCTTAGTGTGTTAGTGTGTTATTTCTGATATTTTTTTGTCATCATTACAGATTAGATTTCCTTTTTAATCAGAATTTCCTATGCTTAGCTACTTTGATTCTGACAGTATTAACAATACTTGTTTTATTAAGTACCTATGAAATGAAATGCCAGACTGTAATAATTAGTTTGAGTACTTTTATTCATCTACGTTGTTGTTCTGCTATTTCTTTGGGGTAACAATATTCTAGTAATATAAAAGATGGTCTCTATATTATTGTTTTTGTCCGCATTGAGGCTTAATTAATGAGAAATTAATTTTCTTTCCATTTTACTTAGGTTGCTACTCACAGCCTTCCAAAAATGAATATACTTTCTAATAACATCATGCTCTTCTGCTTCAGAAATTATGGTTTAACCAAATACAAGGAAATCAAATTTGTCCACCTTAGGAACTGAATATGACTATTTTATAAATTTGCACCGTTTAACACAGACGTAATGAAAGTTTGGATTCCAGCTGTGGCCCAGCATTTGTGTCAGAATTCAAGTCTTAGGCTTTAGTTCTCAGAGTTTTATGTATAGAGATTTTTGCAATTCAAGGTGCCATGTAAGCAATCTGACACATTGACATAGCTTTTCTTATTCAGGTTTTGTTGTTGCTTTTTAAAGTGAGAAAAACCAGTTTAATAATTCAGAGACCTCTGTCATTTTGGAAAGCAAATACTTGCCAGATACTAGTTTTGTCCACTTGCATTCTACTATTCTTCCTTTTCACTATACTGAAATATGTAATATGTGCAAAAGAGAAAATAAATCTGTTTACTTGTTTTACTCCATTGTATTAAAACATCAGAAATATTAAACATGTATTCAGGAAAAAATTAACCATTATTCATCTTGGAAAACCTAATGACTATTTTATAACTCTATATTTTAAAAAGTCATGTTGAAATCATAAAAAAGTGAGTGTCTAGTCTGTGAAAGAATTGATTGTCATGACAATAATAATAATAATGTAACTTCATTACATATTTGCAATTCATACAGCTATGGGATTTGAACAAGAGAATGTTTTCACAGTAAGAGTAAAGAAATTTTCAACAGTTTCTGTACAAATGTTCTCAGAATGCAATCAAAAAAAATGGTCCAGAGTCATTCAAATGCTTTTTAGATATTATTAAACAGAAGTTTATCATAGTACTTCCTGTCCTTACCTGGCAGTTCTTCATCATAAATTCCTGTATACACACACATTTCTCTGCTTTAGTTATTCCTTTTGCTGAGCACAAATCTCATCTGAAGAGGTGAAGCCTCTATTCAGTTTGTTTTTTTAAAGTGGAGAACTTTTTCCATTCCGGAACAGAAGTTTCAGCTCCTCCTAAAGCCAGCCAGACTCACTCTGCTGTGAAGCACCTGCCCTTGTGCCAAGGGAGAGAGCACCCGCCATGGGCACACCTCCTTCCAGCAGGGATCACCAGGCACTGACTCCTCACTGCATCTTTGCTTGATGAAAGCCAAACCCTCTTGCTCAACATTAGTAAGCTAAATATAACACTAAAGAGACAGCAATTTTAAGGGTAATATTAACTGAGCCTTTTATATTACTTAGGTAATTTTTATTATTGGACTGCTATTAATTATGATGAAAAAAATTTAATTCCATATCAAGCCTCCCAGTAAATTTCAGGGCATTGTATGAGAAGAAAAAAAATCTTTAGTTATGTAATCTCTCTATAAGGGGTTCTTTGGCATTTCTCTTGTTGTCAATACTTTTTTTCAACTGACTTGGCAAGTAGAAGGATGTAATAAGAATATAAAAGTAGTTAAAAAATTGTTGGGTAATTTTTCTTTTTCTCTCACCTTCAATAAATATTGCAGATGTACTTGGGGAAAGGGTGGTTGGGTGTGGAGGGGGGATTTTTTGGTTTTGTTTTCATCATTGTTGTTTTTTGCTTGGATTTTGGGGGGTTTTATTTGTGGGGTTTTTTTTGTTTTGTTTTTGGGGTTTTTTTTGGTTTTTTTTTTTTTTTTTCTTTTTTTCTCTAATCTTATTCCTGGAATTATTGGAGTTATTAGTTATTTCTTGCTCAGGCTGCTTATGCCATAATCAAAAATGTGGACAAAGAGTTCAATAAAGATTTATTGTCTTTTATTTTATTTTTTACCTCCTATAATGAGCACCTATTTGTTTCTCCTGGTCTCCTGGAATAGCACTTTTCCTCTTAGAAAGGGCAAACACATTCTTTTGAAGTGTATGAAACACGCAGCAGTTTTATAACTGTGTATTGTGCATCCTGTGAAGGGAGATATGTTGAGAAGGCATTGGGAAGAGCTGAGCATGTTTCTGGTGCCTGCTGCGGAGCTGGCAGGGTCTGCACTGGTGCGAAACCGACCCGCCAAAGCCCTCGGGGCAGAGAGGCTCGCTGCAGCAATGGCCTTGTGTGAGCCCCATATGTTCGCAGAGTAGCTGAATTGTTTTTCCGTGAAAATCAATGCAACAATGGAGAAATCTACTGCCCCATTATTGCCTACAATGTATAATTAATTACTGGCCTAATACCGCATGCAAAATACAATTTTCTATGAGTATATGCACAGGTGTATTGATTGCTATAGGAAACAGGAGTGTTCATGCACTTCCCTGTTCAGCTAAGGTGCTTCTCTTAGCTACAGACATAAGCACTGGCCATTGACAAGTTGGTGCAAGCAACAGAAATGCTCTTAAATAATTGAGGATTCAGCCAAGAAAAGTGCTCATGACACTTGTGCTAGCAAAAAATACTGAGTTCAGGGAAATGTGGATGTCTTTTATGCAGATAGAATTGAGATCTTAACATCCCTGCCTTTCCCTAGATCATTGCAGGTGTGTAAAAACAAACTCTGCCTACTCCAGAAGGGGGCCCAGAGGGGGAACCAGAAAAATTGCAGAGTTTCACTTGAAAGATAATCTACATGACAGGGTCTGCAGTCAGCCAGGTGTGCCCAGTGAGAGCCCAAGACCTTGCAGAAAGTTTGTGTGGAGAATTCATGGTGTCTAGGAAAGGCAAAGTGTGTGCAGCATGGGAAGGGCTCAGGGAAGCCTACATTTTCAATAAAAACTAAGTCTTTTTTATGTCATAGAGACATAAGAGGGCTTAGGGCATTAGGACTTCGAAAAGCCAAGAGATTCTCTTCATGTCTGTTTTTCACCTGTAAAAGTCCAGGGATGGATGAAGATGTCTTTTCTTTTCAACCAATTTTGTTTTTCCAGACTGTTTCCAATTTTTCAGATGATAAGTTGTCATTCTTGGATTCACATGTAATGGTATCTCAGGATGTATGTGGTTTCTAGGTACCCAACTGTACTTCAAAGATGTCAGGTGCATTTTTCAGGGATGTCTCTGGTTCCTAGCTCCTGTTCCTAGGCTCACAGCTCCCTGGCTGGCAGTATCAGTATTTGCAGCAAACATTTTTTTCTGTTCAGTAATTTTCCTCTTCAAACCAGAAGATCACTTTTATGGCTGCTCACATCACTGGAGAGAGCTGAATCTGGTAGAAATTATGTCTGTCTGTTCCTGCTCCTGTTTGTAGATCAGAATATATCCACAGATGGATATATTCACAGGGCAGAGAGCAGTGATCTGGCACAGGGCTCAGCCCAGATAGACCAGTGTCTTGCTTATACAAAACCAGCCCTATTTTATTTTATTTTATTTTATTTTATTTTATTTTATTTTATTTTATTTTATTTTATTTTATTTTATTTTATTTTATTTTATTTCTATA
>VXAC01005869.1:600565-648425 GCA_013399225.1 Rhipidura dahli | reverse complement strand
TTTATTTTATTTTATTTTATTATTTTATTTTATTTTATTTCATTTTATTTTATTTTATTTCCCTTCACGCCATGCTGGTTCTTCCCATATAAACCTTGATCCTTCCTTTTCTTTGCCCATCTCTCCACACTGTAACAATACCCAGAACTGATATAGTCTAAGACCTTTAGCTGGATCATATATGTTCTTAAATGGTATCACAATGGTTACTGAGGCATTGATGGCCTTTCAAAGATCATCTGTGCTTCCCTTCATCTGTCTGTAACATTTGGCCATTTTACACAAATCCCCATTAGCCATCTCTGAGACCCATCCATCCCGCATAGAGACATCTGTAACTTTTTTTCTGCTTCTTGCTGTGCTATGTACCATGTAGCAGTTTTTTCATGTCAAGTCAAGAAGTTTCTCATGAGAGTTTCACTTAGCTAAACTTCAGGCCAAGGGCAAGTCATTTGCCTTCACACCTCAACACTGGTGTTCAAAGTAAGGTGGTAAAAAAACCACTGTACATAAAAAAATATATATATAATTCATAATAATCTGGTAATAGTCCACAAAATTTGCAGGTTTATATAAAATGAGTACTGTGTTTGGGACATTCTGCTTCACTTTCTGCATGACCATGGTTTCCAAATTTTAGTTTTCTGTGGTAGAAATATTGGAAGGTTTTACACATAATTTAAGGGCAGGTTTATGAACAAGTTAAGTTTACTTAGTTCAAAAATCTGTGTTGCATAAAATCAGCTACATTTTTTTTTCAATTTGAGAAATACAGGGAAGTTTGTATTTTGCTTCAGGTCAAGGCTCTATATAACTCAATATCCTGTACCTCACAATGATTGTGAGCAGATACTTACAGAAGACTCTTAACAGAAGAGGAATTTATGTTTCTTTTCATGTTTCCAGTACTTTTGGGCTCTGGGAATTTCCTAACCGTGGTATATTTTTTTTCCAGTTTAATAGTCTTCAAAAGTTTACTCTTCCAGTCACTGTTGTTTCCCCCTCTGAACCACTGCTGTGGAGAGCACAGTGGGTGATATGAGACATGACAGTTCACATTTTAACTTGACTCAATGTTTATACGAGTAGAAGTTTTCAGCAAAGGAGCTTATTCCCAGCCACCCTGGCTCACTACATACATGCAGTGCAGATACTCTTTGACAGCCCTGCCCAAGCAGCAACCCCTTATGAGTCCCTGCAAGTGCACCCTGTGACCTGGCAGGTGCCGTGGGGTATTGTGCTTTGTGATGCCTCCTGGATCCTCCTTGCAGTAAAACAGCAGCTATTGCCTGACCATGGAGGTCAGAGCTCTTGACAACTGCAGGGCCTGCACCTCTCAAGACTGGCCTCTCCTGCTGTCAGTCATCCCCTCACAGGGTGTTGGTGCCATACTCTGAAGAGGGAGGTATGTGAAAGGTGCATTTTCCCTTTGGGACTGTTTCCCCATATGATTAGTCCAAATGACAGTTCCTGTCACACCAGCCGGCACTCTGTTCAGACTGTCACTCCATATTCAACCACTATGGCAGAAGTATAATATTTTTTGCTTCAGGAATTTCCATTCCATCATTACCTTAATGGCATGAAAGTCTCAAGCAATGAACTTTATGCATGGTAACTTAGGTGCTTTTAGAAAGAAAAATTCCATGGAACATCCACGTCATCTTTTAGTATGAGCAATGCCCCTTGGCAATGATTTGCATGCATTTGCTACCCTTCTCATGAAGAGACATTTCATTCTTTTCTGTTTTGAACCCAGAGGCCTTTTGATGGCCCCTAGTTCTTGTCTATGTTTTTGTACTTCTTCAAGGTAGAACCTTGTACTAAAGTTTTCATAGAAGTCCAGCACCTCTCCTTCCCCAGGCTACTCTCATTTTTAGAGTGAAGAGTATTAGGATACTGAGTTTTATCTACAAGGTAAATAAAAGATATCTACAAGTTTGTTTGTTTGTTTGTTTGTTTTTCTGTTCCTCATTATACATTTTTTTCCTCTCAGGATATTATTTTAGATAAAAATTAGTTAATTCTTCTAAATGTGTGTAAACTATAGATTCTATTTCTTTTTAAATGCTGATAAATCTCATTCATTTCTGGATAAATCTTATTTTATACTGGACCTGAAAAAACAGCTTGATCAGTTAAACCTAGTTTTATAGACACTGAACTAGAAGTATCTAATTTACCATCTGATGCACAGAGCATTAATTCCTGGTAAGGAATTCCTGTAGGTAAGGAATGCAAGAAGGGCTTCAAGCATCCACAGTTTTTCCCAGCCAAATGTGTTCTTCAGATAAAAGGTAGTTCCAGAAATGTTTTGATCTTGACCATTTTTATTTTTTTATACAAACTGGCAGAGATGTAAGACATTACATACTTGCAATGAGTTATGATTGAAAGATAAGGATTCCATACATGAATTGAATTACTGTCTTAGGTATACTTTCATAACACTCTGAGTAGCTGCTGTGATCATTTTCAGAAAGAGCAGGCTGACTTTTGGCTAACTTATTGACACCTATATTTTTTAATTGATTACATGAAACAAGGAGCAAAGGTGAATGGAATTATACTGGATTTGTCTGGGATGACCCTGTACTGCACAGTTGTTTCTTGAATATGTTGCCTATGAGTGTTTGTATCCATACTGTGAATTTACCCAATTTGATGGAGTAGCACATGTTGAACATTCCTTAGAATGTGAAGAAGTATTTCAAATACCACTTGGAAGCAGAAAAGTGCTTACATTTCTGTTTCTTCAAGAAAATTGAAGCCCCTAAGAGTTTCACCCATAAATAGCTTAGAGAAGAAAAGACTGTAATGTGTAAGTTGGAAAATATTGAGTTACAGGGAATACACATCAAAAGTAAAGATTTATAAATTCCACAGACCTGGTAAGAATTTCAACTAATAGTCTGAAACTGCTCAACAGAAAATATGTCAGTTTAAAATTAGCTTAATTAGATTTCACTTGCTCCAGAAAATGACTTATTTTTTATTTGAATATTTTAAATTTGCCTTTCTCAGGGTAGTGTTTTGTAGGGTTAAAAGAAAATTTAATATTTATTCCTTTATTACTATTATCACTTCCAATTTTTAAAAATGCAGTTTTAGAAAGGAGTTTAACATACTATACATCATATATTTGAAACAGAATTTTGCCCATTGGATGAACTTGACAAAGTTTAATAGCAAATGAGGAGCTTTGCAAGGATGAAAGTAGCAATTACACTGACTTGATGTGCAGTAATGAAGAACATCTGCATGCAACCATTTCCAGATTTCTTCATGATTCAATAAACTCTGGTTTTATACACACACAAATTATTTCCCAGCTTTGACGTGAAGTAAATGTTGTTTGCACTCACTTGAAAATTGTTGATTCTATTTGTAATTTTTTGTCATTTGTTTCACAATCTGTCAAACATTTATGCCCCGTTGTGTCTAAAGATCAGTGTCTCCACTGTCTGTAGATGACTGGTTGAAGCAACAACGAGAGCAGTGGTGCACAATTTCATGTTCACATTCATTACTTCAAAACTTGATTTCTGTCATTTCCTGGACAAAATGATCAAGGTTTCTCAGCAACCCTGTTGGTAAAACACACAGCAGCTTTCCTCTTCAATAAAATTAACTTATATAAATGTGCTGTACCAGCTCTTTTTGTCTTTCTTTTCCTAGGAAAAAAAAAAAAATAACACTCTGGATTTTAGGCCTATTTTATTTCAAAAATATACATTGATGATAAAAAATTTAATATTTATATAATTCCTAGTTTTAGGGGCTCACACCCTGAGACAATTAGGGTTACAATACTTCAGATTATGTGTATTAAATCTAAATTAAATTTGAAAATAACCTGATTTTAATTTGAAAATTATTTTTTCCCAGGATTTTTTTTTTTTTTAGGAAATAATGGATGTTGTGTCAAAATTACTTTTTATATTTTCCTGTAAAACTTTTCTGCCAATGATTTGTTTTTATTTCTGACTTATTAATTTTTTTAATATATTTTTTTCCTATAAACCTGGTATGATATTTCAACCTCATTTTGCTACAGTCATATATCAGAGGACTTGCTAATTTGTCAGCAAAGGTGACAAATTTATTCCCAAACAAAAATTTGCCTTGGCAATAATAACTGCAAAAAAGATCATATAATTTGTCAGAAAAGGACTTTAGAATATGTCTTATTAGCTCAAGAAGTCCAGAAAGAGATTCTCTATTTATCTGAAGTAGTAAGTTATACTTCTCCCAATGAATAATCAGATTAATTATAGTCTTATTAATAGTAAAAAACCCAAAACAAAAACTTTTTTTTTCTTCCTCATCTTGAGCAACACCTTATTTAATTCCAAATTAATTTGAAGACTCATTACTGGCAGAACAAAGGAGTTTTTAATTTCTGGAGAAGAAAAGTAAAGATTAATAAGTGAAAAAAAAAATTTCAGTCTGCTTTACAATAGCTCTCATGGCTCAAATTCGTGTGAAGGAAATTAGAAACTTTAAAAGGCTTTTCTAATGCACTGATCTTTTTTTTCTCCAGAGTTTATTTGAGGGAAATAGCAATATTCACAGCATACTGATTACCAGAAGCCATATTCATTTTGCTGAATACTCATAACAGGTATGTCATATTTCATATTTTTTCAACTTTGCTGCTTTCAGAACTTAAATGCTTCTCAGGCATAGTCTTTAAAAAAGTTTTTAAATGTCTGATTGCTGAAGGCAAGCCCAAAGTGTACAGCAAACATTTTTTGTTTCTCCAAGAGTATTTGTCAACCACACACTATGAAGCAAACTAGGCAATTTTCCCTGACAGTCTGACTGACAGTGAACTTTGCAGAGGTTTGTAAAAGTTAGTAGAGAATATTTCTAACAGGTTATATGTAGTGAAAGGGGTTTTGAATAGACCAGGCAGAAGGCTTTTACTAGCAATTTGTGTACAGCAGTGAAAGGTAACACTGACAAATAATTGTACTTTTTGCCTGTTTTAGGCAACAGCTGAATGTTGGCTTGCCTTTTCATTTCTTCATCAATACAGAGTAAGATGACTTAAGAATTTTCTTTAAAATTATGTGCTTTGAGATCTAGCATTCTTATCCCTGGCTAGCAAGTTCTCTGGCATGTAGACACTTCACTATTAACAGTTTTTTGTTCATTTCTACAAGACACATATAATCACATTACAGATTTTTTTATATTTTTTTTAATGCAGGTAAGTCATAGTTTTTATCACTTGAATTCTTTGATAACCCTGAGCTAGATGAGATTCCAAATCAGACACTTAAACCAGGTTCTTCATAAGATAGATTCTAAACAGAAATTAGGTCTTAAATTAGTTAGACTCACATTAAAGTCAAGAGATATTGATTACAAAGTAGAAAATACAGTGAAATGTAGTGAACTTTTCAGGAAACAGAAAGGTTTTTAAGTGGTTGTTTAATACCTGAACAGATGGGCAATTCTATCCTGGCTCTTAGTTTTCACTCTATTAGCACACAGGGAAATCTTACCTCTTAGATTCACATGCATGTCTTGGATTTATCAGAAAATACCAGATTCTTATGCTGAGCCCCAAGTCTCCACTCAAATCATTGAAGCAAACCCAAACCAAAATCATCAAGGCTATAGAGCTTCAGCTGCATTTGCAGCTGAATTCAATGTCCATGCAATCATCATTCCAATTAATTGAAAACAATTTACTTGAACTGAGGATAAATTCAAAGCATTACAGGTAGTAATACTAAGGTGAATTTCACTGGGGTTTGGAAACCTTGAATACAGAAATTTGTATTTGAAACTAGTTGTCCCTTTATACACAGTGTAGAATAAAAGGTGTCTGTAGGAAAATATTGCATTGTCCTATGTAAATATATACAGATATATGATTTTTTTTTTTCAGAATTTGTTATAAACAGAGTTTAGAAAATTTGGGGTTTTATACTTATTAGGCAAGATTAACACGTATCTATAAAGTCTGTACAGATCTGAGGGTTTGCATTTAGGCTGCTGATTTAATATCATTTTTATGATCCATGATAACCAGATCACTATACTCACTTAATTGAGAATCAGGTAGTTCTGGAATTTTAAAAACATTAACAGGGAAACAACAGGTGCAGAAATTTGTGTGGCAGTTTATAGGCACTGCTTAGGCACCTAGATATTCTGGGAAATAGGATTGCCAAAGAACATCACTGTGCCCAGTGCTGAAATTAGGTGAGAATAGCTACAGGAGGCTTCCAGCTTCCAGCAAACTACAGAAGCATCTAAGAAGTTCTGTCACTTATTCCTGATGAAAAGGTTCCTTGAGCTTTTGTTCCACCTAAACAAAGGAGGGGCAGTGCCCTGTCAGCAGGTGCTACAGAGAGGCTGGTGTTACTGCCAGTCAACAGAAGCAGTGATTTTTACAGAATAGTGCCTAAGGCCTCTTGCTGAGATGGGAAAACTGGTGTCATTGCTTGCAAGTCTGTGCTGGGGAAAAATCTGTATTGCCAAGCAGCTGCTGGAGGAGCTCAGCAGACTGAAGGGCATTAAAGATATTGTGAAGGAGATTGTCTCGATCTTCCTTACAGTACTGCAGCTACAATAGCCTAAATGCTCAGCTGTACTGAAGACGGCACAGGTGGAGTCTGTGCTGAGCTGGTAAATGGAGACTCCCATAATGGAAAAGTCTGGGAGTTTTTAACTTCTGTCACAAAGAAAGAGGCTCCATTTCCACCTAAAGTAATTCTTGATTCACTCTAGGTGAATCTATGCAACTGTATATGTCAAACTGCAAAAGAGTTTCAGTGTCCTGGTAGCATGTGAGGAGCTGGAAGCTGTGTTCAAGGATTCACCCGTGCAGGCTGGATCTGAACTGTTTAGCAGCACCAAGAGGAAAGTGAATGAGTGACAGCAGTGGGAGACTCCCTATTCCAGAGAATGGAGGCTGCTATCTGCTGACCTAACCTGTTTTCTTGTCAGATTTACTGCTCAGCTCAGGCATGCTGTGAACAGACCGATTAGGCTCTGTCCTTGATGCTCTTGCACACAGGCATCAACTTTACTGTCAGAGGAGACCTGGTGAACAGCAAGTGTGAACATGAGGCACTGAGGATCAAGGGCATGGGGACCCAGGTGGTTTTCTCCTCAGTGATGCAGGTGAGGGGGAAGGGCTTGAGGGGCAGTGAGGAAGAGTGGGCAGATCAACAACTAGATGCACCGTTTGCTTGATAACAAAGATTTTGTTTTTATGACCAAGGCACCCTCTTTGATGATCAAGATGGCACAGAAAAGAGGTAGGATTGAACTGACCAAGTGGGAAAAAACTTTTGTCAATGGGCTGGCTAGACTGTTCAGACCAGCTTTAAACTAGGAATGATGGGAGTGGGACAAAACAATCTGCTATCCTGTAAGAAAGTGGAGGAACAACTGGGAAGGCAAAGGGTACAGGGGGGACCTGGAGACCTTTTAGTCAACAGAAGAGGGCTGAGTGTTCTGCTTTTCAGGAATGGGCACAGAAATAAAGAAGAGCTGAAATGGAAGCATTATTTTATGAAAGCAGCATGACTGGAGGCCTCTCTGCACTGCTTGTACACTAGAGCACAAAGCTTGGGAACAGATAGAAGGAATTTGAAATCTTCATGAGGTTTCAGATTTAAAATCTCTTAGGACCATAAACATAAGCCAGCTGTGTGTTACTGCAATTAAAAAGGCCAGTGGTATCTGGAGCTGTTCTAGCAAGAATGTGACTGGCAACCTGAGGGAGGTGATTATGCTTCTCTGAACAGCACTGGTGAGATCACATCTGGTGTGCTTTGTCCAGTTCTTGGCTCCTCAGTAGAAAAAACACGTGGACATAATGCAGAGAGTCCTGTAAAAGCAAGTGAAGGTAAGAGAGAGATTGGGTCATGTGCCATAGAAGGAGAGACTCAGAGAGTTGTGATTGTCAGCCTGGCAATGAAAAATCTTGTGAGGATCTAATCAACATGTACAAATACCTGGTTTGGGAAGGGACAGTGAAGAAGAAGGAGCCTGACTCTTAGTTGTGCCCACTGACAGCTCTTTAAACTCAAATAGTGGTAAAAGACCTAACCATAAGAATTCTGTCAAACACTAGAACAAATTTTCCAGAAAGTTCATGGAATGTCATATGAATTTCAGTGAATATCCTTGGAGATATTCAAATCCTGACTGGACATGATTCTCGGCAGCCATCTTAGCTGGCCTCACTCTGAAAAGGGGGTTGCATTTCACAATATCCAGAGGTCCTTGTCACTCTTAGCCATTTTGTATTTTTCTTCTGTGCTCCCATTCTTGTCCCACTGAGATTATGCCTACATTATCTTTTTCTGTTTTACAAATTTTTCTATTCTTCAGTTGAAAATGGACATGATGATAAATCTTACATGCTAGAAAATGAATTATGATCAATTCTAACTAAATCTACTATTGTGTTGTATAACCAGAACTGTGTTTGGATCTGGATTTCTATAGTCACTTACTGTTTTGTCAACAGTTTCCTATGTTTATATATCCCTAAGTCAATAATCTCTCTTCCCCAGATTATGTAATAATTCGGCTATAACACAAAAGCAGAGCATGAACTTATTTTTTTTCTTTTTCCTAACACTTTTCTGACTGAAAGACCTTATACTTTGTTGTTGCTTTTTTCCCTATATTCTGTACTGGAGAGAGATAACATCCATAAGAAAGAAGTTTGAGTCCAGAGGCTTGGTTAACTAAATTTTGAACAGCGACATGTCAACAGAGAAACTATCATAGAACCCAGAAATTTGCCTCCTGAAGATGATGGCACAATCAGAGGAGAGGAGAGGTTTTGTTTCTTTTTTTTTCCCCTAGAATTTGAAATTTTCTGTCAAAGCCTCCTTTGTTCTGTGATAAACATAAAATGACATCTAAATGTAGCATATATAAACAAATAACACAAGTACAAAAAAAACCCCATCAAAATCAAGGAAAAACCTAATTTCTATCCTATGACATTTCTCGTTTCCTCTTGTAATCATGCTTAAGTGCACTTTTAGTCATCATTGCTTAATTACAGAATAGGTGTTAAATTTCCCATTAGGGACAAATATTTAATTGCATTATTCACTTATTTTTGCTCAAGAGCTTTCTCAAGTTTTTGCACTATGAAACTTACGGCTAAAATACAGTAGAGCAATACAAATTCACATTTTTTTTCTTAATTATTGCTTTTATGAGGAATCAGAAACATCAGCACATCTATCTCCACATGCTCTCTAATCACATGGCATCTAAGGAGAGTTTGGTAAATTTCTCATATATCTAGTCATTAAGTTTCTAAGCATAATGTGAGTGCACACACTAATGAACACTGGCAATCTCCTTAAGAATGAAAAATGGCTTGGTTTAGAAAATTCTTCAAGAGCCTGTAAACTCTCACCATTGCCTGCAGGTCCCAGTCATTTAGAAGCACAGATATGGGAAGCCAGCTTTCACTAAGTTCTTGTGTGCATATCATGGGCTGTTAACTGTAGACATAGTTCTGGTAACTTCCTTGTAATGAAACTGATTTATTTTTGCCTTCCTTCAAAGCTGATGTTGATTTCTGGATGCTTGCATCCATGTTGGAATAATCTTTCATTTTATTGGTAACGTTCAATGTGTTTCATTTAACATCATAGCTAAATTATTCTTTTAAATTTGTGCTTTTGGTAACCAAATACCAGCCCTTCTACTCACATGTAAATCTCCAAGGGCATTCTTCTGTCACTGCTGCATTTTTTAACAAGATATTTTTCTCCCTTTCTGTATTACTATATTTTCATTTTCACATTCTTGTCCTCAAAAACTAGCCTTCAGAAAAAAGAAACTTGCCATAATTATTAGTGTTTGACACTATGTACCCAGAAGAACTTTGATTACTAAAGTAGCCATAACACCTCAAATAAAAATACTCCTGCTGCTCAAAGATTTAGATAGCAATGTTTGTGCAATTCTGTTACCAAACTTGTCAATCTAATGTCCACCCAAAAATATGAAACTGTCTTGTTTTATTTTCATAGCCTTGAGTTTAAGTCTTACAGATATGAAATGGGTGGCAGGCACCTGCTAAATATAATAATTTTTTTACTTTTAATAAGTTTTTGGCAAGGACTGGGAGGCAGAGCTCATTCCAGCTTACACTTCTGTCATATTTTTGAAAGAAAAGAAGCATAATCTAATTTGTCATGTTTTTCATATCGGATTTATTTATATACATTAGACTCTCACTGCCATGAAACTTCTATCACCCCTGTGGTTTTGTAGATTATAGCTCTGTGTGGAATGATTTCAACATTTGGCCAATATATTTTTAGCAATGAAAAAGATTCATCATTATGAGTACTAGTTTAATTGAAGAATGTAAGATATTCATCCTCAGTGCTGTATCCTGTTTAATCATATTGCAACTATTGCTTTACATTTTTATTTCTTAGAGACTTTTAAGAGTCAGCAGTTTGAAGACTGAATAAAGTGAAGTAAGTAATGAGTTTAATTGCTTAGGGAAACTCAGCTTCCTCCATACTAAGGGTGGAACTCATCTGCCTAACAAAAAGCATCCAGTGTGCTTTAATATTTCCTAAGTTGTACCATTTAACCATGTAAATGCTCTTCTAGAAGAGCACGTCTCTGTAGGTCCTTCATCATATCTGACAGCCTGTGTATCTGCCTCTCATACCTTGAAGCATCTAGATGAAGCAGTGACAATATTTGGAGAACTCAGCTGTAACTCAAGGTACACATCATTTCACAAGTATGCTGGATATTTTATTTTGCACCACTCAGATTTACAATCTGTGTTAGTAGGAAATTAGAAGAATGATTAGATAATATGCCATTTGTTATTGTCCAACAGTGGAAGAAGGTATATTAAAAGAAGAAGAATGGAAAGAAAAAAAAAAATAAGGCTTCACACTTGAAAGACTTTAAATCCCAATAAATTACAATTCTTAAAGCTGGTTTGTGCTGTTTGCTGGTTTAACTCCCTAAAAGAAATATTTCCAAATGAACTTGCCCTTATTATGATAGCAAACTTCTTTCTCTATGGTCAGAATACAAACAAACTCAAAAGATCCTATGGTAAATTTCTGAAAAAAATACAAATTGAAAAAATTGGTTTTTAAGAAAAATTTGGTGGAACATTCCCTCCCAAGAAGTCTCAGATAAAACCAGCTAGTCCTCTTCTAAACAGAGAATATCTGGAAATTAAGGGAGTAAAAGAACATGTAGTCCCTACCAAAGGACAAAATCAAGACTGTAAGGGCCAGAGGAACTCGGTGCTAATTTTCAAGGATTTTTAACAGTCTGTGAGCATGTGTGACATGAATGACAAAAGCATTGCTGTGACACACCAAAACACAATGCTCTTAAATCCTGTTCTTGAGTAATTGAAGCATATTCTTGTATTATAAGAATGTTGTTTGACCCTCAGATATTTCTTTGAATTGGCACACAGGTATCAGAACCATAGACCAGATGTTCTAAACAGCTGAGAGGAGCAGCTGATACAGAATGAGTCACACAACTGGCTTGAAAACTGCTGTTTTGGATGGAGGTTTAACTCATATTTGGAATTTTTATTCACTCACAAAACACAGTTATCACAATTCAAAATGAAGAGTTATACTTTAAACACAAAATTTAATTAGACCACCGTGGAAATCTTTTCTTGTCTATGTAACTTCAGTGGGATAGGTTATATAGATTCCCATCTTAACTGGTTTTATTTGTACTTCAACTCACCAAAGTTTCAGATATGTTTAATATTTCTTGTCTTTAAGACCTTAGGCTCAGATTTCCACCATTATCCCTGTAAATGTTTTAAGTTGTGATGTTAAGAATTAATGAAAGACATGTTATAGCAACCTAGAGTTTACCCTTATGGATTTCAGATCCTTCATTTATTACAGTGCAGTAGTTTAATTGCTACCAGTAATCTTACACACTTTATCTTAAATTTATTGCTGCTTTCTGTGTTGGTGACAATATTATTTGTTAGTTGAGTTCAAAGATGTCGGGATTTCCTTTAAGGAGAAGTAGATGATTGACCATGATGCTGAATGTGCCTCTGGTATAAAAAAGTCATATTGCAGTGTGCAGAAAGAACCTACCAAGTGTTAACTGTCTGTGCCTAACCTCTTTTTATACTTCCTGGTATATTTTCTGCCGTGCTATCTAGTAGTTGATTTGTTCTACAGGAAAGTCAGGTAAATCAATGAAACAGATCACAAAACATCCAATGATTATGTGTTTATGTGCATACAAGTAATGGAATTTACTGACTCAGATGCTTGTGAGGAATATTTTTTTCTCATATTGCTTCATTTTTTGAGAACCTCATGCATTTTGCTGGTTATTTGGTTAATTCCTCTATCACCAGCTGAGTTACAAGATTTTTTGACTGGGAACTTGAAGGCACAATATCAGTTTTTATGATAGGTTTCCTAGTACAGCTGTGTCTGTGATAAAAATGTGCAGGTTTCCTATGCTTGAAATACAGTGATTCTTAAAAGTTTCAAATACTACATCATTTATGAAAGCTTCATAATGAGTTATTTGACAGATGTGAAAGCTAGGTTATGTAATCACTTCATTCTAAACAGACAATAAAGGCAAAAATTTAGGAGAAAAAAAGAAAATAGAACAGACATTTGATAAAATCCTTTGCAAACTTCTGAAGAGTATTTCATGCTGCTGTGTGCCAGCGTAATTTGTTCTCTTCTGAGGCAGATTTTTGTCTTTACTTTTGTCTTAAACTGTAACAATAATGACAGGATAGCTATTTACTTTTCTTGGCTTTATAGAATAAGAAAGTGATAGGCATAGGAAAATGACAGAGGTAATACTTTATTTTCCACAACACTATCAGCACAATTAATGGACTGAGATTACAAGGTATTATCCTGCTTTGAATCACTGAGATACTTTATCATTGTTACCATCTTTGACTTTGTTCAGTCTCAGTGAAGATGACTGCAAAGATGGTTCAAATTATGTATTACATATATTGCAAAAATGCATGAAATAAAATGAATGTAATTGAAAAATAGTATGCTAAAGATGCTTTAGAGTTTGTAGCTTGAACGTTTTTATTTTGTTTGCTCCTTTTTTTCTGGCTGTAAAAATGTCCAATTTTATACACTTGAGTTTTTTTCATAGAAAGAAATGTTTATATTTCACAGTGCAGCAAGATACATAACTAAAAATCATTCACTACTATTTTAACATGAATAGACCAAACTATTATCAAGAAAAAATAATCAAATGTTCCAGTGTAATTGTTCATCTAATCAGAAGGTATTTTGATACTGTAGTATTTATAGCAAAATTACCATTAAGCATTTGATTTTTTAATATAACTTCTCCTGATTGAAATAGTTACTTGAGGTCTTCAGTTTGTGCTAATGAACAAAAAATAGTTGATAAACACATTTCATTTATCTTAGTGAAATTATAACTCTCCCGATATCTCTCACTTTTTGAGAAAGAGTACTGTCAGAACTATCCAAATTCATTTTACCATATGTGTGTATAGTTATTCTATGTTATTATTTTTCCAGAAAACACTGTAGTGAAACACTGAATTGAGTTGCCAGGACAGACTGTGTTATTTCTATTCTTGGGCACGTTCAGAGCTCAGTTGGATAAGGCCAGACCTGATCTACTTTTGACTTGTTTTTAGCAAAAGTTTGGACCTGTTGAGAGACCTCAGAGGTTCCTTCCAGTGTCAATGATTCTGACTCTATGAACAGCATTAATATGATGATATTACTGTTACAGTTTATTGCTACTGGTGATATTTTACAATTAAATACCAATACTGGCAAAAATTTACTATTCACTGATACTGTTACTAATAGTTTCTGGCTTAATAAGAATGCAAAACAATTATGAGGAAGAAATGAAAAATATGATCAAATAAGAAAGGTAAGTCTTGAAGTTAAATTCAACTAGGTCTAACCATTCCTTTTGTTTGACATTCCCCTAATATCAAACTGTTCTTTCATTTTTTTTGCTTCTCATATTATTTTGTGATTGCATTAAGAAATGAGTGAAATTTTTGAAAGTCTGCAATTGTAGAAACACTGTACATGATTTTCTAATCTGTCTGCAGGGCCACACTGCAGAAAGTACCCAGAGGCTGGGATTTTTCCAGCAGTTTGCTATATGATTACATTTGATGTTGCAGTCATGAGCTTCTAAATAATCCTGTTTTCTTGACCACTTTAATTCATTCTTTTAATAAAAAAGGAGAAAATCTTTATGTAGATTACATCCTTGGGGGTATATGAATAAAGGTATCTTGTCATCACTCTTTCATTACAGGCACATAATCCTCAGGAGCATTTTCTATTGTCATTCATACTAAATGCATGTCATCAGTAGTAGACATGTAAAGCCTATTGATACAACACTAAACAAACAACCTGTTTAGAGTTTACCTGCATTGACACAAAAGACTGAAACTAGACAGACTTGGCTTTTTTCTTCTTAGCAGAGGCTTGCCATTATGGATATTCAGAAAAAAAATTAGTATTGAAGACCATAAAGAAAGCACAGAATAAACTGAGTTAAAAGGGATCCACAAGGATCATCTAGCTCAATCATTCACTTGGAATTATTTCTAAGATGTATTTCTTCCATAAGGAAGTATTATAGAAGATTTCAGAAGCTCTTGTATCAAATTCTGTGCATTTCAAAATTGTAACTTCCTGATTGAGAGTTTTCATTGAGAAGAAGGTTGCTTTCTTTGTTTTTTTTCAGTCCCTCCTAATCTATCCACTTCACTTAATATGAAAAAATAAGCACAAGCTCTCTAAACTTTACTGACATTATGGATATCACTTACTACTAAAGATAGCTGCATATGGATCTATTTACATAAAGTATGAGAACAGAAACTAAATTTGTGTTTCCTTCTATACCTTCAGGTAGTTCTTCCAAGCTCTCCCTTTCCTCTCAAGAAACAGAAATCTGCTTTAAATGCAGTAGCAATCCATGTTTTTGTCCCATGTTTTAAAGTTTTTTGATTTTGTTGCTGGAGAATTAAAACTGCATTTGACACACTATGTGACATTTAATAAATCTAAGGCAGACATAACAGTGACACAAAATGCATACACAATGTGCATTCTAAATAATGTGTTCAGTCAGTAACGTTATGACACCATCATAATTACATTTTCTATTTTGTTCTGAAAGCTGACATTTTCTTATTGGCTTAGACAAAATATCATTTACCATTCTGGACTCTGTAGATCCATTTAGAAGAAACCATAGATATAGATGTGTAACGTCTGAGACAGTAATATGTCTGAAGAGGCTTCTATAGAATAGTACCTTTATAATATAATGTCCATAGACATTCTTTGCTACTTTTTGTTATTAAAATTAAGTCTATTACTGAATAAATATATATTAAACTCAGGGAAGCTTAGTTATCATGCAAATATTTGAAAATCGATTGATTTTAATATCTTCAAATGTTTCCTTGCCTCCCATTTGTTTTAGTTGTCTGTTATCAAATCTGGTAGGTGCGATCATGACTAACCCTTACATTATTGTATTTTTATTTACCTTAGCAAGAGGAGAGGAGAGGAGAAGGTATTATGCCTATTTTTTCATTTTTGGAATTTATATTATTTATAAAACCTCCTTTTACATATTCTGTATGGTACATACATTTCATAGAAGACAAAAAATGAAGAGCATAGAAAACAATTTTATTAGCTGATTTTTCTCCTTAAAAAGCTATCTATTGTTCTTAGTAGAATAATTTTTATAAAGGATGAAATGATTGTCTCTAGCTTGTTGATAAATGGAATAATTTATTCTGGTTTTATAGTCCTCTTCTCTTCTCTTCTCTTCTCTTCTCTTCTCTTCTCTTCTCTTCTCTTCTCTTCTCTTCTCTTCTCTTCTCTTCTCTTCTCTTCTCTTCTCTTCTCTTCTCTTCTCTTCTCTTCTCTTCTCTTCTCTTCTCTTCTCTTCTCTTTTTTCTTTTCTTTTCTCTGCCTGGAACAAAGTGCAGTAATATTCCACCACTTACAGTGTGGCAATGAATATATTGGGTATAACTGGTTATGATAACATAATAAGCAGCACCAAATGACAACTGTAACGTAGCAACTCCTCCACTGAATTTTACTAATGTTTCAAATAATGCAATATTGCAACTCTCCAAATAAACAACTGCAGATACTTAGAAGGATAGAAGAAAAATTATGAGATCTCCTGAGACATGTCTTGATTATGAGATTGTGAGATCTCCTGCCCCCAAGGAAAAGGTTTCTTGTAAATGCTCTTGGTTAAATGAAGGTTTATGAAGTAAATGATGGAGTGTGTAATGACTAAAGCATATATGACATTAACACAGATGGTCTCATGCCTACGGAAAATTATAAAAATTGCTTGGATCCCCTTAAGATCTTGATTTTGTTAGGCAGTGGGTTCCTTATGTACTGTAAGCCTGAAGAGCGTCTTTCATATCAGCCAACCACGTGTGATCCAAATGACCGTATGGCAGAGTTTACATGAGAATATCATACCTGAGCTTCTGTTCCAGTCAAAGGAGGCTTAGTTTGATTGTTTACATACAAATCAGACTCTTATACCACCTAAAAATCATGGGTTATTTTGCTCACACTGTGAATGCTGTTCAAGAAAACCACACACCCCTAATAGACATTGCCATGTTGAGGTCTCCAATAGTCCAGGACATCTACAATGGCAGTAGGAACCTACTGGTTTATAGCTTCTGGACAAATCAGTCAGTGTTGTGGGGGAGGATATTCTGTTGAACACACGTGTGATCTTCTCAAATTGGATTTTTTAGCCCTTCATATTGATTACAAAACTCTCTCAGACACCTAAATTGGACTTTGGTGCTGTGTGATACACACAGGTTAAACAAAGGATCTTCAACAGGCTAACAGAAATCCACATAGAATCATAGAATCCATTAAGTTGGAAAAGACCTCCAAGATCATCAAGCCCAACCTTTGAGCACCACCATGTGATCTAAGCTCTGTGTCCTGTTGTTTCTTGAACAGTGCTAGGGATGATGACTCTCCCATCTCCCCAGGCAGTCCATTCTGACATTTATACACCCCTTCAGTAAAAAAATTATTCTTGATGTCCAACTTGATCCTCCTCTGGTGCAGCTTGAGGCCATTTCCTCTTGCTCTGTCAATAATTTCCTGGGAGAAGAGGCCGAGGTTTTGGAGTGGCATCTGGGAGATAACAATCAGAGCACATTCAGTCAACGCATGACACCTATACTGAGGTAACTATGCTAAGTTGCACTATTTGAGTAACTAGAAATGGCCTGAACAAGCATCTCATGTACAGATTCATATGTACAGCCAGTTTAGGCACCTGCAAATAAAGAGCTGAATTCTTTCCCCTTTGAAGATGGGATTTATTTGTCTGTTCTTAGGCATTAACAGCCATTCAAGCTGTCCAAGCACATCCTAAATGCATCTGACTTACTGATCTTATTTTCTGAGACAACCTAGTCTTTCTTTGCTATGGCTTCTGAAGTGGTGTTCCTTTTGGGCTGATGATACCCTTCTAGAATATAATATTTTCAATATGGTGTCGGGGCACAGAAAGGGCCAGCAGCATCCTTGGGGTCAGGGCACTTCAGGGACCCCAAAGTCAGCCAAGTGCTTGAGCTGAATTACATACAGCCATAAGGAGAGGAAAAGTGTGTGCAGAATGGGAAATTCTGAGAAGCTACATTTTGGATAAAAATTAAGTCTTTTTTATATCGTGGAGACATAAGAGGAGTTACGACACCACCACTTTGAGCAGCCAAAAGATGGTGTTAGTTTCTGCTATTCTGTTAATCCAGTTATTTTTCACCTATAGCAGACAAGAGGAAATGAAGTTTTCTGTTCTTTCAGAAAAAAAAGTTTATTTTCTCAGACTGTTTTTGTCTTTTTCCAGATTATTTTTCACCTTTTCAGATTAAAGGTTGTCATTACAGTTCTATGTTTTAGCACTTACTGGTGGTTTCTCGGGATGTCTCCGGTTTCCAGGTACTCAGCTGTACTCCAAAGAGGCCTGCTGCGTTTTTCAAGGGTGTTTCTGGTTTCCAGACCTAGTTCTCAGGCTGGCAACTGTTTTTTCCAATTTGGTGATTTTCTCTTTCTAACCATGTCACCTTTATGGCTTTTCACAACCCCATGATGATAAATGCTTCATATTAACGAAATTCCTCTGTTTCCACCCATTTTAATCAGTACCATATTCAAATGGGGGTCTTGCAGAGCTGAGACCTAGAGCTGTGAGATCTAGGTATACAGAGAAAACCCACACCTTGTTCTTAGTGGTTATAATTTGTAAGAGTATTGATTCATTACTGAATTTGGAAGATTTTTAGATAACTTCTCAGATTATTCTTGAATTTTTATCTGCAGCATTTCCAATTTCCATTGCAGTCTCATAACGTAATATTTCTGTTGAGTTTGCCTTTAATGACGAGAGTACTCTTTAATTATCTCTTTATTCTGGTCTCATCATTACAAATATTTATAGTTCGGCTTTTTTCCTATGAACCTCAGTTTGTATATTCCCATAGCACTCAATGTTTAATATTTAAACCTGGTTAATGAATAAAACAGCAGTCTTCCAGAGATAATCAATAAACTTGAACTCAGAAAACAAAACTCAGATTTAATCAAATTTTCATTTAAATGAATCTGATGTCTTTTGTTGCTACATTCTTGAAGTCAAGATTAAAAATACTGTTTATTTCAGTGGTATTGGAATTGTATTCCAAGCGAAAACACATATAAAAAAAGCAAAACTAAAGAAGTACTCTTGGGGATAGTATTTTAGCTGATGTTGGCAGTGTAATTATATCAACAATGAGTTTATATTAGAAATGGGTAGTCAGAAGACAACAGGAGTTTCCATTGTTTATTAATATATCATTATAATCTTTTCCATATTTTCCAAAGGAAATGTATTGTAGAAAAAATTCAGTTGCCATTTTTTGTCACACATTTTTATGTGTGAATTATAGTAAACACAGGTATAAAAACCCATCTCAATTATTAAAATTCTTAAATCTGATGCACGTTATGAAAAAGGCTTGGAAACATAAAGACGAAATGAAGGTGGAAGAGCTGTGTTTTGTAATATCTTAATGTACCTCAGCTTTGTGGGTCAGCTACTTTAAAACTGCTTGTAGGACTTGTACTGGGGTACTGAAATATTTTTCTCAAGCATACTTAATGAATACATAGTTTAAGAACATTATAGCCCTCAAATTGATCTTTGCTGGATTCTTATCTTAAAACATTTGCAAAATCTCTAAATTCAAAATCCACTTTGAAGTAAAACTAAGTATTTTTGAACTACCTGTACAAGGGAAATACTGTATCCATGGTATATACAGCTAAAGCAGAGATCTATTTTGTCCATGAAGACAGTAACCCACCAAGCAGACTTTGGTGTTTGGTTGTTATGAATCCAAACATAAGCCCAGTAATAAGTTATAAATGTATGTGTACATGTCTCTTCCATCTTTGTTGTCTCTGACAGGGACTAAAGGCTGCGAATTATTTAAAAATTTATATGTATTGTAAAAAAATAAGGCCCCAGAATTGGAGGGGAAAAACTCAGTTATTTCTGAGGTCTTGCTCCTGAAGAGCACCCCACTTTGGTCACTCCAGCCTCAGCAACAAGCAGCACCATGGGCCACAGTCACTGGTGCTCAGTGCACAGCACTTTGGTGTACTTACAGCTGACAAAGAATGGGATTGCTAAGGACTGATAATAAAGCAAAAATTATTTATCATCTGCAAGAACTAATTAGCACAAAACATGCTGTTAATTAATGTTAGTCTAGCAACTAAATTTTGAAACTGGCCTGATTTGTTAGTCATCTAAACAACACAGGCACACACATATTTAATTCACCTACAATAAACTGCATGAAGCAAAATAAATGGAGTGGGATGAAATTCTAGCTGAAGTAAAATATTGAAGAACAACATCATAACATCCTTAGAGGAAAATTATTCAGGTAGGACCTGGAGAAGTGTACATTAAATAACAGAGATCATGATAGAATTTTTTGAAAGTAAAAAATGAATTGAAGCAATAAAGGACAAATTATGTTACAGAAAAGGGAACTTGAAATCTTTTTACACAATTGGAAAACAGAGCTGAGTGGGGTTACTGGTGAGAAAGCTAACGACAGATAGTGTTTCACCCCATGTAATGCACTCAGTATCACGTGGTGTGCGACATAGACAACACAATGCAGTCTTTTATGGCAGGGCAGCAGCTGCACTTGCAACTTCTCTGAGGAGGTATCTAGGAAAAGATTTTTGCTCTTCTAAAGAGACAGATCAAGATTTCATCCCTAGGGGATACCTCTATGAAAAATATATTCCTAATCCTGAAGAACTGATTTGAAGTTAAGATATTCCATAAATCATAGAAAATGTTCTAGAAAACATTATTTCTGACTCCCCTTCAATAAAGGCTGCAAGGCCAGGCTTCTCATATGTCAGGTCTTGAGTTTGTCTGAAGTTATATAGGCTTCAACTTGGCTTTCTTCCTGCTTAACACTGGCACTTAAATGCAATGAGTCACCCCAATTTTCCCAGTACTCCATTGCTTGGAAATGAAGTTAGCGCTGATAAATAAAGATTTATATCATATAATATAATTTTGGCTTTCTAATACACAATATCTGTGCTTTCATGCCCAGATTCACCGTAGAAACGGAGACATCAAAAAAACTCTAAAGTCAAACAGAATGTGATATATATTGCTGAACCCAAAGTGAGCCCAAGCTAGGTTATCACAGAGCTGATAGACATGATATAGATAGGTCTGGCACAAAGTGCACTCTGTGGACAAATACAAATTTTGTGTCAGTGAGGGAATACTCAATGCACTTTAGAGAGATAATTTACTCAGAATTCTGCTATTTACAAGTTCAAAATGCAAAAAAAAAATAAAAAATAGAATGCCTAAATGGGGCAGAAGCTACTATAAAACTACAGCTTTATAAGCCTTTCTTCGTCAAACCACTTAGTACCAGGATGAAAACAAATTCCTCTTTACTACACCCTCTCAGATCTCATTTTAGGTACAGAAATGATGGAGAGTCTTGTAGATTACTGAGGGGGACTCCCCCAACATTTTGTTGAGCTTGTCTCTGAAGGCAAATTTTATTTCTGGCCACACACACTCCTCCCTTTGCAAGATCATGTCCTCTTTTACTTTTTACCTTACTTCAAGCCTTCTTTTTACTTTTTTCCTACTTTGGATCGATCTTGTCTTCCTCTAATTGTTTCTGCCACATTGCTCTCAATGTCTGTTACAAGTATTAACCAGCTCTGTAGTTTCAAATGTTGTTGTTAAGACATTTTTAGTCTTAGATGACATTACTGACACTGCTGTCTGGGTGCCCTCAGTACTGCCCAGAAATTATCAAATTCATACTTGCAACACTTTTTTTACTTTAGAGACTTTAAGACACAATGTCCTACATTAGTCTTGATTCCTCTACCTAGTTTTAATTAATTGCAAGCATTTTCTTAATTTTTGCACTGTCTGCATACCACAGAAATGGTGTGGCATGTTTTCCAGATTCTGCTTTTGTGCTCATACAAAATTCTTACTCTTGAATTGTTTTAAGTGCTTTCCTGGCTCTCTGCAGGTGTCTTAGCTGGTTAAGAATGCTCTACACAAATACAAAGCAAATGAGCAATTTCTGTAGGAATTACTATAATTAAATAATCATTTTGACTACAGGCAAAATATCTTCAACAGTGTGTTGCTGTCAAGATCCCTCTTTCTTGCCATCTTCATCTCCTGGGAGAATAAAACTTGCATAAATAATTTCTACGTCAACCAACACAAATCTTGCTGTGTGGAAGTTCAGATAAATCAGGAAGGGAAGGCAATTTTTTCTCTGCCCCCCCTTTTCATTTTCCATATTATATCCAGTGGTTTAAAATTGAAGACTGTCTTTTAGGTACAAACCTCTGCAAGTTCATGAAGGGATTACTCATTTCCTGCTTTGGTCAAGTGATTTCATTAGTTGGTTATTGTGTGCTTGAAAAAAAGTGGGCACTATCTTATCATAAGCTGTCATTAAAAATTTTATGTGAGAAATCCCAAAGGATATCTAAACTCATTTAGAGATTGAAGTAAATTTTTAACAGGTTTAACTTTAGCCCCCTTTGCCACAAAGATACATTTTTGGCTCATACTACTGGCTTTGGCAAGGGTGGGTGATTTTTCTTTATAGTAGTTTGTATGGGGTTATGCTTTAGATTTATCATCAAAACAGTGCTGTTAGAACAGGCATGTTTTAGTTATTGTTATGCAGTGCTTACACAGAGTCAGGGACTTTTCTGCTTCCAACCTGACTCCCCCAGCAAGGAGGTGGGGATGCACAAGAAGCTGAGAGGGGATGAAGTCAAGATAGGTAACCAAAACTGGTAAAAGGGGTATTTCATACCATATGCTGTCATGCTCTGCAATAAACAGTTGGGGGAATAAGGGAGAGACGGGACATTCCTGGCTTTTGTCTCCCCAAGTAAACATTATGCATGCTAGAGCCCTGCTTTTCTGGATGAACCTCTGATAAAGGGAGGTAGTGAATGAATCCACTACTATTTTGCTTTTCTTGTGTGCATGGCTTTTGCCTTACCAATTGAACTGTCTCAACCCCCAAGTTTTCACTTTTTTACCCTTCTGATTTTCTCACCCCCTATCCCACTGTGTGGGTGAATGAGCAAGCAGCTGTCTTGCTTAGCTGCTTACAGGAGCTAACCCACAGCACCCCTATTCAAGTGGGTGTCCACCTGGACCCCTAGGTCCTTTCCTTCAAAGCTTCTTGGTTAGTTCCCCAGCATATTCTGGTGCATGAGTCTGTCATTCTTGAAAAGTAAATAGTTCCAGTTGCTGCTTAAAACCTAAAACTCTTGTACTTTGCCTTAATTAAATGCATAGGTGTGGTGTACATGGCAATGACTCCTCACCTTCAGTGTTATTTTAACTCAGATTTTGCATATAAAATATGCAAATATTCCTTTCCTTTCCTTTCCTTTCCTTTCCTTTCCTTTCCTTTCCTTTCCTTTCCTTTCCTTTCCTTTCCTTTCCTTTCCTTTCCTTTCCTTTCCTTTCCTTTCCTTTCCTTTCCTTTCCTTTCCTTTCCTTCCCTTTCCTTCCCTTTCCTTCCCTTTCCTTCCCTTTCCTTCCCTTTCCTTTTTCTTCTCTTTCCTTTTTCTTTTCTTTTTCCTTTTCAAATCAATAATTTCTTTCTTTTCTTTACAGGTGACAAGTCTACAGTTGAACTAGAAAAAAATATTTTACGTTCTATTGCTTTGTAAACGATTTCTTTGAGAATAAAAAAAACAAATAGCCTCATTCCGTACTGTTCAAAGAAAGCTACAGAAAAATGCTTTCTGCTTTTAAAATATTTTATGAGTTACTGTCCTACAAGATAGCTTCTGCAGCCTTATTGATTCATTAAGATGCAAAGAGAAAATTCACCACTTTCATTCCCACTACACATGTGAATTTATTTATTCTTGCACCTTCAGGATAAAAGCAAAATATGGGATTTGGAGTAGTCCATATAACTATGCTTATAATATAAAATGCACTAGCCCTATGTTTATATATATATATATATTCTTTCAAAAAAACACTGGTA
Organism: Rhipidura dahli; assembly: GCA_013399225.1. NCBI lineage: Eukaryota > Metazoa > Chordata > Aves > Passeriformes > Rhipiduridae > Rhipidura > Rhipidura dahli. The sequence goes on along the minus strand of VXAC01005869.1, from coordinate 624,724 downwards.
GATTTCTGAGAAAATGTTGTTGCTATGGGAAACAAAAAGACAGACTTATGCTATTTTTTTTTTGCCACAGAGTTGCTTGTGCCTGGAGGTGGGCTGCTTAGGTAAGAGCAACTCTAAGATACCATTGCTTCAAGAGCAGAATGCCATGTTCTGATCTCAGAATTCATGTGAAGATCCCACCTTATTCCAGAGACAGCCAAAATGAAAACATTGGAATAGATTAGCAATTGACTCTATTTAGGAAATTTTCCTGTGTGGCTGAAAACTATGGCCAGACTTACCCTGAGGAAGGTAAAGTAAATGGCAAATATCTGGAGGAAAAAGCCCCAAGCCAAACAGCATTATTGATCACAAAGGACGTTGAAAAAATAATAAAAGAATCTAAATCATGTCATAAAATTAACATAAATGCCTTTCAGAGTACCGCAATGAACTTCAGAAAGATAATTTTCAGGAGTATCACTTAAGAAAACAATTATTTTAAATAAATTATTCTATTTGGTTTAGAAGTATGTGCAGGAAATAGAGGAAAAGTGCAAAGCCTGCTACCATAAATGCAACCTTTGGTCTTTTTAAGGTGTTCTGTAGGTTTTCTTTTTTTTTTTTCTTTTTCCAATGTCATTGAGATCTACTTTAGTCTGAATCTGTTCCTGATAAAAGAACATCACTTCTGTGACAGCTATCAAATGGTTCTGTAATACTATGGCACTTCATTCTTTTGTTAAAGGAAGCAAAACTCCAGTGGAAATTTTCCAGTTACAGTTTTTTTTGTTCTTGGTATTTTCTTTGCCATCATCTTCAGCTTCTTCCGTGCTTCCCAGTCTCTCTGTGGGAAGAAAGTCAGATGGGGAAACGACAATTAAGGCACATTGAAATACAGAAATAATTTGTTAGGTGCAGTTTTCATTATTGCGAAACAGCTTGCTGCAAGTCTGTCTTATTAGGAATGCAAGCTTTTCTGTCAGAGGACTGAAATGGTTTGTGCAAAGTCGGTTGAAAGACTGCAATAACAGATTGTCATTTTTGCGCAAGGTAGAATTTCAAATATTGCCTTAGATGAAAAAGAAAGCTATTATAAAAGTAAAGATGACACTTTATTTTTTCCTCTTAAATTACTTTCTAATGAACTTTCAAATCAAGGAGTGAGAAAATTGTATAAATGGGTCCATCAAGTTAGTGAACCCAGTCCTCATTGTTATAAACTGGTTCCCATAAAATCCCTGAAGTTTAGCAATTTTCTTTAGAAGACAATTTCTAAATAAGATAAATTTACCTAATGAAATGTAACAGATATACACTTTGGAAAAATCAAAGAAATTAATAATTTTGAAGGCTGTTTACAGAAATCTCTTTAAAGAATCTCACCTTTCTTTTGTCCTTCTGTTCTTCTTTTTATTTGTTAAATAAAAAGATTATTGCAAATATCTATCTCACCTGACTGATATTTGAGAAATGTTCCTCAAAGTAGTTGTTAGAAGTGTTCAAAATAATGTTAAGACACTTCATAACTAAAAACATACGAAATATACTTATTTCTGAAATCTAAGGCCAAACTGTCAACTTGCACCCAAATTGAAATACAGCTGGAATATGGCTGCCTCAATCTCTGCCCAATCTACCTTTGTGGCTGTAACCCAGAGTTTGCCATTGCTTAAATTTGGGTTCAACATTTTTTTGGTGAGATCGTAATTTATTTCTTGGAATAGACATTGAAGAGCAAATTACAGGCACACTCAAGCTATACTGACATGATTGTGCATAAGAAGACTAGTTGGGTTAAATTAGAAATGTGAGTGGAAAACAAAGTAATGGATTTCCTTGTTAAGGATAGCCTTAGTCCTTGTACCAAATCCCAAGGGAATTTTCTTCAGTTTCAAATTACCTTTCAGCACAATCTGAATGTAATCTGCATCAAAGAATGACCCAGGGCAAGTACTTGAGCTTAAAATCAGAATCCAGACAAACTGGAGATCAGGTACACTTCTCACAGCCCTTTCTTTCCCTGCTGCTTCCCAGCAGCCTGACCCAACGTCATCCACCTGCACTCTGCCAGCCCTGGACAGGAGGATGCACTCTGGTCCCCAGTGGAAAGTCTCCAGTTTTGTCCCAGTCAAAACCAAAGGAAGGAGGCCCTGCCCGATTTCACTTAACTAAGGATGCAGTTGCAGCATCACAGATAAACAAATGCATTAACAGATGCTCTTTTGCCTACCTCTCTGCTTAAATAAATTTAATTGCTTGCTGGTCTGAAGTGAGATAAATTATTCTTTGTATTTCACCAGTCAAAAGCAATTATTTAAATGGCTAATCAATTTTAAAGAGAGGGAAAAAAAAACACCTAGTGTTTTTTCCATATTCTAAATCCCTGTCCAAAGCTTTTCTTTACTATACAATATAACATACAATATATATTATACATGAGATACATGTAAAGCACAGTGTAATACATTCTACATAAAAAAGGCATACAGAAGAAGGTTCCAGAACACATGCAAAAAGATGACAGGGAAGCAGTTAGGGAAGAAGGCTGAAGTCTACGTAATACTGTTCAATTCAAGAAATACATCATACGTAGAAATATCACTCAAATCTTTACTAAATACCTCACCTTTTCTCAGAAATACCTGGGGTAGAATGAATGAAAGAAAACTAGAAAAGAAAAGGGTCAGTTATAAAAATAAGTAAAAGTCACATTATATGTTACATATCAAATATAAACTGTGAAGGGATGAAACAATATGATCTGCAGAAACACCAAGAAAATGCCTAAAAATAGCAGTCACATCTGTCTAAAATTATATGTCTTCAATTGGAAAATATTTTAATGAAAAAATAAGTGAAGATCTAATAATTTTTCTTTTGGGATTTTATTATAGAAATAAGAGAAGGCAAAGATAACTTTTCCTGATTTTTTCATTTTTCTCTAATTTTTTTCTTACATAATGGTACCATTTCCACAAAATTCCTTCTTGCAAACATACTCCAGTTCTCATAATCTCTATGAAGATTTGAAAGTACAATTAACCACCCAAAGAACTAACAAAACTTTGGAAGCTATCGAAATCTTAGCTACAAAATGCTATGTCTGCTGAAATTTTCTGCTGAGCTTTGCAACCGATAATTTAATAGGCAAAAAATGAACCCAGGACTGTAATACCTGGAAACCAATTCTGTCTCAGAAAATATCTGTGTAAAATAAAATTTAAAAAGCTGGGAATGTATTCCAGGACATAACACATACCCTTCTTACTTTTTTGCCTTCTGTCAGAGAAAGATAAAAACCTAGAAGGAGCTTTGGATAAAGCAGCAGGCCAATCTTCTGTTCTTTGGGGTTTTTTGGTTGTTTGTTTGTTTTTCCCCCCGAGAATAATTGCTCTTCAAAATCCATTCTCTGTTTTGCTTATGAATCAGTAGTCAGTGCTAAATTGTAATCTATCTCTTGCTTGGTCCTTCTTACTCAGAAGCTGTTGTGGTTTAAGCCCCACCTGTAACTAAGCCCCACTAAGCCCCTGCCTCTGGCTTACCCTCCTGGTGGGATGGAGAAGAAACTTGAGACAGTAAAAGTAGAAAATCCATGGGTTGAGACAAAGAATTTTAAAAGCAAAAGAAAAAGCTGTGTACACAAGCAAGGCAAACAAGGAATTCGTTCACCACTTCCCACGGATGGGCAGGTGTTCAGCCATCTCCAGAAAAGCAGGGCTCCATCATGTGAAATAGTTATTTGGGAAAACAAACACCATTATTCCAAACATCCTCTCCCTTCCTCCTTCTCCCCCCAGCTTTGCAGAAGCCATTGCTGACCATAACACCATATGGTCTGAGATATCCCTTTGGTCAGTTTGGGTCAGCTGTCCTAGCTGTGTCTTCTCCCATCTTCTTATCCTGCCCCATTCTCCTTATTATTGCCAGTAAAGGAGTGGTCTTTGAACCATCTGAAATGGCTATTGTCAGGTGCCAGTGTAGTAAATTCCACTATGCTAAGCTAGGGTCAATCTGATTTCTTACTCTTAAATGCAGATCTGGAAGCGAGAAAGAGAAATTGCTTCTGTAGTCGTGGCTACCTAAGATACTCTTGGCCTTTTGTAGATCCACAGCAAAATTATAGTAGGGACATGACATGTCTTCACCTTCTCATGCCAGCTGATGCAGGATAGCAGAATGGGTGTAGTGACAAAAACAAAACCAGCAACCAAAATAAAGCCCTCCTCATGTTCATCCTGCCAGGCATGCATTCAGAAAATGCACTGAACATCAGACAGGAAACAATAAACAGGGAAATCTTCTTCAAGATATCTCCTTACCACCTTTGATGAAAATTTTCTATGACCAAAAATGTGTTTAATTTTTCCAGGACTCACTTCTGGTTGAATACAGAATTCTACCCCTATCTCTGTTTTGTCTTGCCTTGACACTAATCTTCTGTCTACGCCCATGTCTGCAGCATTATTAATTTATAAGAAAAGTTTAAGGCTAATGCATTTTAGTATGATACTTTAAAGAGTACATTATATTGTACTCCGGGAAAATTCCCAATGAAGAAAAATACTTCCAACTCCAAATGTAGAAATAAAAATTAATTACAATTCATCCACTGATATTACTGTATTAACTGAATTTGAAAAGTCAGAAAACTGTTCATCCTGAGATTAGATTTTCTGGTGTTTGTGCTACAGTTATTCTTAAACATTCCTCTGGTTTTTATTAACAAGAAATTTTAACTGGGATCCTCACATGATCATACTGAGACCAATTTTAAATTAGGAAGAGAATAATGAAGACACTAATGCTGTGTAGATTATAGTTTAACTCATCATTAGTTGTTTTACATATAAACCCAAAATATTCTTTTGGCTTTCAGCATATGGTATTAGACTTCACTAGGATCACAACATTATAAAGTAACAATAAAATAATAGGAAAATAATAATTTTAGAAAACCCCAAAGTGTAGTAGAGCTATACCTGGATTTAAAAAATCATTAATTTATAATAAGTTGGAAATTTTTGTTTATTATATATTGATCATTTTAGACTTATCCTACTTATTGAAACCATTTTTTATGAATCATGATCATTTGTAGGTCATAAATCCTGGCACAATTTTTACAGTTTTTTGGTTGAGAAAAACAAAACCAAATACTAGTAAATAAAAATAGGAAAACCTGATAGGAAAACAAAATAGAAAAACATGTTTTTAAGGTATTATGAAAAGACAAATTGCCTTAAAAAATATGTGGCTATTTTAAAAACCTGGAGATAACCTCCAAAATTGCAGTATCTTCCGAAGTAGGAATATCTCAAAGTCATTATATATCTCTAAAGTACAATTATGTAGCTGCAGTAATGAGGCAATTTGTGCTTGTAGATGAATAAAAATAATATAAAATACATTGTAAAGACTGAACCGTATTCTGATATAAATAGATTAAATTAGCTTTAATTAAACTTTTCCACCACCAAGAGAGAATATGTTCCACTTGAATTTTTGTGCTTAACCAGATGCAAAAGCTGAGATTAAATGGACCCAAGCATAATAAAATATAATAAAGTCGAGTAAAACCAGTAAAAGAGCAAAACAAAACAAAAAGCAAAGCAAAACAATGTGTTCTCCTTGAAGTGTAGAAAACACTTAGTGATGAAGTTATTAAGAGTACAAAACACCTTGGCTCAGCCTACAGATATTTATAATTATAAAAAAATAGGGAGGAGAAAAAAGTTATTTCTCTAAGAATTTCTCTCTCTATTTTCCATGCAGGCAGTGCATGGAAAATATTACTTAAATAAATTGTAGGTATGATGGGGTTTTTTACCCTAATTTATTTTAAAGAAAAAACTGAATGGAGATTTGTAATCAAGGACATCAACATTCATGTTTCAGGCTTTCTTTTGATCAATATTTTTATACTACAATACCTTCTTCCCAATCTGCTTCTCTGCATATTTTCCAGCATCCATTTCTTTTTCTGATGTCTTTTTTTAGAAGCTAAACCTTCTGCAATAGCTGTTTTGAAAAAGACCTTTGAACTGTCTGAAATTAAAGTCAGGACAGCAAATTCCTGTTTTGACCAGCATTTCAGACTAGACAATATACTTAAATATAAACTTGGAGTATAGGCATTATATATTATTGGGTTTTTTTCCTATTCCGCCGCCCCCATATTCCAAGAAAAAATACTCTCCTAGCTCTCAGAGACCTTATTTCCCTCCATTGTTTATGCTGCAAAGTCAGAATCCAGACATTTAGATATGGTATTTATAAAGGTTTGTTAGTATGTGTACACTTGTGATGACAGAAACAGATTGTAAGCCTAATATCATACACAGAATAAATAAGAAAGAGATGAAAATAAATGAATAATGTTGGTGACACTTAGAGTTTCTGTTTCTGTCAGCTCTTAAATTTCTTCCTGTACTGAGAAAGATGATAAAACTGCAACATGTGCAGTCATGAAAATCCACATTCACAAAGCCATTAAAAAATCTTTAGTCAGTGAATCAACGTCTAAACAATTTGCTGTCCCCTAATCATTGATAGTAACATGTTGATATATTAAAAACAAAAACAAACAAACAAACAAACAAAAAAAACCATAAAAAAACCCAAACAAATTTCAGATCATCTTCAGCACAGCCTTAAAACTCTGTCAGTGTTAGCCTGTTTCCTGTACACTTTTCCTGCTTCAGACAGGATCCTTCTAGCATAACTGGGAAACAATAGAATGAAATGCTATTAAAATATTTCAGTGATTCTTGGAAGAGTTTCAGTTTATCAGTATTAAAGCACTGCTAATCCAAAAGACAAATGTTCCCAGTGTGTGTTAGCCAGATAAGAATTTCGTATAATTAGTGCCCTTAGGATTGACACAGGAGGCCTGGAGGTATGCTATGCACATACACACACGTGTGCACAAGCTTCCTAAACAAGCAAACAGAAATCAGCCTGAATCTATAGAGAGAGAGAGAGAGAAGGCAGTAAAATGAAAGAAAGGAGGAAGATTTAACTTATTAAGTCAATTTAAAACAGCTTTTGATTTTGTAATTGACAATATATAACTTTACAGGTTAAAACCCCAAGGTCTTTACTTTCTTTTTGTCATTGGATGTTCCCATTACTTCTGCTATACAAAAAGTTCTTTGTACATCTATCATTGTTCATCTTAATAGTTAGAACCTATATCCATTCTTCCCATTCATCCCTGGTGCTGAACAACTGCAGAAACAGGAAGATTTCAAGATAAGCCAGAAATAACTAGATAAAACTTTGTTGACATGATTATACTGGACACAAATTGCTATGTTTTTCAACATTAGATATGATAAAATATTTACTTCTTTTCAGGATAGCTTTGTATGTTGCCTTATATTCAGCATGACTTATTTACAAGTACTTTTAGTTTTATCATTTTCTCGGTTGCCTTCATGCTTTTGAAATAAAAAGAATGTGTTAAAAGCAAAACTTCTATGGTTTTTTGGTGGTGTTTGGTTTTTTCTTTGGTTTTTTTTTGTTGTTGTTGGTTAGTTAATTGGTTGGTTGGGATTTTTTTTTTGTTTGCTTGGGGAATTTTGGTGGGGATTTTTTAATTGCTGTAGGTTGCTTGCGTTCTTGGGTTTTGGTTTTTTTTTGTTTTTTTTTTTTTAATTTTTGGTAGAAGAATTTAACTTTCTGAATTCTTAGAAGGTATTTTTGGGGATATTCCAAACTTTCTCCAAATTTATGAGATAATAAAACCACTTTATTCAGTTTGTTCTGACTCAGAAAACTGAAGTTATAAGTTTATTTCTTTTAATTCAAGGACTATCAATTTCTAAAATATATGTGATCTTTTGTTAAAATATACTTGTATATTTGTCTTTCAGTGGATTAATACGGCTATATTTTAAATTGTATAATGTTCTGTTCTCTGGAAATAATACTTTCATAGCCAATTTTATTCCAGTGCCAACAGATTTGAAGGATAGTTTTGCACCATTTAATGATAAAAAATTCAGAATTTAGGATGCTGCCTGCAAGGAAGTATATAATCCCAACATTTATTTGAAACCATCTGGTTAAGCAAGTAAAGCTATTTCTCATAGTCTGCTGTATTCTGCTGTATTTTCTCATGAAGAGCAAAATTTTCCATCTTATTTTTTCTAGAGCATTGGAGTTCTGATAACAGATTAATTTATTTTTCTTTTTATATTTCACCTTTCTGCAGTTCAAGAAGCTTGACTTTTGGAATTGTCTTTGTTACAGATTAGTACAGGTTTTGACATGAACAGTAGTTCTCTTGCTGCAGAGAGAGCTCTTTAATAATGTTCCTTTTGCAGCAGTGGTGCAAAGGCTGTCTCCTGCTGCTCTGGGGGCAACTGTGACGCTGAAGTACCAGAGACAGTTCAAGGTTCTCTGTGGTTTTAACACCTTCCCCCACAGCAAACAGCAAATGCCTCATTTGTTGTGACACTGGGACATCTGGCTGTGCCAGGACAGTCATGTTCCCACACACCAATCCTCATGGGCAGTTTTCAAGGCCAGGGCACTCATTTTGGCTCACACTTCTCATAAGGATGTGTCCATGGTACCACTGCCCCAATCAGGCTGCAAAGCAAAGTTGATTTTCCCAGAAGTCCAAGGACAAAGAAATGATCCTGGGAGTTGTCCTGTATGACTCTAGTGTCCTGGTTACATTCATGATTTCTGCCAGCTGTTTCTCTGAGTTCTTGGTTGAGTTTTATCTCAGGCTGGTTTTGTTATGTCAGATTATAATACCACTCTCCTTGTTTGAGATCTACATGGAAAGAAGCATCAAATTATTTTGACAATTTGGTCCAGACTGTTTGGCTTTCCTTTCCGCCTTCTTCCATCTATTTTTTCTCTCACACTTTTTTTTCCCCCTCTTCCTCCAGTCTGTCTCATAAACAACTCTAATTTGAATACTTTAATGTCTAAAGTGATAGAATTATCCAACTGGGAAATAAAGGAACTCTGTAATATACTATTCATTATCTCTTTTTAAATTATAAATAATGAAATATCCTGTTTAATTCGAACATCCTCAATGAATTTCCATACTTCTATGTTGACCACTCAGAAACCGCTAAAATTCAAATTTCTTTCCGGTTTTGTTGGGGTTTTTTTATTATCTTTATTTCAGTGGAGTTACTTTACAGTCTTTGAAGGAGAGTATGAGAGTCTGTTTGTACATCAACAAGATAAGCATCAAAAAGACCTGAGGAAATTAAACCTGCTTTGTGTCAACATTCAATCCTGTTCATTGTAATGCTCACATATGATTTTCTGCCAGTTATATCTGCCACTGGCTCTACCATATCAATTCTTAAATTAAACTGAGATGAAGTAAGTATTTGTGGTGACTTAGCTTTAAGTGTAATTTCCCTAATACTGCATCCACTATTGATTAAAACCTATATCAACTAGCTTACAGATATGCTTTGTGTTCAGACTAAAACTGGCATTATTTGAAAAGGAAAAAAATATTATGAGAGATGTTACTGGTCTGTTTTTATTCTTCACTGTGTAATCTAGTAATGTTTCAGAAGGTCCAATAGACAACAATGATCACTGTTGTCCTGTTGGCATACAGGTTCCTTATGTATCATTTGATGATCCAGTTAAGTCTTCTTCTAATTACTTTTCTCTTGCATAATACAAAAGAAAGGAGTAGAATGTCTTTTTCTTACTCCTTAAATAGATTTATGACAAAAAAAAAAAAAAAATAACCCCCCAAAAAAAAACCAAACAGGACAAGTTGAAGAATACCTCTGCACAATTTGTTAATCATGGCTGAGGTTACAAGCCTGTGTGTCTCTCTATCAAGTTGCCAGTTTCATTTTCTAACTGACATGCTGTGCTGTCAGCTGCATTTGAGACTCTCATTTCTCTGTTGCCTTTCTACCTCAGCATTTAGCTGAAATCCTAAGAAAGTTAACACAGACTTCACAGCATATGTTTTTTTAAACAAATGCTGCCTCTATTCAAATGCAAATACAATGAAAAATAAGGAAGTCTGTACTGAGAATAACCAATTTCTGCCCTGCAAAGATGCCTTAAAAATGAAGTTATTTAAGAAGTGCTAGCAGTTCTCTGAAAGGACTGCTTTAAGAATGAAATGACAAAAGGACTGAAGAGCTGTAAAAGGGAAAAAGATAAGCTATTTATTTTCTTCAAACACTTTTACCAGTTCACTGAAGTGAGTGATGAAGAAAAAAAGAAAACACCCAGCAGCTTGAGGAGAGACAAAAGTGGCCAAAGACAAGATCCAGTAAGCTTACCATCTTGGTGAAGAGATCTTCTCAACTAGGAAGAAAAGGGACTAGAGATTAAAAGTCACAGCCAAGTGTGGAAATGGTGGACATGCCTGGAAAACCAAAGATCCATGGCAACAGGAACAAAAGAAACCTCAGAAAGAGAGAGGAACAATACATTTGTAAAGGATAGGTATGAAAATGTGCCTCAGAAACAAGTGGGAGGAACCAGAATGCCACGTGTTGCTGCACAGCTGCAATGCTGGACAAATTTGGTGGAAATTGAGTGGTGTAGTGAGCAAATAGAGGTTGTAAGGAATGACAGGCAGGGAAGATGGTGGAGAGGGTTTTGTCTTCAGTGTGAAGGAGCAGTTTGTCTGTAGGAAGCTCCCATATGGGATGGGACGAGAGAGTGACTGACTGATCCTGAGTGTCAGGATCAGAGGAGGGCATTTTGCAGAAAAGGTGTGTTAGGGGATATCCAATCGAGATCAGAAAGTGAACAGTGGCTGGGCATGGAAGCATGAAGCAGGGGTAATGTTTCACTTTGTGTTATACCAACCACACACATCATTAGCACTCAAAGTTTTGCTCACAAATATAAAATTCATTAAGGAAATCACAAGTAATTAATAAAAACAAACCTTCCCATCTTCTGATTAAAGATATTATTTGTGTTAAAGAAGGTCATCATTCTTGATGGTTTGGAATCCCAGCCTGTCTCTTTTTTTATAGAGCCAACAACTCTATATGTCTCTGGGGTGGTGTCATCACTGTTTTGATTAGTTCCATCGCCTCTGAAATAGTTTAGTGCTTATGATAAGCTTGTTAATTAAGATTTTTCTTAAAGCCTATGCTACCAGAATCTATTAGATAGCAGAATATTTTCATCCAAAGCTTTAGGAAGCAACTAAGAAGAATGGCCAAGAGTACATTAAGGATTGAAAATAGTAACTTTTTTCAAGTAGTATTTAGATTAAAAACTCCTTCTAGCAAAATATTGCCTATAGTAAAAGCAAGATTTCTACATTTAATCACATTAGTCACGATGTATTGTTACATAAAAAATAGAAAATATTTATATATAAAAATGAAAATTTTCCATGATTTATGCAAAGCCAGAAAGCGACAGAGAGTATAAATTCTGTGCTGTAATTACAAATCTAGTGAAATTACTAGACAGAAGATCACACTCTCATTAAGGCTGTAGGTAATGGCAATTCATTTTCCATGCTTCAGAAGGATATGAAAAAATCAGAAAGGGATAAAAATACTTCAATGATTTCTACTCTGTACTTGCTAAATGCTAACACAACAAGATCATTTACCACAACTAGAAGATTAAGAAGGTCAAGAAAACAGGTAGACACCAAACCATAAGTTTTTAAATAAAGAAAAAGAATGAGAACTGACAATTCTTTGTAGGGACCCAGACAGCTCCAGTGGCTGCTCCAGCCCGTGCAATCAGATGGCTGGATGATTCTGAGATGGAGGATAGTACAGAGATGGAGTTATAAAAAGAACTGACTTATAAAACTTGTTGGTATGATCTGTGTTCCCCCTAAAGGAGAAATAGTTCGCTCCTGGGAGGATTTTTAATGCTATTCCACGCCTTTAGGGGAGGGTTAAGGCTGTCTATCAAGACGAGCTTCTAGAAGGTTCTCCCCTAGGTGTCGAATGATTGGTTTCTGTTTGATTGACTTGTTCTCCCCTCCTCTCAATTGTTATATGATTGGTTCCCGATGTAGTAATGTTCAAATGTATTGGTTCCCCTGGTTAGTTCCTCCCTAACCCTGCTTGAGTATAAAGGATGTTGTGTGCCTTCGGCAAGCGAGAGATCCCCCCCCACCTGTTCCGGGAATAAACCTTGTTGCTTACCCTCCTCGGTCTCCCTCTCTCTCTCGTCGCTCCGCTCTCCCTCAGAGGCCACGAACTGCCTGCTTGTGCTCGGCACCACTGACGGTGTCGACACCCAGCTGAAGGGTGCTTCCCTGGGACTCAGTGGACTCGAGGAGCGAGGTCCTCTGATAGGATCCGTTCCTCAGACACGGAACCTGTTTCGCCCCTGACAGCGGTCACAGGGTCCGAACCCTGGAAGCTGCGTCCCACCCTCTGCCTGGAGGCTTTACACTTTTGGATTATAAACTGTGCGTGGCTAGGGGACGCGGCAATTCTTCATCATAACACAGAGTACAGTCGCGGAACTTCGGTACCATAATTCACAAAAAATGGGACCCCCACAGGTTACCTAGTTCAACACATACTCAAAACATAGAAGTCTGATTCAGGAATAAACTAGTGTAATTCCACAGCTTATGTTAGCCTTATAAAGTTAAATGTCTATTTTGTCTATTAGGCTATTTTGGATTTAAAATCTATATATCTGTCTCAATACATGTAGCAGCACTACATAAGCATTCTTGGGGAAAGAAGGAAGGTAAGAATTGTGAGATACATTATCAGAAAACTAGTGAGAAAATAGTATCATCCAAGACTTCAGGTTCTCTTTAGTTTTGAAATTATATTTCTGTGTCAGGAAGACACACATTCATATACCACAGAGAAACGCTGTGATGCAGAAAGAGACCCAGTGCAACTTACTCAGGTGCCTAATTTGTGCTTAACTCTTAGACACCCAGCATCCATCTTAAGCAAATTTAACGCACCTTGGTGGACCTATGAGGTTCCAAGAACTCATAGAAACTGTAAGAAACATCAGTACCATAGGCTGAGGTCACAGTTCCATGCAGCATCTTCGGTGTGTTGTCAGCTGGATAAATCCTCAGTGCAGTAACACAGATGCTTTTGAAGATCTAATGAGAAAACTAGATCTAAAATTGTAGATTTGTGCCACTACAAGGGTACTCGTATGCCCACTGTGCATATTAAGAATTTTGACACTTCCTTTTAAAGGGATTAATGCATTAAAATGTAAGTGCAAGCTAATTGATTTAGATAACATGATTCAAACTTATACTGTTTCTTACAGTATCTTAGTTAACTAAGATTAATTCAGACCACTTTAGCGCAATGGGGGATTGCTCTCATCTTAATTTAACTATCTAAAAGTAGATGTCTAGTCTAAACTAATTGTGCAAATAAGATTTTTGATCAGTGGCGACATCTTTAAAAAGCAACACAATTTGGGTAGTAGAAATCAATTCTAGGATTAAATGAATCACACTCTGTATATGCCTCTTTCTCTCCACATTATATAGAAAAAGAACCAAGACCAGTTTGAAAAAGTCAACTAGTTTTCAAGTATTAGGTACATTCTCATAATGTGAAAACATTGATTTATTTATTTATTTATGCTAGAGAGAACTCATTACAGAAATTGGCCTCTCAAAGAAATAATATACACTGTGAAATTTTTGTAACCAAACCAAAACCATAAAGCACAGCAATGAAAAAACAACAAACTGTACTTGAAATGCTTAATATTTTATATTCTGAATGAAAAATCTTTGCTTTTAAAGCAGTTTTTTGTTTTTCTGGGTCAAAATTCTTAAAAAAAATTATTTTTTTTCTGGTTAGTTGGGAAATCTGACTATTGTTGTTTTTAAAGCCTGAAATAAATTATTTTCTTCTACAGTTCTCCCTGAATCTTATTGCCAGTAAATGCAACGCTATGGTGTTTTTCTTTAATTAGTTTATGGCTTTTCTTGTCAGTTTTACAATATTATTTTCAATTAAAGTATATATAAGCATCACATCAAAGAGTTTACATGTTGAAATATCTATGACATCTTGGGATCCAGTTTTTACCATTTTCCCGTTTACAAAGTCAATTAAGTGTATATGTGCTAAGAGCCTCTCTTCAGCAAGTATTAAGATAATGTTTTCCTCCCACCAGTATTTTGAAATCACATTCTCAGGATTAAAGTTCATTTTACAGTAAAATCCCATAGGTTTTACATGGAAATCTCGGACATCAAATGGTAGATAACTTGACCTATAAGTGCTTCATGTATTACACTCTTTATCATGAGAGAAACACTGTTAAATCATCAATTTTGTGCTTTCTTGAAAGGTCTTTAATTTCTGTTAGGTGTTTTGTTGGGCAGCTGCTCATAAGGGCTATTTTTCATCTCAGCTTAATTCAACAGAAGGACATCTTGCTCTTTTGGGTTAACATTATTTAAGACTATCCAGCTTCTGAATCTTCTTTTCTGCAGGTGCCTCTTTCTCTGTATATTAACTTTTCAAAATAAGCTGACTTCATCTGCCTTTCTGTTCTGATGGCATGCTATTCCTGTTTGCGTAAAGGAATTATTCCGTATTTTAGTATAAGCTCTCAGTTCTTTCTTTCCACTTACAGTAGTAGTTTTCTTGTTGCTATAAACCCCTTACCAGCTTCCTTTGTCAAACTTCTAGTTTATATTTGATAATTTGTCCCTGAAGAATTCTTGAGATTCAGTGAAGACCAAATTTCTTCTCTGACTTGATCAAGGAACTACATTGAAACAAACATATTCTTCTAGTAACATAGAAACAAATATAGGCATGAGAGGCTAAAAGTCTTTTTTTTTTTAACTGAGGTAACTTTCTGTTCCCACTGGTATCACATGATTTGGAAAGAAGGAAAGATGAGTGAAGGAAAGGCTTACACAACAAACAATCCCATTTCTGAAATTCTAGGTGGGTATAAAGGTAAGATAAACTTCATGTAACTTTAGGGGTAGTGTTCATGCCCAGGTTGCACACGCTTTACTTTAGGTATCTGAATGCAATACTCTGCATCTGAATTTAGTATTAATACTTCCAATAGTCATGGCTAGGGGGCTGCTCAGACAGAAGCATTTTCAACCATCTGAGATGCCCTAGTAAATCCAAGGGAAATGCAATATGATCAATGGCAAACTTGTGTCCTATTTACAAATGAGATGTTGAGAGAAATCTAAGATATCTCAAATGGCACCAGCCACCTTGTGAACAACTAAAAAGAGTTATAGAGTGGCTCACAAAGGGAAATCAGAAATCTTCAACTAGCATAAACAGGTATTTGGGTCGTCCTCTATCACCGGAACATCCATCTGGAAATGGCAGACATTACCCTGAACACTTGAGAAACAATTCTTTCAGGAATGGTAGCTAAAGTCAGATCACCACAGGAACTCTGAGCTTACTAGTGCCATGCTAGGCAATTGGATTGAGATTTGATTTATACTTTTTATCTATTCACTCAGTTATAGCTTCAATTTTATTTATTTTTTATGGTTTGCAGATGGTAATATATAAAGTATTTTGTCAGCAAAGAGGACCTAATGTTTAAAATTATTGTCTGCATGTTTAAAGATGATGACAGACAAAGAAACTTTGTGAACCACTCACAATATAATTTGCATTATTAGGTAGACAGTTTAGCAAGCAAATGATCTGAATTTTGATGATTTATCTAGAATTGGGGAAAATATGCATTAAAAAAAAATCCAATGGATAAGGCATGGATTGTGGAATTATGTCCACTTTCTATCATCTCCATGATCAATGCAGAGGATTTATGGAGAAGCCTTTTAAACTGTGAAAGACCTACAAACAAGCCAAAGCATGTGTGCAGCTTAGCTAAATCAAAGACCAAGAATGAGGGCCTGACCTTAAACGTGCTTACAAAAAAGAGGAACTGGGGGGTGATGGGGAAGGCCACTGGTGAAGCTTTTTCTGACCTTTTCTTCACATCAGTCTAAACCAAGATTAGGCACCTTTGTTATTCCAAGGTCCTGACTCTGAGCACACAGAGATAAACTGTGAGAGGAGAGAGAATGACTCAAGTCCCAACAAAAGAAGAACTGATCTAGCACAGGTGAAAGTGGTGACAGATAATGAGGGCTGGATAATGGTTCTGTGATTTTGATAAAATATCATCATAACAATCTTCAGAAAGAGCATTTAAGTCAGTGATAATTTCACTCATTATTTCAATGATACTTTCATTGAAGCTGAATCAGTGCCCAGTGAAGGAAAAAGGAGAGAAAGGAGAGAAGAGATTGAAACTGTTCATTTGAGTGTCTTTTTTTGGTTTGCCAGAATTAAGCCCCTTTCTACTGAAACATAGATTGAGAAAATAATTTCCTCCTTTCATTTTCTCCTTTTGATTCATTGGTGCAGATAGTCCATACATATTGACTAAAGTAGAATTTTAGTTATTTCGGGGCAGGAAATCTAGTTGTGATTCCACAGATTTGGTTTAATTGGTCCCTCATAATACCAGGTGTTTATATCATTTTTGTGAAATACTAGACAGAGATGGAGATTCAAAGAGTCTCTGCGGCTGGAACCTGTAGATTTTGCAAGATTAACTTTTCTATACTTACCTCATGTAAAACATAATATATTATATTTCTTTAGTTTTCGAACTTAAAACTTTTCTGATTGTGAAATACGGTAGGTTTTACTATTTCCCAAAATATAACATCTCACATCTCTTGAAGCAGACATTGCTACAACTGACTTATGGATCATCAAAATTTAGACATATTTAGGTTTGCTGTGTTGACCTTGTCTGGACACCAGGTACCCACCAAGCTGCTCCATCACTTCCCTTCCCAGATGGACAGGGGAGAGAAAATAAGGTGGAAAACCACTCATAGGTTGACATAAGGCAGCTTACTAAAGTAAAAATGCAAGTTTGTGCATACACAAGCATAGAGAAAGAAAAACATAAGTTTCTTCTCTACTTCCCATCAGCTAGAGATGTTCAGCCACTTCCCAGGAAGCAGGGCTTCAGCACGCGTAGCAGTTGCTCAGGAAAACAAATATTGTACATAGCAAATTCCCACCCTCTCTTTCTCATTCCCTTAGCTTCTATGTCTGTGTTGACATCATATGGTATGGAAAATCCCTTTGGTTAATTTGGTTCAGCTGGCCTGGTTGTGTCCCCTGTTAGGACCTTGCCCATCCCTTGGTGGAGGGGCAAAGTTGAGAGCCAGGGCTGGTGCTTTGCCAGCACTACTCAGCAGTAGCCAAAAGATGACTAAAGTTATCAACACCTTTCCAGCTGTCAGTGTAAAGCACAGAACTGTGAGGGCTGCTGAGGGAAAATGAGCTCCATCTCAGCCAGACTCAATACAATCTCCACCCCTTATTCCATACCACTTGTTTCATACTCAGATTCTACACAATTTATATATCTTCTAACTACTCTGCTGTATTTATTTCTTATCACTGAAATCCCTTCTTACTAATACAGCTTAAACTGAATCCTTAAACCATTTTAATATCCAACATACATTTTTATACATTTTCATTAACTACAACACCCCGTCCTTTCACAAATAGGTATTATTTTCCCATTTCATGGGCTTTCTCCTCCCCTCCAGATCCATGACTTGGGCTTCATTTCACCAGAAGGGATACTCAAGACAGCAGAAACAGCACAATCAATCATTGGGCACCGACGCTGGCCCAGCGCAGGTCATTGCTGCACTCTCGTCATTCCTCTCAAAATTCAGCCTTTGTTGGTTCAGGACTTCCTGCTACTTTACTTCCTGCAACATACAATTTACACCTCAGATTATTTTCCCCCCGAGGTTTAAACTCCTTGAGGCACACACTGGGTCTCCCCATTCTTCTGCATTATCCACCAAGTACACCCTGGTGCTTAAGTAAAGGCAATCCCATGAATGGGTTTGCCTTTTCCCATGGGAGAACAAATCCACACAGCTGCAGTAGAGCTGAATTTTAAAAGTGTCTAAAGAAAAAGAATAAAAATCCATGTGCAGCTGAGGTTTTTGTGAAAGCATGTGTCAGATTTTTCCCCTCAAATGGTGAACTTGATGGGTTTGACACTTTCTGACAGATATGAACATGTCGAGCTTTGAGTCTTATAGAACACTATGAAATGTTTCACCTTCTTGTCACCTTTCCATATAAACACCAGAAAAAATGTCAGTATGAGAGAGATGACAGGGTGTAATACACAGGAAAAAAGGCAAAGAAAATATGAAACCAGTATTTCTTTTGTCATGTCCTTGTAGCAGCCTCTTTCCCCTCTATATCATGTCTTTCTATTTCGCAGCTCTGTTTACCTCCACAACGATTTTCCCTCCCCATTATCCTTGTCCAATCCCATTATTTTTTCTTTCTGTATTTCCTAGCATTTGCAGGCACTAATTGGAAGATCAGAAGACTGAACTAAAAATAAAAAATAGCTAAATATTTAAATTAGAAGCAAAAATTCTAGGCTCTCTTTCTAGTCAATGCAGAGAAGTATGCACCTGCAAAAATATTGTGGTTAGTCTTAACGGTCTATTTTAGAATCTTAATTTCTGTTTGGCTATAAATATAGCCTGAAGTGGCTAGTTCTGTTATGAATCTCTAACTTCTGAAAGTTTGTGTGGAGGAATACTGTCTTAATGTTCTAGTTAGAATAATAAAAAAGGCAAAAAGAGCTGCAGAGTATAAAAAATGCAATTAGGTATACAATGTCCTTAATTTCCTTTAATTTCTATTAAGAACTTACTTTACAAAGAATAAACTGATTTTTTTTCCCAGGATCCATCTAATATTTATGTACATTGTTATATTTATATTTTATTCAGTTCTTGCAACATTTAGGCTTCTCAGGACTGCTTAATCTGTGAAAAACTTGTTGAGACACTCAGACACATTCTTTATTCTTCATTACCATGTTGTCCAAGAATATGTTCTGCTTTCTGAAGCATATGGGAATATGAGCATTAGAGCACATGTTGGACTTCTGCTTGCACTTGCTTCTCCCATTAAAGCTTAAAACTTGCAATTTCCACATCTTTAAAGGAAGCAACAAACTTGGTTTAAACATTCACAAGCAAGCTTAAAATATTCACAATTACGTATAACCATGATCTGTACTAAGCACTTTGACCTCAGGAGATTTTGTTAGAAAAGCCATATTTGTATATAAATAAACTAATTAGATATTTAATGTTCAGTATGTATCATTTATATATATAGAAATGGTCCTTTAATTTAAAGTATTTCACACAAACCTTTAAAATGAGGACCTGATTCTAAATTTTAAGAATGTCCTTATTTCATATATGGATGAGTGGGAGAGGCTGCTCCTGAAGATAAGTTATGTCTAAGATGACACAGTTTGCTCCCAAAGAAAGCCTCTCTTTTTCATTTGGTTTTTGTGTTTGATATGATATAGGCTTAGACACATCTCCGCCAGATGAAAAAAAAGCAGATGGATGAGAGAACATCTCAGATTCCTTTAGCTACTATTATGGTGCTAAAATAAATAGGAGTAGGTCCATGGTCATCCATTCTGTTTGACTGCCAGTTTGTTCTTCTGCCCTTTTTTGGAGTACCCTGAATAAGTCACTAGATAGCAAAACACAGGTTCAAGGTTTAGAAAAATATAGACTGTTGAAGATATCTCATTCTGGAGAAAATTACCTATGAGAGGGTGAAAATAGTACCATTATGGTATGTTTTTCCATGCTCTCTGTTATGCCTGTGTGCTGTACACCATCAAAATTTTCTCAGTGCTCGCTCCCTCACCCACACAGCAATATGTACGTGATATACACACTAGGGCCACTAGGGTACACCAAGTTACTTAGCAGACATGTAAAGTCAGGTTTTATGTAGAGTGAACATACTCACTTTGCTTTGCAGGAACTAACATTTGGTCTGTTGGTTAGGAAGGATTTCCTGAAACTGCTAATTTAGCACTAGAAGTGTTCTAATGTTTAACTTTGGTTATGATGATATTCTGCTACTTGGTCTGTTGTCCTCCTTTGCATACTTTGGGATTGATGGGTTAACATATTGTACATAAAAAATCAAAATCTATTCTTTGTGAATTAGCAAAGATGAAGAAAACATGCCAGCTCTGTGTGTCTAAATATGTGATTGTGAACATGTAACTATGGACAATGATAAATTGATAAATAAAGAGTTGGGAAGAGAATTACATTTTGATCCATATGCCATGCAGTTTCCTCAAGCAAGACATCTGAGGGAATTCATCACATTAAAGTGCCTTTATGTTTGTGTTCCTGAAGGTATGCAAATATTCCACTAAAGAGGATTACATTTAAAATTAATTTGGGAATTTTACTTCCGTTTTAGTGGGAATTAGAAAGAGCTTCTTTACATCATTTTAGTGAATTACTCACTTACTTTTAGGGTTATCTTTTATCGGCAGTTGAGGATTCAGACGCTTGCTGAAAGCTAACCAAGTGTTTAAGTGGTTAGATGAAACAAATGGAAGTTTTGAACGAGGGCCAGACTCTTCATTCTGGGAGTTAAAACATTTTTCATGATCAAGAAGCCCACTCCTAACATTAAAAGAAAGAAAAAAATGTAACACGAATGACAAAACATAGTGCTAATTTTCTAATAAGTTGCAATTTTTCCTGGTTGCATAGAGTTATCCCTACATCCAAGGACCAAAATAAATATATTTATTTCCTTCTTTCCATGTGTCTAGACAGCAATGAGAGCTGCAAGGTGTCTCCTTGAAGCATGATACAGGAGTAGGTCCTATGTTACTTGGCTTTGGATAACTATTATGTAAAATCTGGGATGTTATGCTAAAACCACTTTATTAACTGGATAAAACAGTCTGCTCCAGTGTAATCAAGGTTTCTAAGCATCTAACAACAGGTGCACTTCTTCTCCTGGTGTCATAGGGTCATGCCTTCCAAAAGTAAGCCTGTCAACCTGGTTTAACCACCATGTGTATACATCTGCTTTCCAGTAGCATTCCATATGGTCTGTAGCTGACACTTCAAAAAGGCTTGTGTGTGCCTGTTGTTTTTTGCCACCACTTGAGACATGCTGGATAATCTCAGATCATCCAGCAAGTCTCAAGTATCAATAGATGTCTATGTGGTGTGTGCAGGCAACTGTATCAATATCAGCAAGAGATAAATTACAGTCTACAAGTATTTTCTTTCCTAAGCAAAAACGTGTATTTAGAATCACTAGCATTGATTACAGAACCAATCTTCACCACTTCCTTGCTGATTTAACTTCCCAGGTGTTCTGATTTACTATGCCTTCCTGGTCTTTATTAACCCATACCCTATGTCTTCCTCATCTCATCAAAATCCTGTGTTCTACAAACCTTTCCATCCTCACAACTGATCGTTGCTTCCACTTTGTTGATCTCAGCCCTGAGTTCAACAGTTTCCCTTTCCCCACTGGGAGGCCCACACTCCTGCTGACTACAAAGTGCTTTTACAGGAACCCCTTTATACCATTTATCATTTTCTTCATATCAGTCCTCCTAAATTTTCCATGCTTTCTGACTCTCCCATTGTAAATTGTGGGTTTCTCCTCATCTGCAGAGTCCTAGGCAGTACCTTTCAGCACCTATCTATTGTCAGGAATGCTTACACTGTTGCCCTGAGTGAAAATGCCTGTCCTCTCTCTGCCTCTGTGCACTTGCCTTCTGTTCATACCTCAGTTCCTCCAAAGCAGCCTTTGAGGGTTTCTTGCAAACAGCTCTGGAAAACTGTGAGGTGCAGCACAGGGCATTATTCCATTTTATCTACTTTTTAACAACATCTAACTGTAAGGGATTTTAAGGCTTGATCTTGTTGACACACAGACTCTCATTCAATGGAAAATGAGGGTATTTATTATGTAGCTCCAGAGAGCAGAATTTATAACTTTGTCTAAAATAGCCAAGTTTTTATGGTAACAACACAGCTTTTATGGTAATGACAAATTTAGTGTGCTTTATAACTTTGTTGGTGAATTTAAAGGCAGAATAGTAAAAGCAGTAGGTCTTATGCTTCTTTAAAAAAAAAAAAGGGGGGGGGAATAACATAAAATAAAAAGCTATCTAATGTTTTTATTCAGCTTTTTAATGTACTGTGGAAGGCAGTGGTTAGAGTGGGTCATACATCACTATATTAAAATGTTGCTTTTAAATCCTAGAAGCTGACTAAAATATTTCAGGTGTAATTCATCTGGAACTAGCCTTGCAGCTTGATGTATTAGGCTTTTGATATGAAATGTTTTCCACCTACTGCATCATAATGTATTTTTAAAACATGATGATTTGGCTCAGTAACTGAATGTGAATTAAATTTAAAATTTCTTTAAGAAAAGCAAGGCAGTTAATATTTTTGTAGTTTAGCTGTCATTTTTTATCACGTTTTATCTTTATTTTTGACTTAAAAGCAGCTGTTTTACAATAGGTCTGAAGCATATATCACACATTCCTTCTAATACAGGGTCTGTTGCAGTAGTTAGAAAGCAGCTGTGCAACCAGATCCTGCTGTAATGAACCAAGAGGAGCTTCTAATAATAAGGAATATTTAAATTATTTCAATTTCTAATTTACAGAAAGAAGCATGTATACTGCATATAGGATTTTTGTACCATGAGTTAAACAACAATGGATCAAGTGACAAATCCAGCAGCTAGCTGCCGCCTTGTCCAGGAGAAATCCCATCCTCCAAATCAAATTAAACAACTGAACAAATAAACAAAAAAAAATCCCCATTTTTTTTCATCCAAAGCCACATTGAATCAACATTCTCTGCTTCATACTCTGAAATCAGATACTTTCAATTATTTTTTCTTTTTTAATTTAATTCCTGACTTACACATTATTATCATCTTTTTTTGCTAGCCATCTAACTTGTAACAAGGTTTTATTCTCACAAATTCTTAGATACAGTAACAGATTTAGCTAAGTAAAATCAAAACCAGTATTTAAAGGAAAACTTTAAATACATATTCATGGAACTGATACTCTTCCAGAAAATCTCAGCATCTTGTTCTCTTCAGTCTCTTACCTTTCCTATTCTGTCATGTATTGATGAACTCTGTTTGAGTTCTGAATTGCCCTGAAATGTTAGTGCCCATAGAATTATAATTTAAATAAAAAGGGCATGAGTCACAGCAAGAAATCTGCATCCAAAGGATATTTTGTTGAAGCAAAGATGGAAACAAAGTTATAGAATCACCTGGGAGAGAAATATTAACTCTGCTTTGAGCTCATGTTTGCAAATGATGTTTGAAGAAGATAATTTCCATGACAGAAACAGGTTTTTTTCTTTGCTTCCTGTGGTTTATCACTCACCACCAAAAAACCAAAAGAACATTCTCCGCTTTAACAAATTCAGAGAATTGAATTTCCTATCTGACTGTGAATTCTTTGGTGATTCCAAAATTTAACCAAGATATCCTGTATTTCCACAAATCTATTCTTATGATTGAAAGAAGGGATTAAATCCTGAATTGGAATATTATCCCTTTGATTTCCTGTGTTACACTCTGCTTTAAACACTTCAAGCTTTGCAATATTAAGGGGCTTCTCTTGGTTACTTTGAGGCCTTCACTTTCACCCCTGTAATCTTCCCTTCATTCAAAACTGCATAAGCTTTCAACTAACTTGTTGTAGCAGTATTTCTTTTTCCCTTTGGTATTACTGCCATACAATCATTCTTTTAATGCTCTTTTTTGGTATTTACACATGCAAAAGGTAAGTACATTATTATTATTTTGAAAAGTGACTGTTGGGATGAGGATTTTTATCATAGACCTTAATTTTTTATACTCCCTCTTTTTTTGGTAGATTTTTAGCTTGTCCAAGAGGAAATTCAAGACTTGATGGATGACAAAGTAGATAATTGTCAGCTAAATATGTGGTAAGCATACCAGTAATATGTATGCACAAAACAGCATCAAATCAGAATGCAATTTCTGCATCTGATCAAAACATTCTCCAGTCAACACTAATAGCGTCATAATGAGGAAAAACTGACAGGGACTTTGAGCATATTCCTGCAGAAACTACATAAATACTGTCACAAAAGTTCTCTGAGACAGCCGCCTGCTCCACTAGAGAGAACTTCCAGAGGACTACTCTCATATGGGAGACCCCTGCCACTCCAGTTCCTTGGTGTCAGCTGGGGAGATCTTTCCCTTTCCCTTTCCCTTTCCCTTTCCCTTTTCCTTTTCCTTT
>VXAC01005869.1:352600-600375 GCA_013399225.1 Rhipidura dahli | reverse complement strand
TGTGTGTGTGTGTGTGTGTGTGTGTGTGTGTGTCTGTGTGTATGTCAGACTGATGCCAGGAAAATTTTTAACAAATAAGTTAGGAATGGAAGAACTTTCAGGATACAGTGTAGCTGTTTCCTGAATAATAATGATTATAAATATAATTAAGGCAGGTGGGCTCCCACTTCTCTCCTATATTCCCACCTTTCATTTTAAATGACATTTACATGCAATTGATAATGTAAGTACAGGAACCTTCAAATTCAGATAACCATAATGATTAGAATGACATTATCCTGCTGAAATCTAGAAGTTTGACCAAAAAAAAAAAAAAAAAAAAGAATGTACAGCATTGATTAAGGAAGGAAATTATGTTATTAAATAAAAAAACAAAACAAACAGGGAGTAACATCAGGACACACAGGAAACACAGTCCACTCTGCCAGGCTGCTGCTTGCTGTTCTCACCTGTGGCCTTGGGCTACAGCCTCTATAGTCACTCTGGCTGTTGTCTGTACAAGCCTAACCACCAACTGAAGGACTCTAGAGTGTCAGAAGGGCTCATCAGGCAGTGTTTTGAGGTTGTCTGGGGTATGGTGGTGGGAAGGAGCAGGCAGAAGCATGTTTTGTCTTAAACTGGATCCAGAGCTGCATCCATAGAGGCACTACCAGCAGAGACAGAAATGATCATACCACTGCACTCAGCAATTGTCAGACTGCACCTGGATTGTTGAGTCCTGTCACTGTCAACATAATTCAAAAGAGACAAGCACAAACTGGAGACAGTCCAAAGGGATATAACAAAGATGATCAAAGAGAAGTAGAAAAGGTTTTTACTCTTTGTGAGCATTGCTTAGCAGTAACTAAAGCATCTTTGTTTTATCAACAATTTTCATCACTAATCCAAAATGCAGNTCTCTCTCTCTCTCTCTTTGTTTTGGTTTTACTCTAAATTGCTTTTATCAATAGGAGTCAAAACACGACATAAATTACACACCTTGCAAGTNGAAAACATTAACTCTATCCCAGCACAGTGTTGTTTCCTAAATTCTTAGAGTCCTACACTCTATAACTGAAAAATGTACATAAAAGTCAGTGGCAAATTTTCATACCATAGACATCAAACAAAAGTTTTGTTGAAAAAAATGTGATTGAGAGAATATGGTATTAATTTGAATCTGTGTTTCATTTGCTTAGGAACTTTTGATCAATACAAACATCAGTTTATTTTTTCAGCAGAGTATGTTAGAAAAAATGTTTCAAAATTTCCCCAGTGTTTTCCCTCTATATTTTTAAAATTCAGGGAATGAGGACAAAAACATTGAGCATTAAATCACCAGTAAGTTCATGGAACAATTTCTACCTTGCAGTACTTCAGACAGGCAGATGGATGAAAATGTTACATAGGTATGACAATGAAATATACTTTCCACTCAAGCTGAAAATCATTAATACCCATATAATATTTTCTTTTGTGCTTCTTTGAGTAACAAGTTTTCCACCCTTTCATTACAATTCAATAGTTTATTAGTAAGAATTAGTCCAATACACTCTTTTTTTAAATTTTTTTTTTTTTTAATTCCCTCAGAAAACAATGAACAAAACCTTACAACAGAAGAGTTGGCACAAAATATTCTGAGTTGGAAGGGACGCACAAGGTTTACAGAGTCCAGTTTTTAAGTGAATAGCCTGTATGGGGATTTAACCCATGAATTGGCATTATTAGCACCATGCTCTGACCAACTGAGCTAATATCAGGGTCTCAATTATATCCTCACAAGGCATAGTAAAAGTAGATCTCCTTACATTTTTGAGATCTTTTTCTCATTTCCTCATCTTCTTTTTGTTCCTGAGTATTCATGACAAAAATTGGTTTGCATACTACCTAACTTTTGGTGTTAAAAAAAAAAAAAAAAAAAAAAACCTGATTCAGCTTAGTTGCTTAGCAATAGGTGTTTAGTTCAACTTAAGATGCAGAGGATGTTTGAGACCTTTATGTGAGGCTGTGCCTGGAAGATGCACCACAGGACCCATACAGCTCCCATTCCAGTCAGCAGCTGAATGTCAGATAAGATTCCTCTAATAACCTCAGCTAGCATAGGAGTTATGGTTATGCAATTGATATGAACCCTTGGACTTATGCACTTCACTTGCAAATTGCAAATACATTTAGGTATCTAAATATATGTATCTACTTAGTAACTAGCCATTTCATCTCCTGTTACAGTCAATGGAGGTCTAGTGAAAAATTCTTGCAATACCCAGGGGCAATGACTTTCCTTCTTAAATATTCATGTAGCATCAATACCTTCCTCTAGGCAAGACAGTTCATGAGAAGCAGACATTAAGTAGCAAGCTGAGCAATTATTCCACTGAGATCCTCTAAGAGTTGTAGAGACAACTAACTATTGCTTATAATCTACTGTATTGTTTTTCCCTTTTTAGAACTCTTTTCAGTTCCCATTAACAGAAAATTAAATGTTTCCCTTTCAGAATAAATATTGTTCTCATTTTGCTCTTCTCCATTATCCTAAGTAAACATAACCTACCTGATACTGTAGTCATGTTCTTCTCTGCAGAAAGTGCAGTCATTTTTTGGAGGAAGATTGAAAATATTAATAATTTCCTACTAAACTACAGGTCAGATGTGAGTTACCATCATCAGTTTCAGGACTGAAAGGAGTCCTCTGCTTCCATTTTCCCACATTCAGCTACTGAGTAGAGTTTTTCATTCCCATTTGTTCTGTGGACAACCCACAGCTTTGAACTTTTTATAGTGCTTTATACTAATATTTTTAACATTCTAACTGAAACTGAAAATTGTATTGAGTTAAATTTGCTACAAAACATGGAACAAGCATACATTTTAATTTCTTTTGGCAAAGAACTTGGTTAGAACCTGGTTTTCTGCTATATAATAATTACCATTCCCTAAACTTGAAGTCAGGGTGTTAGCTTCCAGCTGACCAAATATTTTTATTTAATGTTTCATGCATCCTTAGCTAGCAACCCTATTTTACTGTGATTTATTAGTGTTTAAACAGCTTAATTTGGATAGGTTATATATGAAGCCTGGGACAGTATAAGAAGAGATAACCATGCCGTGATGATCAGTCATACCTATAGAAATATTTTTTATGGAACATCCATGGCAGTTTAGCAGACAAAATCAGAGAGTTTTCTTCAACTGTAATGTTTCTGCATTAAAAAAATAAAATCCAAGGTGCAGAAGCAGAAATCATTCACTGTCTGTTTCGCATTCCCATCACTTTTATGTCAGGTGAGTGTGATGCTTCAGCTGTATGAATCTATAATCTCTGCTGTCCTGCTGATTTCAGCTTGTCAAATAAATACTTGCTTTTGTAGAATCTTCAAGACTAGAGAGAGATAAAGAAAGTTTTAAAAGCATTTCACATATGTGGAGTTTACATTTTGTTCACGTAGAACATAGAAATTATATGTGGTTCTACTTGATGTTTTTAATCTTTGATTGCTTCAATGTCAGCTAGAAGGAAAAATCTTGAAGCGCTCTTCTTGTGATCATATTTATAGGCATTACCCTCCTGGTAAGTAAGTTATCATGAGATTTCAAACATGACTGTACTTCCCATGATCTGTTTTTCTCTCCAGACAGCATTGCTTTCGGCATAGAAAGCAACATTTCTTTCATGTTCTCTTCTCTCATCCCTTTCTATGTGCCACAAACAAAAAAGAAGAGAGGTACTTCATCTAGGCAGTGTGATGTTCTTGACATCTTTCCTGATATCATAAGTCCAATGATCAGTCCAGAGCTGTACCGATTCTGGAATTTTCCATGCATTGCACTCTTTCCATAGGGATGCTACCATATAGAGTAATGCAGAGATAAAGAGAGAGAAGGGCCACGTATACCTGGCTGTGAGTTTGATCAAGAATCATTTACAAAACAATATCAACAAAACCAGATAGCTGGCTTTACCTCTGCCTGATTGATGTATCTCTGCACAGCCTTCAGCCCTACATTAAGTTAATGAGTAACTTACCTCACAGCACCAAATCTTTTCCAGGCCAGCACATCAGAGTGCTGCCACACAGCTGCCACTCTTGACATATTGATGATCTATGTGCTCAAAGGTATAAAAATCTTTAGTTACTACAAGCTACTAGTGAACCGGTGCTGCTTCAATTTGATTTCTGATTGCTAACTTGCCAAAGCTGTGATATTCAACAAAAAAATTTCCTTTTTTGAGGCAAAAAATGTTATAATATCATTGAATAACTCTTTTCACAATGTAATTTACTGTTTGGTTTAAATATTTACAAAAATGCTTCACTGAAAGGAAATGATATTTAAGAATGTGTCAGCGCAACTTGCTTGGTTTTTTCTGTAAGAATATGAAGGAGATATGCCTCACAACATACCATGCTGGATAACAGTAATATTAATAATAAAAAAAACACCACCTGCATAATACATGTGATCAGGCCTGTCAAAACCATGAACTGATGCATTCTGTTTCTGATGTTGACTTCTTATGTGGTGAAAATCAATTAAGCAGCAAGAAGATATAACAGTTACAACAAGTCTTGGAATGGAAACAAAATAGCAGAGAGAGATCTATTTTAGTCTGCACTGGCTGAGGTCCCCAGGTGATTGATATTATTACTCAAAAGTCAACACGCACCCTTCCCCTCTAGTGAAGGAGTAAACCTACTTTTTATTCACTCTTCACCACATTTCACTGTGACTGGTGAAGAAACAGGAGTCATACATAAAACATTATGAATGACAACATAATTAGGTTAAGTAAATTAGAATTCTGAAACTCAGTGCATGTTGTGTTTCTGCTTTAGCCTTCCCACATGACAAGATAATTGATACCACAATACAGACTCAGAGTAAACTAGGCTGAAAAACTATCGATGGTGTGGCAAGCATTATAAGTGTAAAGCATTTTGTCCATCTCCATGTTATACTTT
Source organism: Rhipidura dahli (assembly GCA_013399225.1). Taxonomy (NCBI): domain Eukaryota; kingdom Metazoa; phylum Chordata; class Aves; order Passeriformes; family Rhipiduridae; genus Rhipidura; species Rhipidura dahli. The sequence goes on along the minus strand of VXAC01005869.1, from coordinate 595,435 downwards.
GTCTTTTTACCTTTTCCTCTTTTTCAGCTTCCATATTAAGAGTAGATATCTGCATTCAGCACTCCAACCATTCCCTTGCCAGTGCTGTACACAGCAGTGACATTCCTTTCCTGCTCACTCTGCCTCTATATGTGTGCAGAGATTGAAATACCCTTTCTGGTTACAGCACTGCGCTGGCAGCACTGCTCCTTAAAAATCTCCCATAAAGTCAGTAGGACCTGTGTCCCCACGTGTATCAGCTTGTAGATAACTACATTAACACATATGTTGCTTGAATAAGGTAAGAGTATCAGACTGTCCTGGAGTCTGATTCCTTTTCAATTGTATCTACTCTTCTTCATTTTTTTTCTCTTTTCATGCCCATTTTCTTTTAGTAGAAACATCATGTTTATTTGTAGTCAATTCTAATAAGCCAAACAGATGAATCATTGTGCTTGTCTTCATGAGACCCCATTGGAAACTCAAGTCTGCTAAAAAATCCTTAATAACTTATAACAACTTAAGTCTTTTAAGTTTTCAGTTCTCTCATTAAGACAAGAGTCAAAATACTTAATCTGTCTTTGCTTTTCTTTTTATTTTCTACATTTGTCCTATCTGTATAGATTACATCAAAAAAGATTGCTCATTAGTATTTGTCCAAAAAGCCAGAACAATCTCTGGTCTAATACTTGTGTTATCCACAGTCCATGACCAGTACTGAAAAGCTCTGAATAATCTCAACATAACGGTAATAAATATGCTGCTTAAAGACAATCATCTGCAACTTTTACCCAGTGGCAAAAACATAGTGGTGAGAAGAGTCTTTCATTTCTTGAGCTTCATTGACTTGTGGAGTTAAATCATTGGTTTGTAAGTGATGGCACATCTAGAGAGCAATGCCTGTAAATAAGCCCTACCAGTCAAAAAGCAAGAGAGATGTTTCTGAGGCCCCTTGTTTGCTGCTTTTGGCATAATAATGTGTTTCTATTCCTCACAAGTAGCATCTAACACATACATAGCAATAAAAACGCAATATAAAAATGAATAATACAGAGTAATATTTTGTGTAAACTTTTCCTTATTATTATCTTTCCGTGTGTTTTATGCTTCTCTTATCTTTCTTGAAATGGTTTACTTTTCACTGGAACAAATATTTATGATATTTGATATTGCATATTCTGTATCAAATAATAGACTGACCTGATGTAAAGAATTAAATTGATTTGCTCCTACACATGTAATTATTTCACAATTTAAGGTGATGCTAGTTTAGTGTTAAGTAGATAAACATTCTTTGAGAATTGTTTTAATCACAGTAAAAAATTATAAAGTATAAAACAATCTTTTCTTTCTACTGTTCTGATAACTTTAGAAATCTAGGTTATTAGAATTTATGCAGATTCTTTCTTCATAGAAATAATTCATGTTTTATATTGTGAATTAGCCAAACATTACTTATTTTTTTAAAGTTTCAGTTAAAATATTTCTGAAAATAAGATACAGATAATCACTGGAGAAAGAAAAAAGAAAAATGTAAGTAGAATCATATAGAAGTTAGGAATACTCATGAAGATGTAATGACCATAATGAACTGATGAAATTTTTTAGCTAAATGAGAAAGTTAAAACCTAGATACCCATAGTATTTATCAAAGTGCTGGTGCTATCCTGACCAATCTTTTTTGGATTTTTATATATTCTCTCTCATTTTGTCACATTTTTTAACAAACTATCATTACACACTGGATAATGGTGCTTGGAGTTCTGTATATTTCAATACAGTAGAAGCAATAAAAAAGGTGTCCTGACAAACTGGAAAGGCCAACTCATGCCTGGTATATAAGTGATGTCCAGTAGATATGTTCTTATTTTAGGAGTTCAAAAACAATTATGCAAACTCTCCATCTTCTACAACTCATGTTACCTTATTTTTTACAGTAAAATAGGAAAATAAGACTGCTGATATTTCTAATACAGGCAACAGACTTGGTGCCATGTCAGCAGCACATTGCAGAGAAATGCTGAAAAAAGGATCTGAAAGTACTCTGTGACCTGCAGAGAGCCACCAAAAAGTGGATTTGCTGAAGTAGTTTAACTTTAGTGCAGACTTGCCTGTAGAAGGATATAGTTTAAAATTATGCTGATTTCTGTCTCAAGTGTAGGCTTTCATATTATGAAACTTTTTCTTGCATCCAATTTCTTTTTTTCTCCTTATCTTTTTTTACATAAATGATGAAGTGGAAAGAAGAAAAAAAAAAGGAATAATATTGAATGTCTACAAGGGTAAAAAAAATCTAACTATATTAAGCAGAAAATCATGAGAGTGTATTTTTAAAGTATTCATAACTAACAACTGCAAAAAATGAGAGATAAATAATTTTCTTCTTTATACTTCTTTTGATGAGAAAGAAACAAAAAACCCAACAGGATTTCATCACCTGGATTTGTCAGAGAGTGTTGATAAACATCCCCAGGAAAATGACAAATCTCTCCAATTGGAAAATTTATTAAAGCATAATTAGGTTTTTCAGGATTTCGGATTTAGCCAGAACAAATACTCTGTATGAATCAGAGTGTCATAGGGATGAAATTAAATGATTTAGAGCACATATGAGAGGATAAATTTAATAGTAGTCTGTGCAAGTAAATGTCACTGAAAAACAGATTAGGAAAAAAAATCAGATTAAAAAAACTTACTATGTAGAACGATCAAAGTAAAGACAAAGAGAAGAGATAAGAGAATGACTATAAATCACCTAAATCCATACCTCCAAGAAAGAAAGATTCCATTCTCATATATTGCAAAAAAGATTTATTACTTGAATTAGGAATGTTCATTAGGATTTTTTTTCTGGATGGCTAATACACTGTGGTTAAAATATTCCTTCTTTTGTACATTTTTGTGGTCAAGAACCATGAAATCAGAATAAAACAAATACAGACAATGAATAGAGTAATGAAAGGAATGGAGAATCCTGTTTTACTGCAGGAGACTACAGGAGCTTTCTCTTGTTTAGTCTAGCAGAAAAAAATCTGAATGGAAAACAAAATATGGATGGAATAGGAGAGATTTCTATAAATATCTCTGGGACAGAAATACCAGAAAAAGGTAAAGAGATATAATACAGAGAAAATGTTGGCGTGGTAAAGAACAGATTGAAATTGTTCCTGAATAAACTAAGAAAATAATATTCTTGAAGACAGAAACACAAACCACCTGATACAAGGTGATGGGATTTTGTAAACCCGCAGATTTTCTTGCAGACAAAAGAATGATACCAGGTAGTACTGAACTCATAAGCATGAAGATTGGAGAGAGTTTAAGAAGTTAAGATCCATAGAATGATACAGAAATCAAATAAAACCTAGACTCTAACCAGATAGGGCAATAAGTCATAAAAGGCAAAGATACTGGAAAAATTTCTTGACACTGACAAATCACCACCTACTCACCTGATTCATTAAAAACAGCATTTGAGCTAAATGGGCTTCAAGACAGCTTTGGTTTGTCTAAGGCAACATGAACATAGAAAAACTTGCAGCTAAGACCTTTGCATGTGCTCTTTCAGCTCCACTCAAAAAACAGAGTAAAATTTCTGTGCTCAGTGGAGCGGGTAGAGTTCAGTAGACTCCTACTTTTCCTGAAGCCAGACCACGACACATGAGCTCTGATGCTGAAAAGAGCACGGAAAATTAATAGTACTCTTGGCTGTGCTTCCAAAAGTCAGAAGGGAACAGGAGTACTGAAGTTTAAATACCCTGCTTATATGTTAGTTCTGTTCTGTATCTAACAGCTCCCTAGTGTAAAATTCATGAACAGAGGTCCCTGGATGACAAACGGCTGCAACTTATAAATCAGTGTAAATATAAGAGCCTGGAGACCTTAGGTTATCTTTTCAGCCTTAATAATTTTATTTTCAAGTGCAGCCTGAAAATCTGAGATTGCATTTTGTAAGATAAATGCCAAAACTGAGGAGGGTGTAATATTTTGAAATGTACTGTAGTTTCTTTGGAAAAGCTTTTATTTCTTTAAACATTGTTAAATCATTAGCATTTCTTTTTATTTTTTTATTGCCTTAAAATAAACTAATGTGAAAATATGCTTATCAAATCATCAGACTAAAAAAGTCCCCAAAAAACTGTACTTTTTTGTTGCCACCAAGTCTGTATCACCTATCTATTTAATAAAATAATAAACAAATTATCTTTTTACCCGTCAGAACCATTCCCTTCTGTGTTACCTGCATTTGTAAATCAGTATTAAAGCTTTTCATTAGCTACACATCTGTTTAAGAGTGTTTACCTGGTTTATTTTTCATAGAAATGTCATGTAGTTGTTGTTTTACATCTTCTCCTCATGTTCAATTTTGCACTGCCTTCTGAATTCTGCTTAGTTTGGTAGAGCTTGCCATCATTTGCCTCTTACAAGATATTTCTTCTGTTAATTGCTCTACATCTTAAATGTTGCAATTACATTGTTTCCTACATTGTTTGAGTAAAAGAACAATTCCAGAAGTCTGATGGTATGCTCCTGTTTCCAAGCCCTACGCCAAACCAAAATTTACAAAATAAAGACAATGTTTTTATTTCTATATAATTAGACAAACAAGCAAACCCACCAGCAAAACATAGGAGAGTACCTGACTGTTCTTGTTATTTTTCTTTTGTGTATCTACAAGCAATCTGAAGAGTTTGCCATTAATTTTCAACGTATTCTTCCTACTAATATTATTTTTCATAACATCATAACTATTTAAATTAAATATTTTGTGACTTTGCTGTGGGGTTATTTTTTTGGAATTTGGTTAAGTAAACAGCCATATATTTTAAATAACTCCTTTTTTTAGTTCTATGCTTTATGATAAAACTCTGTCACAACATTTTTAAATTCTGCTTCTGATGTCCTGCATAATTCAGTCTAATTATTTAAGAGGTTTTTTAAATATAATTAGACTGGAAAGTTGTAATTTTCTTTAAACACCACAAGAGAAACAAATTATATGAATATTTATCTATTTTCAGAATGCAGTTTTATTTTAAAAAGGGACATGTGGAAAATACCTGACTTTTGAGCAGCAATGAGGAAAGTCTTCCTAAGAAACCAAGAAAACAAAATTACAAAAAAAGGAAATCTTGTTGAACTAAATGAAATTGAATGATAAACCAAGAAAATATTAAAAAACCCTGCATAAAATTCAATGGAAATTTTGCAATACTGTATTGTTAGTTGCATTCAATCAGAAATGAGCAACTGACCATGGAAGTTCTAATAAATAATCTCATTGTATTAATCATTTTCCTTCTAGTAGGAAAACAAAAGCCTCATGTTAACATATTCACTTGCAGCTGAAAGCTATGAGAATTCTCTACTCTTTTGACCTAATTTGTGTCCTCACTCCCTGAATATGTAATTTCTGCATGTCAGCAGGTTCACAGTAATAGGCTTTCAAGTAGAGAGAGATGAACCTAAAAGCCTTAAAACAAATTGTTATGCCAAAATCTTAGAGTTTGTTGTGGTTCTGATATGTTTATTTGTTTGGGGGTTTTTTGTATTGGTCTGTTTGGGTTTTTGTGGGTTTGGGGTGTTTTTTGGAGGGTGGGTGAGGGTGTTTTTGTCATCATATGGAAATACATATTCTAGAGGAGAAAATATTTGTTAAAAGGAAACAAGGCATATTCAGATCCTGCGTGGAAAATAGGGATGAAATGTAAGTGCAAGAGAGGAAAAGTCTGTTCCTAATCCCCAACACTTCTAAATTGCAGTCTGTCTGCAGCTTCTACAGCACAATTATATATTCTCTACATGTTACCTTGTTGAAAATAAATTCATGAAACTGACTGATCACATGTAAACCAGAGGAGAAACTCAGAGTTGGGACATTAACAGTCAGTAACTGAGCAGTGAGACCTACACAAATTCTTAGCATTTATCTCCAATTTGTTTGAAATGCAAAAAGGTACCACCCCAGTAATAATAAATTAAATGATTCTTTTTAAAAAATCACAGAATCCCATCATGTATCAACTTCATTGGTATAGGTAATTATGAGAGAAAAAATATGTTGAAAATAATGTGATAACAACACATTTTATTAAAGCTGCATTACCAGAGGCTTGTGGTAACAATTTTGGCTTAATAAAACTATAGATATGACAGGTAAAAAGCCATAAAACTGGGAACAAAATGTACTCCAGAAATTTAAGGCTTTTGTTTGATTTTAGTTTTAAAGAAATAGATTGAGATTATTCTTCAGTTCATTTCACTGAAAATCAAAATCACACTTGGGATTTCTTTTCATAATTCTCTTTGTGGAGTTACAGAGTTTAAAAGAAAAAAAAATCCCACACATTTATTTAGGAGAGAAATGAAAAACAGAATAGAATGGCAACTATACAAGTTTTTACAAAGAATATTGTGTATTTTCAGGGTATTCCACTGAGGTAATGTCATGAGCATAAGAAACCTATAAAGAGAAATAGTTCTGAAATATAATTTTTTAGATATTTTTTATTAAGTTTAAAAGAATAATTATTCAAACACTGCTGTCCAAAGGACTAGAAATTCTAAGAATAAAACTGAGTGCAAAATGTTGCTATTATAATAGGTAAATGGTGACATACATGTGTGTAGTATGTATTTTGGCATTTTTCAGAATGAAATAAATGTCGCTATTGTGCTCCTGGGTGTTGTAGAATTTCAAAGATATAAAATATTATTTTTAATATGCTAATATAGTATGCTTTGCAGAACTCTTTTTCTTGAGATCTGGGAACATTTAGTACTTTGTGGTAGATATTGTTATGTCTTTGTTTTAGTTACTTTTAATGTTCAGAGAAAGAAAAAAAAGACTGAATTATAAGGACAATTATAATTTGATTGGGAAGTGAGACTTTTCACCTTATATTAGAATACTGTGTTAAACTAAATTGTCCATTTACTGACCTCTCTGAATTATTTTGTCAGGAACTTAAGGAGAAGGAACAAAATATTCAGCTCTAAATCCTTTAGAAGGCTTCAGTCTGAGAGCCCCTGCTTCTTGAGGGATTTCAGTTACTATAGCTATGCCATTTCTTATGGACAAAGGCCGTCAGTGAGCTGGCTGTTACATGTTTAAGGTAGAAGAGGCAAGCAATCACCCTTTTCTAGCTCCCAGAATCTTGCTGTTAAACTCTACGCAGTCCTACTGATTTCATATTAAACCAAACTGCATGCTTAGATTTTACATCCTGCAGCAAATAAAAGTTTTATTTAGTAAATCAGAGTTCATCTTTTCTATGTGCCATCTTGTTTTCACCTAACAACCAGATTAAAGATTACAGAAAGAAATGGAGGATGCACACTCAAATTAACTGCAGATTTAGTGGTCAAATACAAACAGCCAGGAAACAGAATGTAAAATTTAGAAAATGTTGGTGTAAAAGTACAAATACCTTTTTCCAGTAACGTCAGAAGTGTCTCCTCCATTAATGTGAAAAAAAAAAAAAAATGGAAAAGAGGTCTTTAGCAAGAGTATATACTTTTACTTAGACCAGAGGGAAAAAGAAAAAAAAAAAAAAAGTATTACATAAGAGTAAAGGGAAGGTGAAATAAATACTGTATTACAAAAATGGAACAAAACCACTGAATAGTGTATATGGGGGGCAGGGGGGAACACAAGGAGATGAGTCCTAAATTTTCCACTGACACACTGTATGATATCGACATCAAACTGAAACTTTCCTTAATATGCTCTCAATGACCAGTTTTAGATTCCTGAAAACCACGGTAGCTTATTTTGGTTTTGATAACATCCCATGACAATTTGCCGTGACTACAACAGGACTTTTTTTAATTGAAAGTGTGAAGAGTGTGTTACATGTAATAAATTGAAACCTCTACACTCTACCTGAAAAAATAACTGAGAAGACAGCTGATATATCCCTCTGTGCAAGTGAATCCTGTTCAGTGATTCCTTAGAGCCTTACGCAACAATATTGGAAGTGGATGACCTTGTTGTTGGGAAACACAATGGTCTCATAACTTAGTTACTTATCCTGAGAAATCTAGGGAAATTTCATGGGGTAGCTACCGCCAAAGTGATTGTAGATTGGCTCAAACCCAGAGCTCAAGAGCTATGATGTTTTTCCTGCTTTAGTCAGGACAATGAGTGCACATTATTCCACAGTAATTAATTTTTAAATTATTTGTATAACATTTTTAATTAGAAAATTCATTAAATTCCTGAGACTTGCATTTGTCCTTTCAAGGCTATTCATAACATTATTTTTTTTAAATAGCCCATTTTTAAAAGATTATAGAAAGCTTAAGAGAATTACTATAATAGAAATTTATAAAAATGGATTCTCAAATAGCTTATGAAATTATTACACAATATAGAACTTCATATTTTTAATACTTCCATTACAGATTTTTTTCACACTTTCATTTGGTGCTGATTTATTATTATTGAAAGGAAAAGAAAAAGGAAATTTCCCCTGAATTATTAATTAGTCCAAAACAGATTTCTACTTTATATCAGACAAACAACAAACACTCTAAAGGTGTATGTTTTGTCCTTCAACTACAAAGGTGTACTTGAATTACTGGAACAGATTCACACGTCTGCACTGATGACAATTATTCATGTTATCATGTGACTTCCACCTCTATGATGGACTCTGCTTTTTGACTCCTTGAAGAGAAAAAAAGCAACAAATACTTCATGCCCAATCAAAACAGTGAACTGAAGTATGACCTTGAAGGAAACAATGATATGATTTTAAAAGAAACATGCTTCTGAAAGAGAGACAGGAGGACATGATTGAAATATCATATTCTTTTTAGCTGTCTGATATTCAGAAACAGAAAAAATATTTCCAGGGTTTAATTCTGTAAGCAAGTTTTGGGTGCTTGTTTAGGGCTTTTTTCACTGCTTGATAAAGCATTTTTAAAATATTATAAAATAGTTCATGAGTACTTTGCTTTTGTATGTACACTCAGGACTATTGAACTCTTACAAGGGTTCTGTTAGACTGAGATTTGATACTTATTTCCGCAGGGAGAAATAAAGCCACATGTAAAAATATTATAGAAATATAGGTTGCCAATATAACAGAGAAACCCACCCAAATATGTCCTGAAAAAGACTTAAACATTCAGTAATGGGCTACATAATTTATTCTCCACTTCTAAGTGCATTAAACATGAGGTTTGACAAGCTGAAAAATGCCAGAGTATTAAAGCATTAACTGAAAATCTCTATTCCCTTTTTTAAATCAAAAGTGAAAAACTGGGTCCCAAGCCAATAAAAACCAAATATTGTTAAATCTAATTTTTTTTCATATAGTTTTACCTGTCAAAACTTTTGTCAAAGGCATACATTTTGTCTCTCTAGTTATACAAGCTAGTTATACTCATCTGAATGCATGTAGATTGTATCTCACCTAAACTCCCTTTACAAACAATCGAGATAAATAGGCACTTCTAGGGCATGGCTCATCTCACTTTAAAGCAGACTCCCAAAATAGGTCAGATTAATTGTGCCTTAAAATTAGACTTAGTTATGAAGCCTCCCATCTTCCTTCTGTAAAAATACATAAATGTTTACTGATGATATATATATTTATATCTTCAATCTTCCATGCAACTGCTCTAATTTTAATGAGGAATTAAATTATACAGTGTATCTAATATAAGCTTGCACCAGTGATCTCACATGAAAGCAGGTATATATTATTCCTTGGTAACATGTAGTACTTGTTACAAACCAGTAGGTTTCTAAACTTTTATTCTTTTTTCGTTGTGTCCCATGTATGAGGTATCTGTCAGAAGTGATTTAATACTATTTAAGATGGAGATAGAGTCATTCCCAAAAAGAACCCATTCCCAAAGCCAAAATAAAAAAAAAAAAAAAAAAAAAAAAAAAAAAAAAAAAAAACCCAAACCAAAAAAAAAANNNNGAAAAAAAAAAAAAAAAAAAAAAAAAAAAAAAAAAAAAAGAAAAGCAAACATAAAAGATCCCAAACCAAAAACAAACAAACAAACAAACAAACAAACTACTTCATTTTCTCCTTTCAAATTTTTGTCTGCAGTCCTAAAATTCTTGTAGCCAAATAATAGTATTTGGTCTGTCTAACTACTGCACTGCTTCTGAGCTATCCCCGTTCAGCTTTAGCAATTCAAAAGTTTATCAGAAATCGATATTTATATAGTCATTGTTTCACACAGGGAAGTGTGTATCATTTAAGAAATGTGATATGCTTCTCTCTTGCCCACTGTGGCATTGGTATCTGATGTCACAGCAGCACACATGCTATCCAGAATGTATTAAACAACACCATTTCTAGTTTTCTTTTATAGGTAGGATTTTCACAAGAGTTAAATAAAATAAGGCTGTTTTTCTAACCTTGCTTAATATTTTTTATTTCACTTTGTTTGGATTTTAAAGTACTTTAAAATCTTTATCTATAGTTTATTCATCAAAGATCTTAAAAACTTTTTAGATAATGAGGCCTTTGTTCTTTACTGGTAAAAGTATTCAGAACTCCTTATTCTAAGTGCTTAAGTACTGAATTTTTCATCTGAATGTACAGACCAGTTAGAATACAAATGGACTCTGGGAAAGTGTTCTTCATTGATTGTATTTCTGAGGAGAGTCCTGATCTGTGTTTGTTTTGGTAAACTAATGCAGTATTTATCGAGATTTTACCTGACGCAGTGCTTTCCAAGCAAATATGCAAACAATGATAACATTTGATTGAAACTTTTGCCTCTAACAAACTGTCTCAGCTCAATGAGGAGTCATCCACGAGTTTACATCTCTCCATTTCAGTCTGACATTTGGAATAATTGACAGCTAAATTATGTTCAACCAAAGCAAGTGTGGAAAACTCCAGGGCACCATACTAATCATTCCACACTTATTAGCATTGCTCTTCGGACACAAGGGACTACAGAAATTACTAGTAACAGCAGTGTTACTATAGTAGCATAATAAAATAATAATAGTAATAAATCAAAGTTATCATTCCTGAGGAAATTCTGAAGCAGGAAGATATTATCTACCAGGTCTCACACAGATTTCAAAAACATTACAGAAATAAGAATGAAAGGCTACCTGTGCTAAATGGGTATATGCAAAACTACAGATGGAGAATAGATGGAACTTTAACTAATTCCCTATCTTATAAAATGTTTCAGTAATAACTTTTTTTCCTACAAGCATGGCTAAAATTAAAAAAAAAAAAAAAACAACAAAAAACCGCAAACTCAAAAAGGTGTCTATTTTAAAATTCCCTGAGTTTTTTTCTTTATTTTTAATTTGTCTTCATGCTGCACTTAATTAAGTATAGTGGATGTCCTTTAACATTTATTAGGTAATAACAGTTATTATTTTACCTAATATTTTTATATAGGTTTAGTAAAATATCCTGTCAATTATTCAAGATTACACAATTTTACTGCTGGAAAATATATTAATTTCTATATTAAAGAAATACAGAGACACTTTTATTTAGAGTGTCATCAAGTATACTGTGACAAATTTTTCTGAAAGTCAGCACCTGCCTTTTTATTCTCCACTGAATTATTATCTTCTTATCACATGGATTTTTCATCTACTTTCACCATGTACTTCCAACTCACAGAATTACTGATTTTTTTCATGTTATTTGCCACCATGTCCTAACAGAGATTCAAATCATAGTAGTAATACTTGTAGGCAGTGGGAAATAAATAATGAACCTGTAAAGCACTGTATGTTTTTCTATGCTTCTTCTCTTTCTTCTTGGACACCCATCGTTTGGAATAATTAATATATCTGCTAGTCTTTGGGTTGTGAACAGGAATAGAATACAATAACAAATTTCTACATACCTTTAGACCTATAAAACAAACTGACAAAAATTTTGCTTGAGTGGGTTTTTGTTGTTGTTTCACAAGTGTTTGTTGGGTTTTTTGTTGTATCCCCCCAGTGCTGGAAACAGACATCTAACATAAATTGGATAAATATGCCTTAAAAATTCCTGTACCTCTCTGTTTGCTATGAAGAACCCCACCAGGAAAAAAAAAATCTGTTGTATATCATCAAAAGAACCCTTAATTTCTTTGTCATCCTTAATTCTTATTGGTTATTTTGACTAAGTAGTGTTTTCACCTGAAACAATCCTGTCTTGAAGCCCTTTTTCCAAGAGAATTTATTAGTACTTCAACCCAGAAGCTTCAGATTAAAAAGTTTTGTGTTTTTCCAAAACAAAAAGATCCCTAGAAAATGCTATAGTTTCCTTAGTGTACACATACATGAACATTTGCATGTTCATTTTCATGTTATGTATTTTGGCTCAGAAAATGTAAGAATAAAAAAATGTATTGACACTTAAAATGAACCACATATTTTTGTTACAGTCTTATCCTCCAGATTCTTTCTTCCTCTGAATGTCAAGGAATTGTCACAAAGGGATCATTTACGATGATTTACTACTCAATACAAAACACAATGTTTTAGGTTTACTTGATTTCTGTTTAAAAGAAAAAAAACAAGGTAATAATTTTATTATATCTATGTGTGCCTGTTTCATCTGGATTAAAGTTAATTTTCTTCCCAGTGGTTGGTATGAGGCTGTGTTTGGATTTGTGCCAAACACAGGGTTGATAACAGAGAGCTGTTTTTGTTTTTGCTGAGCAGGGCTTACACGGAGCCAGGGGCTTTTCTGCTTTTCCTATTGCCATGCTGGCAAGGAAGCTGGGGGTTTCTTAGTTGATTAACTTCTTCATTCATTCTCCTTAGTTCATTAACTTCTGTCATAAGTCTCGTTCATTGTGACAGTTTGAAAAGCAAGACTAAAATTGTGCATTAATTTTAGATAGTGTACTCTTGGATGATGTCACCTCATACTCAGTAAATCCTCCATAGTTGTTCTCTGAAATAAATTATTTCAAAGATAGCTTTCAATTTCTTTCCTCCTATTTCATAAAGATGTAGAACCCTCATAGATTCTCTTCATAACTGAGGTGCCTTTACATTGTGGTGGTGTACAATAAAGTGGAAGCATTTTTTTGTCATCAGTTAAAACAACCTTTGTCATTTTATTTATCACTTGGCTTTTAAAACCTTGACAGGATACTAGACAACATTTATAGAGCATGGCTGGAAGTAATATATTTGTTCTCCTTAACTGAAATCCGTTCACCTTGAAAGTATGAGCTCATGAAGGATAAATGACCCAGAAGATAAGATCATTCCTATTAGGAAATAAAGTAACTGGACTCACAAGGATTTAAATTAAAGTGAAAGCATGTTTATCGTCTTAAGTCATTCAAGCAAATCTAATTTAAAAAATCTAATTATCTGTCTCCTCTGTATACATGCATGTGATTACACTGAACCAATTTATGTTTATGGCTATTTATTTGGTAATATTTAATTATTATTTATTCCTTATTGTACAAATATAGGAATGTACTTTTTGCTATTCACACAAAGTTTATTGAAATTGAAAATTAGTTATGTGCATACGTTTAAGCAGGAAAATTTGGTCCCCAATTTTTTCTTAGTTGCTTGCTAACTCAGTATGGCAAAGAAAAACTTTTCTTCTGCTGAGTTTCCATTTTCCAGGAAAGATGTGGGCAAATAATTTATCCTCTCTATCAGCTAGTTATTTGTAACGAATTTATCATTACCTGTCCCTTGAATCTTAGTTTTGTCCCTTTTACTTCTCTTTATAAATTCACACTTTATTTATCTTCTGTCTTCACTCTTTTAATGTATTTTTTTTCAATTCATCACCTTTCTTTTGGCTTATAATTTGCTCTTACCATTGCCCTTATTTTTTTTTTTTTTTTTTTCTTTTTTTTTTTTTTGTGTATGTAAATGATCCAATCCTTACCACTCCCTGAAAAATCTTTACTTCATTCAATATACACACAACAAATGGCTAAAATCCTGTCTATTTACAGTCCATTTTTCACCTCCTACATCCTCTATAAACTGAGGAGTTATGTCCCTTCCTTCAACAGGTACTAATGAAGAAAAAAGAAATAAAGAAAAAGAAAATGCAGGAGTATGGAAGCGTAGCTTCTAAAATTTTTGACAATACAGTGAAACAGGTAAAAGATTATTGAGGCAAAAAATACACTGACATAGTGTATTGACATTGTACAAGATGATGGTTCAGCAAAACAAAATTAGTTCACAACCCTCCCTTATTTCCCTAGCTCCCATCTTGATTTCACTCACCAAGATCCACATTCATAAACTCTTTTCTATCATCATTTCGAGAATGAACCAGGAGAATATCACTTCTTTAAATTAATTTTTTTTATATATAAACTAATTACTTTACAGGTGTAGATGCCATCATGGAGCTTGCCACCCTTCTTCCTTGATCAGTCAAAGCATTCTTAATGAGCGACTAAAATTAATGTTCTTTTCAATTTACATATTCATGTGAACCACACAAGCAGACTGCACACCCTTGATAAACACAGCATAATGAAGAAGTCTGTTCAAAGCTCACAGTTACAGGGAGAATTATTTGCTTTGCAAATCACTGACCCAACAACTGTCAACATCAACCAGACTGTTTAACTATGACTGTGAAACTGATTCTGGTCTGGCAGCACCTTGTATAGATTCTGGTGCTGAAGAAGAGATCTGGCAGGACTGCAAAGCTGACATCTAGAATTCTAGATGCCGTTTCAGGCATCGGAAGCTGGAAGGACCAAGTGAAATAAAATAATAAAATAATTTATGCTTTCAGTTCTACCCCATAACCAAAAAAAGCAACAAAAGAATTCTTTTCTTTCAGGCCAGGTGTATGTCTGACCTCACCAAGTCCTTGTGTGATCTCTCTAGGCCATGCTGCCTCTTTGCAAGGCAACAAAATATGCTTTTCTATTGTTTTCTGTCAGATGCTTTTTTAATTGCTATGTTGTTTTCACATTTTTTTCTGTCTTAAATATACTTCATCCTCCCAACATGTACCACTCTTCAACATCACCATTGAGTGAAAGTGATGTGAGTGAAACAGTGATTACTCACTCATTACATGTGAGTAATCTTGCATCAGTTGTCCATTAAAAAGCTTACCTTTCACAGTGCATTTCTAAGGACTGAAAAGATTAGCACGGACCAGAGTGTGGGTATGGGACAGGATATTTCACCACTGCAAATGAAAGACAAATTTGACTGCCCATGTTTCAATACAGTGTGTGTGTTGCCATGCAGATGTGGATATTTTGTACAGAATCGCCCAGCCTGGGCTCATTGAACAGTGAAGGTGCACCCAACCAAGTTCTAAATATAATTTTTTCTGTTACATGAAATTTCTCTCATTGGATGAATGGCACATGAATTTAAATTATGTGATTCATCCCTGCCTGTAATCTTTATCCAGGCCTTCATTTTCTCTTATCTTTCATTCTGTGATTTAACTGTTTTATTATTATGTCTATTCCTTATTTAAAAATATTTTCTTCCATGAAGTCCCTAGTTGCTCAGCTTTACAAGTGCTCCAATACAGAATTGAAGATTTTTATGTTTTTCCAGGTGGAAATAAGATATGATAGCATCAGTCTGACCTTATGAGCCCATTTCCCATGCTCTTCCACTCACCTTAAAATCAGTGCAGAGTTTAAAAAGACCTCCAAACTTCCCCTGAGACTTTTGCAAACAAAATGTTCATGCATTCTACTCATTTTTTCTCTACCTATAGTACATATGTATAACTAAATAAATTTGATAGAAAAAAAAAAGAGAAGAAATAGCACAGGAGGCTGTTTCCTCATATGTGTGTATATGTACAGGCATGGGAAAGAAATACCTAGATGAAATTTATGAATAGCAAGGCCTTTTTTTTTTTTTTTAACAATAAGTCGAACTTTAACCCCAACCAGCTGCCAAGCAGCAAACAGCCTTTTATTCACTTCCTCACCAGTAGGACTGGAGACAGAATTGGAAAGGTAAAAGCTAGAAAACTTGTTTAAAAGGAAAAACAAAAGCTGCACACAAAAGAAAGGCAAACCAAGGAATTAATTCCCTGCTTCCCATGGACAGGAATGTAACAGTGGGAAAGACAAATATTCCCCAAATGTTCCTCCATCACTCTAAACATTTCCACTTCCTCCTTCTTCCCCCCAAGCTATATATATTGAGCATGATGCTACATGGTATAGAACATCCCTTTGATAATATTTGACCTTTTTGGGTCACCTGCTCCTACTGTGTCTTCTCCTGACTTTCCATGCACCTGCAGCCTCCCTTCTGGAATGTCCAATATGAGAAGCAGAAAAGGCCTTGGTTCTGTGTAAGCCCTGCTCAGCAATAACAGAAGTATCTAAATATTATCAGACTGTTTTCAGCAAAAAAAACCAAAGCACAGCTCCATACCAGTCCCTGTGATGAAAATTAACTCTGCCCCAGCCAAACCCAGCACACAGTTCAGTAAGGATTTGAAATACTTATTTCATGTAAATGGGTTTCAACCCTCTATTACTAGTGTTACAGCACAATGAGACAGGTATGGAAAGGGTGAATTAGTGAGACATCAGAGGAAACTGTGAGGGAACAATCTCACAGCAAACAAAGGGAGTATTTTTACTCATTAGACAATTAAAAGAGTGACATTTCCAGCCAAAGAACACTTCTGATGCTGAGGGTTTATAAAGGCTCTGAGGATCTGTGAAGATTGAAGACTGATAGATGCAATCTACAAGGACTATTATTAGTAACTAAAGCCATAATAATCTACCTCAGCAAATTTACAAACTGCAGATGTTGGGAGGGCAGTAGGCTGAGTCCTTTAAACAAAGATTACCTATGATACAGTCTATGTGTTTGCCTGATCATATTCAGAGTATAGATAATAGGAAAGGTGATTAGACCTGACACCTCATGGCTGCAGTCATGAAAACCAGCAAAACTTCTATCTCCTCTATAAAGCAGATGTACAGGGAGTTTAACCCAAGAGTATGGTTTCAGTGAAAAATGACAGGAGATAATTTAAAAACTCATAAAAAAGAACTGTGGAGGGTTGGAATGCAACAATATTTCCTGGGTGTGATGTTATTTCACACCAACAGGATTTAGATCAGATCCATGAACATTTTGTGGTAGAATACTTGTAGTGTAGGTAACTTACCCTATCTAATCAGTTCCCTACTTAATTTTATTTCTTTTTCTTTAAGGGAAAAACTATCTATTATTTACGCCTCTTATAGTTTATAAGTTCTGCAGAAGCACAGAATTTAATGGTCACTATTTCTTGAAATAGCTGGTCGTCATCTTATTTAATATCTAATTAGTCAGTTTTTTTCAATAACACACACCTAATCACCTTCATAATAGAACCTCATTCTTGCAGAATCTGTATTTCTTCTTTAAGAAGACAGTAGATCAAGAATTATACTTAAACATTAATTCAGGGAGTGCACTTGAGGAAGCACCAGAAAGTTAGCAGGATACAATTTTCATACACCTCAGGCATTCAGGTATTCAGTTTATTCAACTAAATACTGAGTGTTGCATTTTAACCTCAGCTGAATTACAATTTATTAAGAGATGGATAAACACAGTAGGAAATAAAACTAAAGATGTAAACCTTGAAACAGCCATTGAATGATTAATGACAGGTGCCATTAATCATTTATAAAGGATAGCATAATAGTATTCATTCAGAATTAAAGTGAGTATAAAATCCTTCATCATTCGTAAAAGAACAAGAAAAGTATTATTCTACCTACACAGCACAAAAAAGCTCTAGGGAACTTCAATATTTCATTAATAAATTTTAAAAACAAATTTTAAGTGTGGTGTTTAAACAGATCTTGGCATCTTATGGGAAAAGAAAACTCACAAGGTATGAAAACTGTGGAAAAAGTCATGCATACTCCAGAACATCACCTTGAAATAGATATAATTTATGATCTCAAATAACACAAATCCCATTCTTGATCTAAAGTAATGTGTCCTTTACATAGTCAAAAAGTGAAAAATATGTTTGGTGTTTTCAAATACCTCAGGGCTGTCAGATAAAACTCAGTATAGTTCCTTTTCACCCTATGGTGAAGTAACACTGTGCTCAGTACATCCACCATGGATTACAGAAAGCTGCAAAAATAAGCACTTAGGGAAGTATCAGTCAAAGCACTTTGGATGTCCTGGACAATTCAGAGAGGCACTGATTATTATTTTGACTTTCACAGAGCTACAAACTAGAATAACATAATGGTAGAGCAATGTTTGGAAACCCAATTTCTGAATGAAATGACTGTCACAGTTCATGCCTGTGCACCCACTATCATCCTTTCACATGATAAAGAGAACAACAGAGCTATAAAATGTTTTCAGAACAATAATTCACAAATTAATGGTGTTGCAGTATCATCTGGTTTATATATGTCTTTCCTGGCTTCAATGCATGCATTTTTTTTGGGTTTTTTTTTGTCATGTTTAAAAAGCAGATGTATCCTATTTTTGGACCAAATTTGTTTAGGAAACAAGTAGAACACCTTCTAAAGCAACACTACATGGGTATTTTATAGAGAAAGAAAAATGGTAAAATGAAAATCAGTATAACAAAGACCTGATTATATAATTATTGGGAAAAACATGAGGAAAGTTAAGAATATATAAATTTCTACAGCTGTCTTGACTTCAAAGTACTTGTGTGATAAAAAATATAATCTACTTCTATACCTTTTTCAAATGCAATGTAAACTCCATCTTCCAAATATATATACAGATTATTCACTTTCCTGGAAGCATGTTTTCCAACGCTGTCTGTGGAATTTTTCTTGTGAATTTGACTTAGAACTTGGTCATTAAAAATCAAACAATATAAAAATCATAATGAATATGAACTGAATAAGCTTATGTGCAGTGGGGGTGGGCTTTTTTTTATTATGTTTTTTTAATTACTTGTTGACCCAAGTTATTAATACATTTTCATATTCAGCAATGAGGAATGTACAAGAAAAGGAAGAAAAAAAAGGTGTATTTATGATTTCTTTTCACGGAGGTTAAATCTCTGTGTGAAGATTAAAAACACAGAAAATGAGCATGGTAGTCAAAAATAGCATAAGATAGGAGGAAAATAAGGAAACATTAATCACGTGATTACCAGTATTTTATGCATGTAAATAGTAAAAATGTAATTTAAGAATAGGAAAACAGTTGAAGACATTTGAATGCTGTATTTTTATCGTTTTCCCTTCCAGCAAACTTGAAAAACATTTTACTTTGAATAATATGTGGTAAGACATCCTAGAGAAAGGCAAAGTGGATAGACACATTTCCCTATTTCCATATCAGTGGACTACAGCAAAAATAATTCATTTGAAATGCAAGTAGGTTAAAACTGGATTTTTTTCTCCCCTTTGTGACACAATGTTCCTGGCTGAAAATGAGAGGAAGTATTTTGATTTTACTTGATGCAGTTACTGTGGAGGTAAAGCGATGAAGGACTTAATAGCACTAATAGCAGTGAATCTATACTGGGGTTTTTTGATCTGCAACCTACAGAGGCTACAATAGAAGTCTAATATAGGGAGAGTAAAGGAGAATGTTGTTTATTCTCTTTCCCAGCCAAAGGTCCAGGGTGCCAGATTCAGAAAAAATAAAAAGAAATACTCAGCTATTGAACTGTTTGCCAGAGGACATTTTGAGTGCTCTAAGTTTATGTGTGTTCAAAAGAACATTTGGACAGGTTTTTGAAGAAAAATCCTTTGAGATCTATTAAGGAGAAAGAAATCATTTATGAGTCAGGAAGACCTTGAGCCACAAATCATTGGACCCTGGGAGAATGCAAGCATTTGGGAAAACACCACTACACTAAGATTCCTAAGAATCTGCATTATTCCAGTCAGAAACTGCATACAGAAGGATAAGAATTTCAATACTGAATTTTTATGCTAACTTTTTATATAGTCTCAAAGATGTCATTTGCAAATAAGAAACTAATATATGTGTCTAGTCTTGAAAAAGAATTAAGAGAAGAGATCTAGAAAAAAATAATACGTAAAACAGCAGTACAATTGTAAGTAATGCATTATTTTAACATTAATTCAAGTCACATAATCACTAAAGCTCTCTCTGAATCATTTTGTAACTGCTGCAAACGTACTTTGAATTCAGGACTCCCAGTAATTCCAAGAGCTTCTCTTCTTTTCAGCTTCCCAAAGTGGAAAGTTTTTCTGTTTTGAAGTCAGTTGTAGGTTGTAAAATTGTTTAAATATATAATCATATATTTATGTTTTTGAAATATAAATGTTGAAACTGAAACATGAACGCAAGTATAGCTGACAGCCTCAACTTCACTTCTCTATTTTTTTTTATTTTAGAATTCTTAGGCAAAATGAAAAGATACACTGCCATAATCAATTTCATGATGTTGCTGCTACTCATGGTCAATTTATTTTATGATAATGTGATGAAGAAGACATAATTTTATACATTTAGCTGCTGAGCTTGGAAATGTTACAATGGCAATTTGTAATCTTATGACAAAACTAATTTTTGTTATTGTTACCATATCTTTGTTTTCCAGCTCAGCTGAGAAAAAGAATAGTTCTCCATGGGCTAGTAAATTTCAAATGCCAGGGTTTTAATAACAAACACGTCTGAGTTCAGCATAGAAATGACTCATTAGTAAGAAATAGTTTAACAAGTGTAAAAATACAGTTGCTGAAGTCTTTTTATGGATCCTTGAACTCATGATCACGTATGGATCATTGACAGAGATAATTTTAAACTTGCCCTGAGATCTCAGAGCATACATGACTTTGCTTGGTTGTTTTCAGTGACTGTGCTGTTATTTTCAGTGACAATAGAAATAAGGGCTTGCTAAGCCATGATCTTATTGTAAGATTCACAGTTAGTGTTAAATTCAAGCCCTGTATTCTGTAGCTATGACAATACCTTAGAAGCATGAAAATGTTGCAGTACTCTATAGACAGATGTTGAACTTTTATGAGCCTTATTACACAGGAAAAATGAATTAAAACAACTTAATAGAAATACCTACCTTTTTTTTCTTTTGAAACCATACTATTATTATACTTTATTAATCTATTAATAAAACCATATACTTAACTTTGTGTGGAATAAAACAACATAAAATCAGCAAAAACAGTTTTAAATTCACTCTGTAATTCAAACAAAAAGTACTGCAGCTTCACTTTTCCCAGGTGGTTACTTGTCTAATATTTTGTATTCCTGAATTTCTTTCTTTAGACCAATTGGGTCAATATTTGTTTCCAGATCCAAGAATATCACCAGTACAACTTTTCTTTTTTTTTTTTCTTTTTATTTTAATGGATATGAAAAAGTCACAGCTTTGGATTACAGATCCTAATTCATTAGTTCAAACTACAATTTATTGTCAGCCAATCTGCTAGCAAAGATTCTCCTGCTTCTTTGAGATAGGTGGAACCCATCTCTCCCCAGAAGTCTGTATGGGTCAAAGAACTTATGACTGTGGAAACAAAAGCCCTGGTGACACTACCAGCCAAAAAGTCAGGTATTGATCTGCATGATGCACTGACTTCTGTCTTCTGACATAAGGGTGATACACCCTTATCTCTGACTAAAAAGAGAGAGGATTCAAAAACATTTGAAGGAATTTTTACATCTTCGGGTTTTTGGGTTTTTTTTGAGCTTTTATGAAACCACATTTCACAATCTCAGAACTGACCTTTTTTTAGGTTTACTCAAGAAAAGATAAATACACTAAAATCATAATGCAGTTGTGGAGCCATTAGCCAAGACTAATTTGACCCAGCAGCTATTTAATGTGCTTAGCATCAGAATCTTGTGTGATGGAAATCAGTAAGTGTTGGTGAATAGAGATTCAGGTATAATTTACAAAAAGCAAGAATAAACACACACAAGGCTCTTCTTTAAGAAAAAATGGTAGCCCTGCAGCCATTTCATTAATGAGTCTAATTCTTCATACCCAATTATTTCATTTTACTAAAGTTCAATGAAAATAACTGTTGGACCAGCATAGTTACTGTAGCTATTCCTTAATGAGCAGAGCCTAAGTGCTATAGTTAAGACCTTACTTAATGAAACATTAATCTCTTTGTTTACTGTATATATAACATAATTATAGAACTAGTTTTGGAGTAATTTATCATTTATGGATTATGAAATAAAAATAAATCTGTTTAATCATAATTTAATCAAATAAGCAATTAATCAATTAATTCAGCATATTACACCTACTTCACAGCTCTCTAAATAAGACTTTAAAATTTTCAGTTCAGAGTAAAATAATGCCTTCACTGATACCTTGGAGTCAAACTTCAATATCTGTCTCTATGTGTTGACAAAATGATTGTATTTCCCAGTTAAGATGAAAAAGCTTTCCAGATATCATTAGGGTGTTATTTTCTTCCTAAAGAAATTAGCCAGAGGTGAAAATTTCATTTTATGTTTGTATTTTTTTAAATTTAATTTCTCATTAGCACCTTCAGCTAAACAATCATCTCTTTCTGAAGCTAATGTTTGAGCTGATTTCTTCTTCAGGAAATAAAAAATATCGCAAGACATCCAAAAAAAAAAAAGTATCTAAAGTTCCAGCTGGCAATAGTTTTTTGTGTTCTACAAAACTATAAACCCACCTTTTTGATTCCAACTTAACATTGTTATATCTCTTAGAAGGAAGGTTTTGTCACATTTCACAGGCTCCTGATTTACATTCTGCTGATTGAAGTGATATGTTTCAAATGAACAAAAAATTTTAAAAAGCAAATTAAAAAACTATTTAGAAAATGGTCAGAAGAACAATTTTTATGCATGAAGTTCTTCCTGTGACACAAGTTATTCTAATAAAGCCCCACTATCAATTTTAGTATGCACATCAATATGTGCTGTCAAGATTTATGAAGGGTTTCTTATTTTTATCATTAAAGTATAACCCTATTTTAATATAGTTTTATCATTACTAAACACTTGTTATTAACACGTTTATCAATAAATAACTTGATTCCTAAAGCAAAATAATTTTCATTGCTTTCTTTAGTTCCATTCAGTCATCCTAGTATGCATTTTGCAAATGTGTTACTTACAGGTGCTGTAACAAAGGCTGAGGCAATAACAAAACTTGAAGTAATAAAGTTTAATTGCCATACTGCTTTGCTCATGGGAGATGAAAAAATAATTTTTCAAACTGCATTTGCCTTAAATCTTTCAGTTTCACTAAGCTGAAAGAACTTGTTTATCTTTTTCTGGATAAAGGAATGAGTGGTAGATAATTTTGTGCGGGTGTGTAAATAAAGAGAAGGGGCAAATTAACAGGCAACATTAATACAAGTTCAAATAGATTATAAATGCCCTCAGCTGTCATTTTCTGTTAAAAATTTTGTGAGCTACTGAAAACTCAATGGCTAACTAGCTGTCCATTTCTGCAGAACTGTTATTTTCAGACCTTAATTGGAAGTACTGACTAAATAAGGTAAACATTAATCTGCATTTCATAGAGAAAATAAACTGCTCTGTATCAAAACTTCCTGGGAGAAAAGAAATTAAGATGACATGGATAAACATTTTCCTTCATGAATTATTCAAAGAAGGCCAAATTCAGACCTTAAGTAAATATTGATTTAAGTAGAATTGCACTTCCTTAACATCAAGCTGACAGTATGCCTCATCTGCCCCTTGCAAAGACTACAATTAACATAAAAATAGCAATAAATTTAAAAGAAGGTATAACTGTATGTTATTTGTCACTAAAAGATGAATAGATGCTATACCCTACTTAACAATATTTGGGGATTCTACTGAGCTTTAATGACCTAATGTTTTCCATGCTACAGATCCATCATTGAAAAGACATGCATCTTAGCTCTGCAGCCAGCCAGCCTGTTCAACTGAAAGGTCAAACTTGTGCACGCTATTGTTTTATAGCTTGGGTTTAATCCAGATGGCAACCAAGCACCACAAGTCATCTTTCCTTTGCAAGATAGGTCAGGGGTGCAAAGATACACTGAAGAACATTTTTAGTAAAAAGCCTTCCATAAAGTCCACTGCTGTGACTTTGACTCTGTTCTTTCCTTTCAGCACAGAGGTTGATTTCATACTTCTCCTTCCTAGAATGCTTACTGATTCCAAATGAACACCTAGGCAGGAATTTCTACATGTTCCTTATGAGACTTAAAACAAGGGATAAACCACACAAGTTAAAGTTGTTTTCTATCATACCAACAACAAACCAACAAAATTAAAAATTCAAGAGACAACATGTTCTGAAGTCAAGTATTAAAAAACTCACTTAGGATTGAGAAATATCCCTATATTTAGGATTTCTACTTGTCTGGCTTTCCAGTTTCTAGGTCCTCTACTACCTAATAGGTGACTCTTCTAAAATATGGCAGTCATTTAGTTTTTGAATCCATCTGGTACAGCTCACTATTATTGAGGAACTGTAATGCTGTAGTTTTATTAGTAGAGCCTGTATTACTAACAGGGACTGCATCATCATTTATACACATTAGCCCCTTCTTGTTTCCAGAATTCCCTACAAACACTCTGTCAGTGGCAAAAAGTCAATGAGCTCTATGATTACATAAACTTAAGGCCAGTTTTTGCAAGGAATGCTTTCCCTTACTGTTGCCTCTCCTTCCCCACAGCTTTAAGATGTCTGTCGTCTTGTTTGCCTCAGCACCTGATCAACCACATAAAAACACTGATATTAAAAGGCTGATACGCTCCTTGTGGTTTCCATTTCCCCTTTTTCATTACGGTGAGGTGTTGTATTTGTTCCTTCATTATGTTGTAAGCACTCTTCGGCACAGATGACGTCTCACTTTGCCAAACACATTGGCTCTAATCTGGCTTTGTACCTTATATAGTGACACAACTCCTCTTATAATAAGACAGAGTGATGATGTCTGAGATGCTTCTTGACACTGGCAGATACTCTTTTTGATGTGGTAATTTTCCAGTGGTAGTTTCACAAGGGTTTCTTGTGATAGCTAGACACATCAAAGATGATAGCATTAGGAAATAATATTTTAACTAAAAGATAAATAAGCCATCCAGATATCAGTGGAAACTGTAGCTATTTCCAGCAGAAACACAAAGAATGAATTCTTGGTACATTTTCAGATTGGTAGAATTAATCTCACATATCCAATATGCCCAAAACTCTCCATAATTTGTATCATTTTTTATTGATAGAGACTGGTTGTGTTTCTGAAGTACTTCTGCAGCTTCTCATAAATACGAAACTACCATTTAGATTCCAGTGCTCTGGAAATTTCATCCTGGTAACTCAGGAGTGTTATGAACCAATTTAAACACAGAAGAGCTAAGGAAACTAAGCCTCTGTGAGTAAGAGATTTGACCCGGAAAGGTTCAAAATATACACAAAAAACATGATTAAAAGCAAACAAAGTTAGGTGTTAATGCCAAAATACTTGATATATAATAGTAAAAAAGACAAAGAGAAAGAAACAGAAGAAAGAAAAAGAAAAAGAAAAAGAAAAAGAAAAAGAAAAAGAAAAAGAAAAAGAAAAAGAAAAAGAAAAAGAAAAAGAAAAAGAAAAAGAAAAAGAAAAAGAAAAAGAAAAAGAAAAAGAAAAAGAAAAAGAAAAAGAAAAAAGAAAGAAATAGAAAAAGAGTTGAAAAGAGTTCTGCATGGAAGACTGAGTATAGGTTTTAAAATACCACTGTGTATTTTTCAACTATTTTTTTAAAAAGAAGATGCCCAGAGAACACTTATAAGAAACTATGACTCCCAGCAAAGTATCCAGGTCAACACACCCTTATATAGGTAGAAGTCCTTCTTCTGTAACTTAAAGGAAGAAGTCTGTTTTCAAGAGAAATAAACCTCTGTGCTCTGGATCCCAAAGCAAGATTATACACAATTATTCAAACATTTGTATTGAATACAGAGACATCTTTTTGCTGCCAGTCTAGTAATGATGCACTGTTGCTCTGAACATAAGTTATCAGGACGTATCTCACCCTTCCATGGATCTGGAAAATATACTTTGCTATAAAGTGGCTGAAGCCACTGAATGTACTGAATGTTCAGCCAAATGCTTTGGATCTCATTCAGATTTTAATTGCAGGCAACAAATGAAATACCACTTGTAATTAATTATGCTTGTTTATTTTTGGATGTACACCTCAAGCCTATATAATTCAGGCAATGTTTATATCTCTAATTGCATCAAAATTTGGTTAAAATCTTTCTATTTGTTACGTTTTACTTGTTCTATTGCATGGAAGAGGTAATTTTTGACAATGAAATTAGCAGCTAGAGGTACACTTCAGAATAAAAAAATATAACAGATCACTGATGAATTATAACTTCTGTGGCTTGAAAACCAATTTATAAAATGAGAGAAATTTAAAAAATCATTGGTTATCTCAAAGAAATTTATTTTCTCTGAATTATAAAAAGCTTCCCTTTGCAGAAAACATATTCTGAAAAGTCTATCATTCATTTTTCTATGCACTTAAAAACTTAGATGTGCCATTGGATTACAATTTTTTAGGTATAAAAATAGGGACAATGTAAGTGAAATTAATTTTAGCCATGCAAAAAATATAGATAAAGATATTTTTTTCAAAATTAATTTAGTGAAGTTTCTAATAGGTGATGATTTTACAGCATTTAGTGTCAGATGCTTTGGAAGCTAGAAAAGATTCTGAATTTCAAATAATATCTGACTTAAAACCCTACAGAGAAACTGGACAACCATATAACCCAAGCATTAGAACAGGATTGAAGTCTCTTTTCTTACTGAAATCAAACAGAAGATTTGATGCTGATTTTATTGGATACATTGCTTCATGTTTCATAGATTAAACCTTCAGAGATCCAGGCAAATATTGAGAAACAGATTGGGACTTGGCTCTCTGATGATAAACTTTGTAGGTAAGAAGATCCTATGGACTGTGTTTTCTATCTCTTAATGAGACACAATTAATCTGCTGAAGTTCAAGCTTCATTAAAAGACTGCATCTTGCACTTCAAGTCTTAAATGGGAACAACTGGGTCATTTTGCAGTATTTGCAAGAAAGTCATGCAGAGAAGTTCTCCTTATGGGTCTTTCCTCTTATATTCCTCTATATTCCAACACTTAAAGGAATACCAGAAATTAAAATAATGCTGCTTTTAATATTACTGAAAAGAATTCACAAAATTTGCATACAAACATCATTCTGTTGATCTTTCTGCCCTACAAAACACCTTCCTTCTGTCTGCAAAGTTTGGAAAGACAAGTATTGCCTTTCAAAATATAATTTACTCCTATGTCAGTAGCTGCAGAGGCATGGAGGGCCTGAGAATTTCAGAAAAGGTCACAGTTGTGTCTTTTGGGTTTAGGATGATGACAATTTCCAGGATACCATATTTCTTTCTGCTGAGAAGATCTTGGGGGTGGTGGTGGATGCAAGGCTGGACATGACCCAGCACTGTGCATTTACAACCCAGAAGCTGTGGGTGCCCCATCCCTGAAGTGTTCAAGGCTGGGTTGGATGGGGCCGAGAACAACCTGGTCTAGTGGAGAGTGTCCTTACCTATGGTGGGGGGATTTAATACTAGATGTTCTTTAGGACCCCTTCCAACCCAAATCATTCTTTGATTCTATGATTCTATGATTCTGTAATTCTATTCTTTTAATTTTATTGTCAAAAATCTAAAACTGTTTTGGAAAAAAAAGTCACAGCTGCACACAATTCCTTGCTGTCCTACATCCTGGTGAGTATTTTATGCCCTTTCAGTAAGAAACTTTTTTTTACCAGTGATAAGCAGACATTTGATGAACATGTGTGGCACAGAGATGAAATTTACTTTTTTTCCCTTTATCCAATAATTCCATATTCTTTAGTGTGTGATCATTATCCAGGCACCCTGGGCAAAACAGGACTGCTTCATGTACTTGGAAGGCGGATGACTATCTGATTTAGCATTGCATAGCTAAAAGCAAGCTCTAACCAGCATTGAAATTGTCTGTTTCTCTGTTGCTTTCTTTTAAAAGCCACAGGTAAAAACTATGAATAATATACGGGGAAAAGTAAACCAAATTCATGAAAATTTTTGTAAGAGTCATGTTTCAGATATACGTTTCAATAATATTGGCTTCCCTTTTGCATTGTGAATTGTTAATAATTTCTTAGGGACAATGATTAAACAGCTACAACACTGCTGCAATTTGTCATTCTTTGAGTTGCTAATTGTTTCAAAGGAAGTTGATCTTATACATTTCTAAGAACTAACTCTGGAGCAGAATGTTCTTTCATTTGAAGAACAAAAAAACCCCACTTTTTTTACCCCTAATTAATTTGTCACTTAACACAGAATCAATCAGTCCACATTGGTATCAACTGACATTGGATCTGGTTGCATATATTCCTTTTATATGCAAATGCTCTAAGAGAGATCTGTTATTTCAGGCATTTACTGTACCTCTTTTAACATTTCTCTATGAGTCTCTATTTTGATCCAGATTAGGGCCCAGTGGGGTAGATTGGAGTCCTGAAGAGGTAATGTACAATTAGATTGACAAAGGGAGCCCTATAAATTGTCTTGTATGAAAAGGGCAGGAAAGGGCATTGTGTCCCATTGAACTTTTGTCACTTGGTATAAGTCATTAAATACTAATTAGGATGAGGACATTAAGAATGAAACACTGTGACTGTTGTAATTCAGAGTAAGATACTTCTTACTTTAAATTAAGAAATCCAGAGCACATTCCAGTTCTGCTTTGCCGCAGTATATTCCAGTTGGTGGCAAGTCTAATTATTTTAGATAATTATATCTCAGCAGAAAATTCTGCAGTAGACATTTACATGTGTGTAGACATGTAACACAAAGTTCTAAGACAAAACTACTGTACAAAGCAAGAACAGTACAGTTTATTTATATAGGGGTAATTCTGGAGAAGACAAGACTATTAACTGTGATACACTGGAAAACAGAAAAAGAAGGCCACACATTTAAATAACTAATGATTCACAGTAGACTACGTTTTAGAGATAAAATTTTTCTTATCAGCATCTGAGTGTATCTTGCAAAATAAGAGATGCCCATGAGTCTCAAGAAGCACAGAGACTTTGTGCTGGTTTGGGGTAGACCTCAGTAGCTCATTCTCTATTAATGGCCCTGATGAAGAACTGAATATTTTTGTATCTGTTGTGTTACTGGAATACAGTTCCACACTTTTCAGTGTACAGAATAAGATTTTTTTTTCTGATATTGTTATGGAATTTCAGGGAGTTTTGTCATTTAGCTGAAAAATTTCATTACATTGTTTTGACTCAAAGCAAACAGCTGTGATGCAGTAGAAATTAAATCACTTGAGACCTGCATGTCTTTACAAAGTACTTACTGTTTCTTGATTTATTTTTTCCTACAATGAGGGAACATTTGCTGAATTATTTAGTTCATCCAGGAGTTTGGTACACAAATTCTGCAGCAGTCTCTCTATCTGCCATGTGGATAACTACTCTATCACAGGTTTTCTCTGTAACTCAGATAATGTGAGCTTTGTAACATCTCTTGCCTTGTCAAAAGTGGACATGACTTTTTTTTTGAAGACCTGTCAATTTGTAGACTTGTTCCAGATTAGCTGAAATAGCATTTTAAAAATTTCTATGCTAAAGATCCAGTTATGACTATATTTTTCATCTATAGTGGTCTGTATGGTATACCCACCTTACATAACTTGAGGAAAGAAAACCAAAAGCCAAAAAAATTGTCTATTATTCACAAGACTGAGTAGCCCATGGGAGTCATTAATGGTTGAAAAATTCCCTTTCCTGAAATTTATCCATATGCCTTCTTAATTCCATACACTCTAATCTATTAATTATTTGACATTTCCATTTCAGTATTTCAACATAAATATAATTTCGATAAATATTTCAACAATATTTACAGTTCTTTCTCTGAAATTTGTCTGTGTTACCTTTGGTCTCAGCATACCATCCAACATTTTTTTTTTCCCCACAGAACTATATATATCAGAGCAAAGAAGAGAAATAAAGAGAAACACACAAAAACCTCTCAACTTGCATGTGCTATGAAATATAGCAGTTGCCCAATGATGTTGCAAGAGAGAGTAAGAAAATGGGACAACAAATATTCTTTTATTACTGACTGCACTTCAATCAATCTCTCCCTTACTTGCTATTTTACATTTGGGGAATTTGTGTTCATGAACTTGTGTGAGCTTAGTAAATGGTGTTGGGATGAGTAATTCACAATTTACTTTAGGATTACTTGAGAGAAAAGGGGGAGGCAAACTGCTGCTCAATTGACTGAACCATTGGGTTTGGGTTTTTTATTTTTTATTACATATGTTAAGCTCTGGAAGCTCTGTAAGATGCACAGGGAGGCAGTTGAGCACCTCATTATGCAGATGTATAAATTCTTATCCCATAATACAAATAACAGATGCCTTTCAAGCATGAAGAAAAACAGCAGAAAGGAAAAATTGCTAAAAGACTTAAACAAGATGAAAACTATGTACCACATTGTGTAAATATTCAAAGTTGAGACTATGGCTGGTATGCCAACAGAGTGGGAGAAAAAAAGTACATACATTTCTCTGTTCAATATGTCAGACTCCTTCTAGAAGTATAGCTTAAGTCCGAGGAAGTACAGACATGGATAAATAGCTACACCTTATCTGAAAAAGTAATTAGATTTTTTTTTGTTTGCTCAGCAGAAAAGTACATCAGCTTTACTCATGTCTCTTTAAAAATTTCCAAACACTAGCATATAAAGAGGTTTTGTAAAAATATTTAACCTATATAAAGCTATGAAAACAGAACTGAAAAATCTCACAATTTATTTGTTAAAGTCACAAAAGGCCAGCAGTAGTATTAATATAGAATGGTGTATATATCATTGACTTTTAATTCTCAGTGTGTTTTCAAAAATCACTGGGATTCCATACCTCACAATATAATTCTTGCAAACTGTTTTCATCACAAGGATACAGAAAGGAAAAATTCATATTTAAGCTGATTAACACCAATTAAATTATATTAAGTTGGTGAAAAACAAACCCAAAACCTGAAACACCTTCTCTCCCCACCAACCTTTTTCCTATGCTAAACAATAATTCTTCATTCCCAACTCCTTTACCCTCTTCTCCCCTCTCTGAGCAGTGCAGGGGGATAAAGAAAGAGAGCCTGTGGTCATTCTGTAGTAGGTGTGAAACCAGATGTGGCTATTTTTGCTATGATATATGCAGTATTTTGTCAAGTTGTCACAAAATTAAAAAAAAAAATATGGAGAATAAATCCATATTCCTTGGATATATTCAGTGAAAGATTTTAAGTGGAAGATTTTGGTAGTTCTTATTCCTCACCTTTGAATCATGGTTCACCAGATTATTCATTATGCAATGAGATTTTGATGTTTGAAAGACAGCACTGAGTACTGAAGTATTTGGGTTTGCTACACTATATACACATTCATTATGGAGAGGAGCATATAAAAAAATCTTGAGGGAAAAATAACAGGTCACAAATATTACTTGACATCAGAAACACATTTGAGACTAGCTGTAGGGTACAGCTGCTGATTATCATATTGCAGAGCCAGGGACACTTCTTAAGTACAGGACTCTCAGGTTAGACTCACTGCATAATGTGACAGTGATCAAAAACACATTCTCATCAGGGACTTTTTGGCATCACAATATGCAAATTACGTGAGATGCATTAACAGGATGAATTCAATCTGGCAGCCAGCATATTAGAAAGTAGTAATACAGATACTAGAGATTATTATAAATTTTGGTGGAATGAAGTTTGCATTGAATGCCAGTTCCTAAAGTTACCTTGAATCTAGAAGTAACCTTGGAAATTCCTTAGGAGATAATGTATGAGTACAGATAGACTACACAATTGTTATCAAGTTTATTTAACACTTCTATTTAAAACTTACCGGAATACATTATTGGACTCTCTCTACTACACCAAAGAACTAAAACTGCAATGTCAACTTGATATCAAAATCCCTAGACAATATTGTTTGACTAATCTATTTGCTGTCCATTGATTATCTTTGCTGTTAATATTAACGTGTTGTTGTTATTATCAGTGAAATACCTTAGATTCTCATTATTTAGCCCATTATTGCAAAGTCTCCTGTATGAGAGCAAAGGAAAACTGTTATATCCATAAAACCAGGAAGTCTGCTAAAAAAAAAGAATGCTGCACATAAAGTAAATACATATTTAAAAAAACAATAAAACATGCCTGGATGTCTCATCCCAAAGCCTAAATTGCTTCACATTGCTTATGTCTAGTAAATTCTTATTTCCATCCTCCATCAATTGTGGTTTTTATTGCCCAGAGAGTAACTGTCCATTTGCTCACTACATCAGATTCACATCTGATTCTACATCAGAAAACCTGTTATTCTCTAAAATGAAGGGAAAAATCAATATAATCACAAGAAAAATATGTATTAACTGCTGGGGTCATTTGCTACAAAGACTTTTTTTTTTCTTGGAAACTGCGTGTGAGATGTTATAGTATTTTATTTACCTTGAGAAAGACAAAAAAGTAAAACCTTTGCCTTTAAATTCACTATTGTTTTTCAATGTCTATTATAAGCTCTGATATTGCCTGCAAAATTCNATTTTCTCTACATGAAAATGTCTTAGTCAATTTCTTACTTCAATAATGTCTTCATAAGCTTCTGCCTATATTTGTTTTCTGGTAGCAGGCAGGGGAATCTTGGCTTTTTGCAGAGAAGAGAAGAATCATTAAAACTGCAACAGAAAAGCCACACAAAAAAATCTCTAATGGGACATATGTTTATAGATTCAGTGTTCATTCAAGTTTTGCATCTCTGATGGAGGATCCTTAAGAGAGTATTTCTATGGTGAAGAGCTCTTACTGGAGCTTAATTCTTATCAACTGTGATGACTATTTAAGATTAGTTTCTGGGTATTCCCTCATGAAAAGCACAGATGGGGATAAAGCTATTGTAAGCCTGTAGCTCAAGAAATGGCATTACCACAATTGAAATTGTCAATACAAGGGAACTGGGGAGAAAAAGTCTTAGCAACTGAGACACCAGAAAAAAAATGGGTCTTCAAATAAGCGTGTATTTGTTGCTTTCAATTAATATGTAATCTGTCTTTAACAACTGAGAATCAAATGTTAAGAACATATACTAATGAAGCAGTAAGTGCATGATAGATTTGTTGTTCTGATAGCTGCAGTCTTTGTTGATTCTTATTTTCCAGGAACAGGAGAGTCATACCCCAGGGAGCCAGGCTGAAAGAAGCAAAGATGTTCTCTTCCCTGGGACCCCAACTCTAGTGTGTATTACTGGTATCTATAAACAATTTTCCATAGGTCAAGATCGGCCTAGCGTGAAAAATGAATTGTTGCTTTCAGAAGTTATAAAAGCAGATGGCTCTGATTTCTGGGATCTGGGAAGTAGCAGCTCATTCAGGTGTGTGTTTGCATCTGGGTACTGGTCACGCGACTCCGTTTTAGAGCTACAAGATAAATACTGTTATCTTCATCTTATGTGGCTATGCCAAGTCATATTTTAATATATGCCTGGGTAAAAGGCAGACAGAATAATATCACAATTAGGCCTGAACCACTGCTAATAAGGCCCGAACCACTGCTAATTATCAGACTGAAACACTGATAAGGGCAGAAGGTTAAGAGACTTTGCATTAGCTCTGCTTGGATCTGGACTGGACCATGTTGAATTCGTTTTGCCCAAATTTGTTTTAAGGCTTGTATGAAGCTATAGGGTTTTTTTTGTTGCTCTTTTTTTGAGGGTTGGTTTGTTTGTTTGTTGGTTGGTTTTGGTTTTTTTAAAATTTAGCTGTATAGGCAGTTGTTTAGTGACCACTAATGCATATCAGCTGTTTTATTTGCTGATCTGGACTGCAACTATAGACTCCCAACTACTGTTAGAACAAAGCTCCCTTCAAAAGAAGAAGCTGTCTGTGGGCCAGTTAGGCTTTATAGGTCATTTGCTTCAACCACCAAAGGAACACAAGTTCTTCTGGCTCCATAATAAAGAGGAAGGGAACATGAAATCACTTTCTGAGCAAACAGCCCTGTTTAGGTTCATTTGACAACCTTAATTTCTCAGCGAATGCAAATTGTTCTGAGACTAACAAACAAGAAATTTACGCAAATGAGTTTTGACATTGATAGGCACATGAAAATGAATTACTTCACAGGTTGTCATGACAAATTATGCAATATAATACAACAATAAGATTTTCTTTATAGTCATATTTAAGTTCTTGTGAATAGAACTAAGTGAAGAACTATGCACTACAAGTATTTAGCACAACTCTATAAAAAAATAATGCCCTGAATTTTTTATTTATGGAGAACACTTATTAATAAAAGGGTTTATGAAGCTACTATTTATTTAAATATATATTTAAGTAAATTTATTTCATAGCAGTGTTAGTGAGATAGAAATAGCTTTTAGACTTTTTAAGGTTGCGTTTACAGAGAAGATGAAAAATAAAACTTACATGTATGTTGAACATATAATTTATTGCATGGATTGCAGTTTGAAAATAAGAATTACATGCCTTCATACAAATAACATCACATAAAATTGTGGAAAATCACGAAACAATAGATGAATTGTAAGACCTATCTAAACTCATCCTGAAAGTATATGTAAAGTTATAGACATAATCAAATAGAGGCTAGACAGGTACTGAAATTCATTTTTCCTGTCCTGTATCAAGACAGATTCTGTGTCCTAAACAAGACAACCATGAATGCCTAGCTATAATTATTTATTGCAGGTTTTCTGTGACTAAGACTTGAGATAAAGGTAGTGATTAATTACATCACTGCAGTCCTGTCTAAAAGGCAGGTATAGCATTTAAAAGAGTTACTCAGGTTTCTTCAATGAAAAGACACATATTTCCAGGAAGTATTTTGGTTAACTAATTTAGGGAGAAGAAACTGACCACTGAAAATTCTTATTTCTATTGACAGGTTATAGAGAGAGTTTACAGTAGTTGCTAAAAACATAAACTTTAAATACCTGTCTATACATTCACTGAGCATCAGAGCAAATATTTGAGTTTCCACAAAAAAAAATCTAAAAGACACTGCCAGTAATTTTTGTTGTATGCTTCATTTTACAGTCATGTGTCTTCCATACAAAACTTCTATGTATATGTTCCTCAAAAAGTAGAACTAGAGTTTAAAAATAAAATTAATTTTATCATGAAGGTAAATTATTGACTAGCCAGATAAACTTTCCATACAAGTAGAGGTAATACTAGGGACTAATAAATAAATAGAACCACATAACTTTGGTTTCAGGCAATTTCACCCTATCTATCACAAATCTTAAGGGCAAAATGTAACAGGCATGGTTGATATGACAAACAATTGCTTTCTGACCCACTAAGCAAATACATCTGTATAAAAATAACTCATGTCAATAGTAGTGTCCAACTTGTGGCCATTGCATTATTTTTAGAGTAAAATAAAACACATTGATGGTAATAAATATTGTCTGAGTACATGATAAATGCAACGTGCCTCTGAAATCCAAATACCAGTCTGGAAAAAAAAAAAAAAAAAACCAATACAAGTAAGATTGTTAGTTGATTGACTTCAAAAAATAAAAAGCACAAAAACATATTCAGTATTGTACTGCCATTATACCCCTGTGATCTACTATGTATCATATTTAGAAGTGATTGGGAATGTCTTAATGCACGTGGATTGACCACTTTCCCATTCCACGTTTGTAATTCACTGTTTCTATCAACTCTCTGTCCTATCTGTCTTCCAAAAAGCCACTGAGATTCCCCTAGAATGATCAATGGCAGGCCCAAAGCTGATCACAATTTAGTGGCCTGTGTGCAAAGCTCTTTTCTTTATCCTAGGTTTGGTCAAAAAGAGACAAGAATGATATATTTTTCTTTTTTAAATTCAAAGTCCAGCTTAAAAAAATTATAAACTAGAATTACATTTTCAAGCCAGTAAAGCTATTTGGTTTTGCCAAAGATATATATTTTCCATATCAAGTATTGCAATTTCTCCTTTAACCCTCCTAGACCCTGTTTGTCTAACAGCTAGGGCTCTTGGGATTGTAGCGACTCTGTGGTTCAGGAAATCACCTGACTCCTTCATTAAAAGATTGATATGGGCCCTCATCCTCTCAGCAGACTCTCTTCTTCAAGGGAGACTCACAGCCTCTTCTGTGATTCTTTTTCTTCCTTTCCTCCTTTGCATTTTATTCCCTATGGTTCACAGGGTTCTTGGGAAGACTGTGTTCAGTTACCCAGCAGATAAGGAAACACCTTCCGGCTCCTTTTGGAACATTTCCCATCTCAGTCAGAGTCTGTTTAAAATCATATGACACTCAAATTGAGATCAGATATTGTTCCTCTGTACAGCTTTTCTGAACAGATGAAATGAATGGATTCTGAAATACAAAATTTTGTAGAAAGAGGAAACATGGTGTGATATGTACTACAATTTATTGTTCTCTGAATTGTCATACATTATATATTGATTCCTTGCTCAATGAAAATGGAATGAAAAATGAGGACAGCAACCAACTCTGAATCAGAATAGAAGATTTCAAAATGAAGTACTAAATGTTTTTAAGTATGCAGCACAAAGAAGAAATTGCAGCAAATTAGTTTCAGTCATTTGCTTTTACTCTCTCAGAAAATAGACAAAACTACTTTCAAAAAGTAGACTTCAGGAGAACTCTAATTTTTTCTTTAGCACAGGCTACCTCAGTACCATCATGCCATTTTTATTTTACACATGCATGGTTCATGAATTATCTCATTCACACTTATTATTCTGATTGAAGGCATCATTTCTTCCTTGAAAGAATGCTAATGAAGATGTTAATTCCAAGGGCACTCCACCAAATATGTTTGAAGTTTAACCTGAGATATTTCAGATCAATAGAACATAAAATGCCTATAGCTTTATTTATATGAATTAATATATTTAGGAATAAGCATTATTACCAGATGACAGACAGAAGTTTGAATAGCTACCCATTGCTTCTGTTAAGTGGATATCAGTGTTCTTGTAACTTCTCCTGCTCAAGTTCATTATATGCCTCAAAATTCAGGAAATTACTCAGAAATCATAGAAGTTAAGAAGGTTTAGGTCCTGATCTTAAAACCAACTCTTCATATAGTACTTTTCTATACAGATGAAAGTCAAGAAGCCATTTTCTAATTCAAAATTATTTTCTTCTCTACAGTTGCATGATTTGAATAGAAATAAAGGTATCTGTTTTCTCTTGAAGCTTCCCATTGGTATCTTTCAGTTTGTGTAGATATTTTGGATATTCCAGAGAATCTTCAATGGCACTGGATGTTTATCTTTAGGGCTCTGAGCCTTGCCTTACTCTTGACTGTTTATGGGAGCTTAGAAACCTAGTTCACATGGAGACATTTAGACACCTAAATTTAGCTATCTGAATTTGGAGCTGACTCTCAGTTACAAGAGAAGTAAAATGGAAAAATCACTAACTAAGCAAACAAATAAACAATAATAACAAATTAATAAATAAAGGAAGATTCAACCTAATAATCTATTTCATAAAAAATGTTAAAATAGATTTTCAGAAAATAAGATGCACATAGATAAAAATAGAAAAAATAATTATTTTACATCTCTGAAATCCATGATTAGGGCTTATATATGTTGCTGGTATGCCATTAGGAGTTTCCATACTCATCACCTGACTTATTGCTGAAGAAACAACTTGACTATCTTTAGAAGGTACTCCTATCTCTCTATAATTTTATGAAAACACAGCTTTTGTTCTTGCTTAACATAACCATATTGTTTAAACTTGGATTTAAGAAGCTTCTAATAAAGTGATGAAACTTTTCCCTTTTAATATTGGTTTAAAATTTATTGTACATGTTTCATGCCCTTATATTTTTATATGCACCTTAAACTGCTAGGAGTAGCTTTAATAACCTGTACCTCTTCACTTAGATGTAGAGTGGCTAATAATCTGAATTTTCATATTTTCCTTAGGTTTCTTAAACAGACAGACCAACTCTGGTATTTCAAAACTGGTATGCTCTTTTCCATTTTATGTTTCTTTCACCTATAAGGGTGAAGCAGTATGTAATATGCCATTATATTATGTCTGTTATTTATAATAGCTGATGTTTAATCATGATGTCATTTAATCATGATGAAAGTAAATATAAAATATTCTTCAATACTGGTGTATGTAGTTTTCTGTTTATCTAACTTTTCATTAGGCAGCCAGTCAAAAAAACCAAGCACACACAATTGTTAAATAGAAACAAGTAGGTGTGTAAATTTCCTTACTCTTTTGACAGCTTTGCAAATCATGCCTTTGTGGTTTTTCTCCTGGTTTTGTTTGAGATGATCTCTAATTGAAAGCAAATAAACAGATCCATGCCACACACACTTGCCCAACTCATATTTTCAATGACTGAAAAGTACTCAAGTAAATAATGAGAAAATAAATTCTAAAATATTTCAACAGGAATTTTAAAAGTTCACACTTGCTAAACTGTTTCCCTGCAGTTGATAAAGGGATGCATACAGACAAGTACAACAGAAAGCTAGAAGAAATATAATCTGTTCTCTATAAACAATTATCACTGGCACCGTGACAATAGGTTTACATTGTTACCATTTTTATTTCTCTTTGTAGTGCAAACGATACAAGAGGAAGTACTCATTTTTTTCTTCCGTTATGTGCAATAGCATTGTTTGCTCAGCCAAAGTAAAGGAGAAGAAAGAAAACCTTTTAATTCCTGCTGTAGGACACTGCCAGATGTGCCATTGACTGATGTATTTCAGTATTTTCAGCAGAAATTCCAGAGCTTGAAGACAAGCACTTGAATAAAAACTTTGAAAAAATAACTTTTGAGATCCCTGCAAGGGAAAAAATGAAGCAGTCATAATGAAAAAGTAAATTATTAATCTACATTTCAGCATAACAGGTTTATGTTGCAGAGAAAGAAGAGTTACAGTAGTTGAAACATTTCACAAGCAAGTCAACTACTGATCTTACAAAGAATGATATTCAAAATTTTATTTTAACTTCCCTGAGGATGGAACATGGAAATTTTGCATCTGAGAAATAATCTAATGCCAACATCAAATACTTTTCTGAAGAAGATAATGATATATTTTTCAGCTGTTAATTTTTGGTAACAACACATCCAGACATGAACTCAAACCTTGCAATGAATTTATTAATTTATCTCCATAAAACAAGTTTTGTGGCTCCTGAAATACTGTAAATATGTTGTAGTTGATAGCCTCAGTCAATTGGAAAAAGCACAAAAAGACTTCAAACAAGACACTGAAATAATTTAAACTGGATGCTGCAAAAAAAAAGAATGATGCAAAAGCTATACTACCTGCAGACAGCATAAAATCCTTCTGAAGTCTTAGTATAAAAATGTTGTGTTAATCATGCATGATTTTTCCCTTTCTAAAGAAAATATCAGTATGATAATACATCTTATCAGAAGAGCATAATCAAAATTTAGAAATGTGAAAATTAAAAAAACAGTAATAGAAGGATTAAGCCATGGCAACTGTATTAATATCTAGTGGTGATATTTCAATAGCTTCAGCTATTCCTGGATGGTATTTCATGAACATATTTTAGCACACATGGGTTGATTCACAGAGTCATAGAATGGTTTTGGTTGGAAGGAACCTTAAATATCATCTAGTTCCAGCCCTCCATGCCATGGAATTGCTCATCTTGCTCAGAATCTTATCTTACCTGGCCTTGAATACTTCCTGGGATGGGGCTTCCACATCTTCCTTGGGAAACCTTTCCCAGCGACTCACTATGCACTGAGTAAAGAATTTTTTTCCCCAGTCTAATCTAAATCTCTTTTAATTTAAAACCATCCCCCCTGGTCCTATCAATATCTGCCCATGTAAAAAGTCCCTCTCCAGCTTTCTTCTAGGCCCCCTTTAGATGTTGAAAGGCTGCTGTACGGTCACCCTGGAGCCTTCTTTTCTCCAGGATGATCAACCCCAAATGTCTCAGCCTGTTTTCACAGATTATTTTCTTTGATAGCTAATAGGCTAAAACATATATCAAATATTTTCAGCATCTTAGATCTAAATAGGGTAACTCCAGTGAGAAAGAAAGTAACACAGATGTTCTGTTAGTTCCTGATCCAAGAATCTATTGGATAAGCTGAATAAGTAAGGGTATATTGGTTTTCTATTTTTGATCTTTTCTTTTCCTTTTGCAAGTGTCCTAGGTTACAACAGATGTATTTAAGTGTTCTATTACCACCAGCTGTGGGCCGTTAGCTGTTATCACCTGCTAACGACCCACCCCTGATAACAGACAGTGGGCCATCAAGAAACCACCACATGACGCATGGACTCATCTCATCCTATTGTGAGATGCTCCACCCAGGAGGGGGGAGCTGGGTATTCCCACCTGGATATAAACTGCCCTTAGAACTGCCTAACCTCAGCCCTGGCTACTGGGTGACCAGAGGACAAGAGCCACCACGGACCTTCAGCTGGAGATCGGACCTTCCATTGGATCATTGCTTCAACTGGACCACTTCATTGGGACTGCTGTCACCACCCTAATAAGGTATCAGGTTGTATCAGACTTTGTCAGTGGTTTTTTTTCCTTATATTATTTTGCTTATTTTTAATTTTCTCTATTAATTTCAATCCTGACTTGTAATCTCCCACTGGATTGTCTTCAAACCAATACAGCAAGGCAGTTATAGAAAAATTAATTATACCATCCAAAAACCAAGTCTAATATAATGGAACTTTACTGCTGGCATCCAAGAAATATCTTATTAAGACTCTCATCAAATCTTTCAAGAATTCTTTGTATACATGCTTCCTTTATTACTAAAAAGAGAAAAATAAGGAAGCTGAATAATTTCATATACGCATTAACACCCAGCTTCTAACATGTATGCTTTCCATAATGTGTTATTATGCAAAAATAAAAAGATGCTGCGAAGTAATAAGCATTATTCTAAAATAACATCTTTACTAAGTGTTTTAATGGTGGCGGGCAGGTGGTTGATCTGGATTATAGGATTTTAGAGAAAGGAATAAAGAGAAAGAATCATAGAACAGTCCCTAGATCACGTCTAACTGTTCACTGACAATTCAAATTTCTTATACTGGATTATATTATGACACATATAAACAACACAAAAGCTGTTCATGTCTCTCTAGCAAACAACACCATTTTCACATAAATTCCTTTCTAAATCACAGAAAATTAGTATTCTGTTTAAGATATTAAAAGAAATAGTTTAAAGCATTGTATGTAGAAAGGGTAGATAAATGTGAACAGTGTGATCACACAAATGTATAGAATTGAGTGGGAAGCAAAATGCATCAGAGAAGGCAAGAAACAAATAAAAGGGAAAGGTTTCAGTGGAATTCAGTAGAACACTTACTCTTTCAAACAGAATATTAACTTGGCTGAAGAATGTCACAGTAGATTAATTATCTAAATATAGGAAAGGAAAAGAATAAGAAA
The DNA here is from genome assembly GCA_013399225.1 of Rhipidura dahli. NCBI lineage: Eukaryota > Metazoa > Chordata > Aves > Passeriformes > Rhipiduridae > Rhipidura > Rhipidura dahli. The sequence continues at coordinate 553,970 of VXAC01005869.1, read as the reverse complement.
ATTTAAAATACCCAAGTTACTATATTAGAACCTATTTCTACCCATATTGTTGTCTACGTTATAAGTGAAAAATATATTATATAATTATTCTTGGTTTTTCTTCAACTCAAATACAACTTAACTATAATAGTATATGAGCAAGTATATAGCTATTTCATAAAATTGTGATAACTTAGATATAAGATGTTTCCAGAAGAGTATAAACAGTGGGACTACCAAAGTAGTTACATGCAGGAGGGCACAAGTTACAGAAAAAGAAGGAACTAGGTAATCCCAAGGAATTACGAGCAAGTAGGAGACCATCCCAAATATATAAAATGACTGCCAAAATTGAGACAACTATTAACAGCATTAGGGACAGACCAGAATCTCTTTTTCTTGGGCGTGGGTCAAGATGATAACCATATCAAGAAAGAAGAGAAAATACAGAGAAGAAAGTAGTCTATTTCTGTTCTGACTTGCTTTGTGGGGGACTCTCAAGCCTGGTCATGCAAATCTGACTGACTAAGAGTAATCGAGAGCTGTAGTCATCAGTGCTAACTGCATGGCATGAATTCCATAGTACTGCTCACCCACAGCCAATGTGGTATAAGTTTGTGAAGGACTGATACATTTGAATACATAAACAGTGGGTAGGTATCCTCCATGAACACAGAGTAACATGACCTAGTGGAAGGTATCCTTGTCCATGGCAGGGGAATTGGAACTAGATGATCTTTAAGGTGTCTTCCAACCCAGACCTTTCTGTGATTCTGTGATTCTATATTGAATGAAATTGGTACATAAAGACAAGCTCTTCAGGTGCCCAAGGTGTGTGTGACAGAAGACTTTTTCTCTGATATCCTAGTGTCCAGATATTTTGAATTTTGAATATACCTTTATACTTATTGCTACAATATTATCTGAAGAAGCAAAAGCATAAAAAGACACAGGAATAGAGAAGATGGGATAAAGAAAGTGGAACAAATCCTGATCTCTGTATTATTAATCAGAACTTTGGTTATCTTTTAGTCTCTTAGTCAAAAAAACCCAACCCTTTACATTCCTAAGGCCTGTGAGAGGTAGAAGCTGGGTTGTATTTCCTACGACACTCTTACACAATGTCTTTTTTCTCTTTTTCACTTTTTCTAGTTAACTTTTATTCAGAGATTCTGTATTTCTCCTACCAAAGACAATATTTCTTCTAGTTCCCTTTTCCATATATTTTGAAAAACAGCTGATCACTTGACATCTAAATATTTTTGACACAAGGATTTCTTTTCATGAACCTCCTTATCTTCATTTCTCTTATCTGTATGAATCCTTTTTTGCATCTTCTCCTTTTACTTGTACTGTTGTATTTGAAGTTACAGCTTTAAATAAAATTTATTCCCAAAACTGACCATCATAAATAGCCACTCCTGGCCCAGTACTTTTTAAAACTTCAAACAGGGAGAAGAGGAGAGGAGAGAAGAGAAAAGAAGGGAAGGTATTATGACTATTTCTTCTTTTTTGGAGTTTATATTACTTATAAAACCTCCTTTTACATATTCTGTATGGTACATACATTTCATAGAAGACAAAAAATGAAGAGCATAGAAAACAATTTTATTAGCTGATTTTTCTCCTTAAAAAGCTATCTATTGTTCTTAGTAGAATAATTTTTATAAAGGATGAAATGATTGTCTCTAGCTTGTTGATAAATGGAATAATTTATTCTGGTTTTATAGTCCAAAAACCTTCAACTTCCCAGTTTTGCAAGTTTCACTTCTGATAAGAACATTATCTTTAATACAGTACTTTCCAACTCTGATAAAAATGTTATTACAATATTTTCCAGTATTTTGCAAGATACAATCATTAATTCTAAATCAGTTCTATTCTCAGCCTTATCAGACAGAGAAAACTAGTAATTAGAAAGGCAAAGGTCAGAGATAGGTATGCTCACAGTCGTAATTTGGAAGTTTCTTTATAGCATTTCAGAAATTACAGTATCAGTGAAACAACAACAACAACAAAAAAATGGTTTTGACCATATAAAATGGCCAGGGAAACAACCAGAAAAAAATTACTGAATTTTTATCTGGTTTATACTGCCAAGAAATAAGCTCTTTTATAGCAGGTTTACACTACCAAAACAATATGGGCACTTCAGCTCCAGATTACAGACCCATACATGGAATTGCCTTTTAACAACCGAACAGCTACTGGAGTATTTATTCAACTGTCTACACAGAGACATAAAATTCAATCTGAGATTCTCCAAGGTGACAAAAGACCTATAGAAACCTTTGAGTTTCTACAGGAGATGCAGGCCATGGGAGTTTTTATCTAACATTCTGATTATCCTTGGATGCCATGCTGAGACAATGGACTCAATGCATCTCTTTCAGGTGACAGAGATTTCTGTACTGACTATATTTTGACTGACTACAGTGACATCCTGAATTCTTACTCTTCATGTAAATGCTTGCATGAAGATGACTGCACTCATGTTAAAAATCTGAAACTCAACTATGAATAAAAAGTCAATTATTTCACCTAATCTTAACTAACTCACAGCTAAGTGTCTAACCAACTGGAGTGATTTATGGATTTAATAATACACTTATATATATTTAACGTCATTCGATTGGCTGCAGTGTTGCTGAGATACCCAGAGGGGACCAGCAGATAAAATAATTGTAAAAAAGTTATATTCTTCTGCAGTGATGGTTGCATGTCAGTCAGAATATCCTAGCAAATCTAAGGTGACAAATTTCCAAAGTTTAGGCAGTGGATCAAGCTGCTACATCACCTTCATGATGAATCTGCTGTGATAGTCACCTCTATATGGTGATGTAGCTATCCCAAAACTACTAGTAATGAAAAAAGGGGGTAATGAAGTCCATCTTAGATAATTCCTTGAAAATAAAGAAAGCAAGTGCTACTTCTGAAGAGTCATTGGCTAGAGAGAGAGAACCTAGAATAAAGATAATCACTGCTTATTGGCTGCAGTTTGGTAAGTACATCCCACTTTAATATTATGAAAAGTGAATGTACCAACTCTACTCAGTAGCATATGCAAAAGAAGAAGTGTAGAAAAAGTAAGGTGGAATCATATGGGCTGGACACTCCCCTATTCTGTCCATCCATCTGTGAAAAGACTGTCCATGACTGGAAGAGCACTCAACTTCTATCCTGTTTTCCAGTTAGGTGTATGCACACAAAAGGTAAAATAAAGGGTAGACAGGAAAAGTGGAACAGAACAGATAGTGTGAGCAAAGCAAAACTTTGGTGATACTACCTAAGGAGTTAGTTACAGATGAAAGGATTTTTGAGTTCATGCAGACACTACTGGAGGTTTTGCTTATTTGTGATATTTCAATTGCTGGAATATTAAAAGATGGATTGAATTATCCTTTATTAATTCATTTCTTCAAAATGCCAAGAAGTTAACATTTCTCTTATTACGTTTGCTGTAAGTATTATATGGTTGCCTGACAGCACTGATCTCAAAATGAAATTTAAACAATGTTGCTCCAGGGTGAATCCACTCTTCTAATAACTTTCATTACTAAAAATGCTGTATTTACTATTGTACTGGATAACCCTAACCAACAACTAGGCTAGAGCAAAAAATAAATTCCCAGAGGATATATGAAATTACTTTCTGAGTTGTGGATTTCAGAGGTTTTCATTTGCTTGTAGATGAAATCTTAAGGAGTTTCAGCATCTCATGTATCATATTTCTGTTGTGATTCATTACCTAGAGAAGATTAATTTTGCTTTGTGATTGTCATCTGAAATATGGGCATCCAATCTGAACTATTTAAGGGGTTCTTCTCTACCACTCCTTGATAGTTTTTGGTGTAGTTACCCTATTCTCTGTTAGCTGTGAATTATATCTTGAGCATGTGACATGTCTCGTCAATTCACAAATGAAGCTTTCACTCCCAACATCCACCACCAAAGAAAGGATCTTTATAGGAATCCTGAGAGTGGTGTCGGTCATAATGGTAAGAGAAAGACTGGAAATTTGAGATGAAAACAAATTAGGGAAGAAAGATTGCTGAGTATGTTGTACTGTTGTATTTTTAACATCTAAAAAAATAGACTCACATCTGTTGTAGGAAAAGTATTCCTTTAAATATCAATTCCTTAGGATAGCCACAACCACAGAAAAGTCAGTGTAAGAAATTTAATTCTATTATAAGCATTTATCTTCCTCCTGAGCAATTCCAATTAGCTATGCTTTACTTTAGTATTTATGATTTCAACCCATCTAGATATTAATCTGCTTGACAGTGCTAATAACCTGTTTTACAAACTCTTGCTTGTGCGCCGTATAAACTGTTATCAAACAAATCCCTCTTGCCAGAAGGGAAAATAGTGATACAGTTCCAAAGACTGTGACGATAGAAGACTTTGTGATGATCATTTATTCTTATACCCTGTAGAACACAGATGATAAGATAAAGTTAATTAATTTCCACTTCAAGTCCCAAGCTTTGTGTAATTTATTTTTTAAAACAAACAAACATTTGTTCTCAATGGATAGTGTGCAGTAGTGGAAAAACTAGTCATTACCCTTGGTAACTTGGTCCATTGACAATTTGCTCTTACTACACTTTAACATCTATTAATTTTTCCCTGTTTTAGCTAGCTAATCAACATAAGCTTGTTTTACTTTGCTTAATTACAACTTGACATTTTTCCCCTTAATTTCTGTCCATAAGCTTTGTGCCATATTCATCTTTTACCCACTTGGTTTTGCAAACAACCTGTTACACCATACTAAGTCCAGGGAATAACAGTATTCTAAGTACAAATCAGTAGAATTTCTTTTATTTTTCTTCAGTTTAATTTCAGAAGGAAAAAAGAATGTGTGGACAGGCTTTGATATCACATAACATAAATGTAGTTAAGGAACCGTGCTTTCCATAACTGTAAAAAAAGGGGAAAATATGACTGATATCATAACCAGTTGTGCTTGACGCTCTCATCTGCCCCAGTAAATAGCCATTTGATAAAAAGCAATTTTGACTACAAAAACATATCAGTGCTAAAAGTCATATTTGTAAATCTCAGGTGACACTTATTTACTGAAGAAAACCCTTCATGCCGTTGTCAGTCTTCACTGATATTTTAAATCTTTTCCTTTGTTTCATACACTCGCATTACTTCTATCTGCGCTGTTATATTTTTCTGGGTTTAAGGGAGTTTGATGTTTGTATATCATAACTAAAATGTTCATGTTTGGTACCCAGGTGAGGATTTGACTCAACCAAGTTAAAAGATACAAGAGGCAAAGCTGACAAAAGTTAATAATCCCTTTTAGGTGCTTATGAAAGAAAGGGACTGGTGAACAGAGAAAACAAGGATTTTAATGGAGGGGGGAAAAAGATTATGGACCCAAACTCACTTCATTATTAGGTAATTTGATTCTTCACAAAACATGATTCATTAAAAATATCATTCAGTCATGCACTGATGTCTTGCAATAGAGAGGCAAAAGTAATCTAGAGATAACTACACACAACTGAAAAAATTGGAGTTTTCTTAATGGCATAGCTTGGCTAACACTTTCTTGAAACGGGCAAGTGGGGCGGGGCAGGGGGGAGAAGTAGCCTTTTTGGATAGATACAGAGTAATTTTTTGCACAAATTCAGGATTATGAGGAACAATCCCAACTGGCCAATGTGACATTAGATCAAAAAATATAGGTTTACATGATATCCTGGTGAACCCTATACTTTTGGAAAAAGAGATTCAAATTCACATCTGAATCCTCACCTAATGGGGTGTCTTTGTAGGACAGTAGATTTTGATGTAGAATTTGACTCTTTCTGTGTACTACATGAAGTTATAGTAGATCTTGTATTTGACCAGCCCCCCAAATTATTCATACAGCGTGCCTCCTCTAAAAAAAGAAAGAAAGGTTTTCTGTATATTAGTGCAAGTTCCAAGAAGACAGTTATTGCTTCAATAATAGCATTAAAAATTCAAAGAAAAAATATAAGTTTCAAGTAACTGCTTAATGATGAAAAGCTTGTGGGGAACTGTCACTGTGCAATGCGGACACGTAGAAAAACCACACAAGTCCAAACCAGTAGAAAAGCAGCAAAGCCGAGAGAGTTTAATAATTTTTCCGAAGTTTTTATTCGTCAGTTCACAAAGTGAGTTAGATGGCATAAAATAATTGGTTCTTTGGCCATCCACCCCCAAGGGGCTGACTCAACTTCTAGCACATAGCAGGAAACTGTTTTTCTAACTGAAATAACAACAATCTGGGAAAAACAAAAGCAGGTGCAAATACTGGTAAACGCTGGTAATGTTGTTTTTCTTAGCATGCTTGGGAAAGACAGAGCTCTCACAGAATACTAGAGAGCTGAAGAATTTTACTCCTAAAGCTCTATCAGCATCAACAGGGAAGGTGTTTATTTCATCTCTCTCTCTACACACCAATAATGACAAAGTAATTAATGATTTAACCGTCATATTCTCCACTTTCTTGCTGTCTTGGAGAGGACATCCTTTAACACTTCTAAATATTGTGGTAGAACATAATTCATAAGAATTTGAGACAATTTATTTCAGAATTGTTGTAAATTAGACATACCTAATGCTATTTTTATACCTAATTCCACAGACAATTCCTGATTGCTCTTTCTTTTAGAAACAGGTTTTAGCATGGGCTATTTTTTTCCTAGTGCTATAGCAGAAATTAAACAGTTTTGAAAAATTAGGACAATCATATAGAACACCATTAGCCAACATTAGAGGCAGATATAATTTTTTAATCTAACCTAGAATATAATAGAACATGAAATATTATATGACAATATATGAACATTGTAATAGAAACAATAATACTCTCTCACTTCTTAAAAAAAATCACATGATGAGGGAGAAAATTAATTGCATTACAGTAGACCTAGCTGAATAGTTTTTGCCAAATAAAATTGATAGAAAAATTCTGTTTTTTCACTTATTTAAAATAATATACTTGGACTCCAATGACTTTTTTTTTTTTTTTTTTGGAATCTAGGCTTTTTTTAATAGCAGTTATAACCACAAAAATATTGGTTTTTTTTCTGAAATGAGATACAGGAATTGTTTTTTTTTTTTTTCTATCATGTAACCTGCAATAATATATTTATTTACCAACTGGCAAGCAAAAGTAAAAAAAAAAAAATCTATTATTTAAACATTTATAATTCATATGAAATTTGTGAGAAATAAGCTACTTCTATGAATAACTAGTAATATAATATTATAAGCTGAAATTTTGTAATAAATTAAATAAGACTGAATATTAAGAAAGCAAATACACAAGAAAGCTAATCTCTAACAACTAAACATCCAGAAATTTATGCAATAATAACATTGGCTGCAGAAAATTATCTATTTGTCTTTGAGAGGTCAGTGTCTCATTCAATTCTGTATATCTGCACTAGGATCTACTGGATACAGAGTTGCCTTTTGACATACATTTTCTCAGACAGATGTGCTATCAGGACTGAATTTGATAAGAAACTCATAAGTTAAGTACTGTGATTAAAAATTCTGTTGAGAATCATTAATTCTATATTTGACTTTAAGTTTCCCCATGACAAAAAATTGTGGAATGAAATTTAGATATATTACTAGATTGTATTGAATGAATAGCATCAGTTTAAATGACAAAAACATGTCAGTACCCTAATGAACCTTTTAATTCTGAGTAATTTGTTGGTAGAAAAAAATTTGTGCTACAAAAATCATAAAATAAAGACCATGATGAAATTGTTACATCCATAAATTTGTTAAATTTAGTTAATAATGACCTTAAAATAATCATGTCATTACTAGATCTCTCTGTAATATGGAATCTTTTAAAGTATTTAGTCTGATTTTTCTTCAGGGTTATTCATATCACCTGTGGGGACTATTAGCATTTTCTTTTTTAACATACATTCCCTGGAAATAACTTCCTTTCTGTTTAATTAAATAACTGCTTACCCTGAAGTCATCTCTCTTCTCGCACAGCTGCACCTCAAGAGGTTATGAACTGAGGTGGGGTCCTCTGCCTTTTTTTGCTGCATTCATTCAAGTAAAAATGAAAGATGGATGAACTCATTTATTCGCTAGGGAGAAACAGGCACTATTTTGGTGTTATGCCTTCCTATCAACAAATAAAATTAAGGAGTATTAAGAATGGTAATGAGATAGAAAAAAAAGGCAGGAATTTGCAAAACACAAACAATTGCACACAGAAAATTTTGGTTTTTGCTTTGATCCAAGTAAACTCTACTTTTTTGTCAAAGTATTTTTGGGTATTCCCCTGCTATATTGTGATTTGCAGTGGTATCACTGTCCAAGATTTGTTTTTGTTTTTGTATTCATGCTGTGATGGTCCATGGAAGATATCCTATAAGGATATCGTATCATTCCAAGACAGTTTCAGATGTTCTAAGTAATATTAAATTAATCAAGATAAAAAAAGTAATATTTCAAAGTATAATACTTTACTTTAAATTATAGAAAAATTACTGGTTCCCTTTTTAGGAATAATGGACATGATTAAAGTAAAATGTGTGAAATTACATCCCAAATCCAGAATTCTAGAAAACGGTTTTTCAGTACAGGAAAAATGTTTGTGAGTAATCCTTTGAAACATTTTTCTGTACCTTTGCACTTGTTGCAAGTATTATCTGAAATGTTATCTGTCTTCAGCTCTCTTATTTATAAAGGCAACATTAAGTTCTCTCACCTACCAGTTACAAAAGTATCTTTTTTTTCCAAGTTCTAAGCTTCAGAGACAGAAAAACATGTGGCTGCAAATGTTTAAGACTCTGCCACACTGAATGTAATTAAATTTAAAAATATTCCTAAAGAAATTAAGGGGGATTTTCCTGGGAAAGTGAATTCTATGACAACACTGATGAAAATGAGGAATAATAGTGAAACTAACTGTTTTCATAACACTACATAGTGCACATAACTCACCCACTTCCAAAAGAATTTACGGTGTATGGATAAATAAAGCACAGAATGGATAAATAGTATTAATAGTGAAATGTGTATATCTAAATGTAGTAATGTTAAACATTAAAACCCTGTTCTAAAACTCAGCTGAGATCTCTATTTATTCAATGTAGATTAAAGGAGTTAATTTAAGAACAAGAATGTAGGATAACTTGCACTTATCTAAACATCTGCAGATATCTGCATTTTTCTTGTATATTTGGAGAGATTCTTGCTGCTCAGATTTCTAATTTTTTGAGATTAGAAAATTTATTAATATTTACCAAATTTACCAAAACAAAGAAAAGCAACAAGCAAACAAAGAAAAAAACCAGACTTTTAAAACAACATCAAAGAAAGTTTATGTTTCAAATCAGTGTTATTTTGGTGCATATAATTTGATTGGTTAAGGTGAAATATTTTCTATCAAGATTAATATATGGAACAAAATGTTCAATGTAATGACAGCTGCATCCTCACCGTGCTTCAATTTCTTTTTCTTTCCATTGTGGGCTATTCACTAAATTACTAGTTTAATTATGCAAATCGTTGGACTTAGACTTCAATAGCAAGCCTTTCAAGACGATTTTCAGGTTCGAAACAACAACAGCTTTTCAGCAGGCTACTCTTAATCATGATCCTGATTATATTTTGCTGAAATATCCACTCAGCAATAACCACCACTCCTGTATCTACTTGTTTTCCTCAGATCTATTTTCCATATCTGTGTTTTCTCTCATTCAATCTTTTCAGAATCTTACTTTCTCTATAAAACTGACTTGATTTTCAATTCACATTCTACTTCACCTTTGACACCTTGTTCTCACCTTCTCACCAGAATGTTCTTCTAGTATTAATCAACCCCAACTTTATTATTATTATTATGGGATAAGGTCTTAAACTTACAGTTGATGGTACATGGTAAATTACTGTAATTATCATAAAGTATTTAAAAGTTTTGAAGAAATGCCTGCTAATCAGACTCCTCTAATATCCTCTACTTTTTTTTCTTGCCTCCTACTAAACTGTATACCACTGAATTTAAATATTTTGTAACTACCATTCCTTTACTTAATTCTATGTATGGTGTTCTATCTTTCTGCTATAAATATTAATGCAACCATTGAGAAAAATCCAGACCAAAATGAATGTGGGCTATAAATAAATAATCTAAAACCAGTCATATAAGAAAAGTAATCTGAGACACTTATATAGGTTCCAGCTATAAGCAATACAGAAAGAATAATATCTTCAAAAAGCGTCACTTTCCCTATTGCTGTTGCCTGGATTTTCTGCCTGGAATGTCCTAGCCCTCTCATCACCTCAGGTAATTGTTTACTGAATTTTCTTTTTAAAATCAATATTTTTAATCCTTAGCAGCATGTTTACCTCATGCATTTAATTTTTGAACAGGAAAGAGCCTACATTTCATTTCTTTGTCCTTGTAAAAATGCATGTGGCCTATGTACATATAGTTTACACAATAGAAACAAAAAAAATCAATATTGAAATAAGAGATGGGGGGTTATCCCTTGCAGGGATTTTCTGGTCTTTGCATTTCAATTAGATTAATTTTCTGAACCTCTAAACCTTCTTCTGATGAGAGCCCGATCACTCTGCCAATATAATGACCTATAAGTGAAAGGCTGTTATGATCCATTAATGAATCTATAAAGCAAAATAATATCAACAGAATATATAAATAATGTGTTTTCATATGTAACTGTCAGAGTTCTATGCTTAAATTTCCAAATCAAGATGCTTTATTTACTGATAGAGTGAATGGTGCAAAGAATTTGTAACCTAAGCAGGATGTAGAGGTTCAGAAACACAGTTATTGTAAATAGGCAAATGGATGTGAATATCAATCAATGTCTAAGGAAGGAATGAAGCATGAACTAAGTCCAGTTTTATTGTATTATCCTTGTTAGGAAAAATAATGTTTTCTAAATCTCTATGAAATAATCTCACTTTTTTCCTAAGACAGTTTTTCAGGAAAACCTTGTCTTTTCTCAGATAGTTCAGGGCAACAACAAGGCCAATGAAGTGTCTGGACCACAAGTCCTAAAAGGAGCTGCTGAAGGAGTTGGGGTTGTTTAACCTGGAGAAGAAGAAGGTCAGGCAGAAACCTTGTCACTCTCCACAACTCCTGAAAGGAGGGTATAGCCAGGTGAGGTTCAGGCTCTGCTGCCAGGGAGCCAGCCAGAGGACATGACAACACAGCCTTAAGGTGTGCCAAGGTGGGTTTGAGCTGGGCATTAGGAAGAAGTTCTTTACAGAAAAGGTTTGGATGGGTGCTTGTCTTGTCTGTTTCTCTTTCTAAAAGATTGAAACTTTCTGGTTGAAAATTATTGTTTGACCTTCTTTGTTTCCCCTCATTTTTAAGGATAGGAAATATAAACTTGGTCACAACACAAATAATAGTCTAGATCAGAGGTCTCCCAAACTGTTTGGCCATCCATCCTTGTCAGTGAAAGCTTTCTGCTTGTATGCCCTCAACATGGGTCTTTATTTATAAATTATACATGTATTATGTACTACTGAAGTTCTAATATTTTCTTCATAAACCACAATGACTCAGGCTCTGCACCCTTGTTTGCATCCCAGTTTGCAGCCCACTTGTCCAGGTGGGGGTGAGGAAGGAAATAAAATTTCTGCAGTGAATTTAGATTGATTTATTTTTTTCAGGATTGGAGGGGGGAGGGGGAATAGATTATCAAAACAACAAAAAATATTTATTTTATAATTTTATTATTTATTTCTTCAAGAACCCCCTAAAATTCATTTAACATAATTAAATCTTCAAATTCTTTGTGAGAAGACAAGAAAGTCAAAATAAATACCTTTGAATACTTTTCCAATTAAAATAACTAAATAGATTACATCAATTTAATCTTGAAAAGACACATTTACTATAGTCTATCTATCACGTTACCACAACAGGAGTTTCATTGACAAATATTATCTGTTCTACTGAAGACACAATCTTCATGCCATTCATCCAGAAACATGATTGCTTTGCTTTCTTATACACAAAACACTTAATGTAATTCTGCACATCTTCAGAAAAGTAATTTTAAAGTTAAAATTATTTCCTGCCTTGGCATCCTACTAAAAATGTAAGTCTAAGATTAAGACTTCTAAGATTATCAAGAAATCATTGGTAAAAGCTGTTGTGTTAGCTTCAGTTCCTCAAATTCCATGCAGTCTCAGCAGAAGAGAGGGCTTTTGTTAACAGCAGTGCTCCTATTTTGTAGAGTTAAATTTCTTAGATCAGATAATCAAATTTTCAAGATATTTGGTTTTGGCCAAAACTACAGATCTAACCAGGAGAGGAAAATTATACCACAAATAGCTAAAACAATGTATTAAGAATAACAACAACAACAACAACAAAAAAACCAACAACAGCAAAAAAAAGCAAACAAAAATTATGAGATGAGGCTACAGTTAGGGAACTATAATTAAAGTCAATGTATCTCAAATATTGTATTACATAAAAATTATAGTGGTTATCCCTTACATATATTTAGTTATATAATCACCAGTTTGCTCTTTGTGAGGTTTCACACAATTCAGAATCTGCAAATATTTATAAATATATAAGTTTTAATAGGTATTTTATCACAAATTTGGCTGATAGCATGCTAGGCTTCAATAAGTTGTTTCAGACTATCAGACAAAAGTCAAAATTTGTACTAAAATATTTTATAGTGTCAATGATTTTTAAGGAGGTGATAGATAATCTGCTTCTGAATCTATTTGGCAACTATGAAACAAATGTATTTTAATCCAAAATCAATGTTAACAAAAGTTAAAAAAACATATTTCAAAATAAATTTGTTCTTTATGCTACCCTGAATTTTTTTTCTTAATTTTCCTCTTCAACCAAGCTCTCTGTCTGCAGGACTATTCAGCACTGAGAATCTTCATATTATACTTACATTCTTAAGAATTTAAATGATCTTAAAATGTCCCTCTGAATTATATTTTGTTTCTGCTTGAGAGTGGCTTTTATTTCAAATTCCACTCTAGTTAAAACAAATCATCCAGTTTTCATATTTTTCTTTTTGATTAGTAGTTACTTTCTCATCAAGCTCAAATTCAACCACAAATGAGAACATTTTAGCACAAGATTGTTATCTTGGTGAATATAATTGTTAACTTAAGTATGTATATTATACATTAATATGTTTAATGATATACTATTACATTTATGAACTTTTAAATTAAAAAATATAAATGTATAGAAGTGTAAAAATTTCAGCTAAGGGTATTTCATGAGCATGAGGCAGCACACCTGCTTGTCTAGGCATTCAGTAGTTATTGTACAATACTGAGCTGCAGGGGAAAAAAAATCACAAAATCAAATGGAAGGGGAAATCATATGAAGGAAGAGAAAAATTCCAGAGAAATTGTTTTGCATTTCATATTCTCTAAATTGACTATGTAACTCCTTCCTATATATCTCATTGGAAAATTTTATGTGCCTTACTAGGAGACATTAAAATAGAATTGAAAGTATCCACACCTAAGAGACTGTCTTGAAAACAGCTACTGGAATGAGGAGTCATTACCTAGCCTCAAAATCTTAGTATTCTGAAAACACCTATGATTTTGATTGATATTTTTCTCAGGGATCTAAATGTTCTTTTACTTCATATACCAAACAGCAAAAGATTTGAGAAAAAGACTCAAGCCTCAAATGTATTTAGAAATAAGACTGCCTTAAGCACATCACACACTTAATCTGCCAGGCATTCTTAGAATATGATTAACAAATGGAGCGTTTGACAAAATACTACAGTGTTTAGATGTAATTTAATTTCCTTTTCTTATTGAGGAGTCAAATTACTTATTTGTAAGTAGACAGAGGTTTGATTCCTACTTCTGACTGAGTGGGAAATATTGTGTCCCTGTATTTCTTTAGATCCATTAGTCAGTTGTACAGTACACTGTGGAAATCCCAACCAAAAATACTCAAATCTCTTCATGAATCCTATGGGCAGTTAGAAGCCCAGACTATGATTTCATCTTTCAGTTTTAGGATAACTGCATAAAAAGGCATCCCCTGTTTAAAACAGCAATCCCACAGTCTTTGGTACTGGCTCTTCACTTTCTTTCCATTCCTTTTCCAAAATTAATGTGCATAGCATGTTGTATTTTTTGGTTTGGTATAACTTTTCACATTGAATAGTTAAGTTTAAAATAATTATCTGAATTCTCATTACATCAAAAGGAAGCAAAGAGGTACATGAGGAATGTAAATTAGCTAATGATTTAGGCAGGACAAATTGCTGCATGGTGATCACACTTTCTTCCATAAAGTATAAATTGAAACTAGATAATTATTAAGACAGAAAACTGTTATACTTTTAACCTAGAAACATGAATCCTACCTATTTTGTTTGAAAAGAAAAATATACTGGTGATATGTATTGTGAAAATTTATCATTAATTGATATATGAAATTTTGGGTTTACCCTGGCAGGAAGATAAATTTCATGAATCACCAAAAAGAAAAAAGAAAAGCTATGGGTTCTCATTCATAGATTGCAAGTTTTTCAAGATTATAACTGTTTAAAAATACTAAGTTCTTATGCCATTTCTTACCATTTTGTGTTATTGTTTATTGTTTCTGTTGGGTTGATCTTGTCTGGCTGCCAGATCTCCACCCAGCTGCTCTCTCACTCAACAAGACAAGGAGGAAAAAATAAGATGAAAAACTTGTTGGTCAAGAGAAAGTAAAACCACTTGTGAATCTGGGGTAATACAGACTTCCCTTGAGAAAAAAATAAAAATAATTTAATGCCAATTAAATTAAACTTGGATGGTGAGAGACAAAGAAACTACAACAGATTTCCCTCAGCTTTACTCATTTATCTCCACCTCCCCTGCTTCTAGAGGCCCAGAGGAGACAGAAAGAGATGGTTGTTGTCAGTTCATAACTCTCACTTTTTACCACTTTCCTTCTCACACCTTTCCTCTTCTCCAGTGAAGGGTCCTTTCCATGAGCAGCAATTCTGCAGGATAAACCAGAATAAGTGTCCATTGGATGTAGTTCCTGCCAGTAGAACTCACTCCTTTGTGACTCTCCATGGGGTGCAGCTTACTTCAAGAAATAATTGCATGATGCCCCACAGCCCTCTCTATGAGCTCTAGGGGAACCTTTGATCGAGAACCTAGAGCACCTTCTCCTTCTTCTCTGACCTGGGTGTTCATATGGTTGCTTCTATTTATTTTCTTTTCTTCATGCCTCACTGCTTATGCAGTGATTGTATACTTATTTTGCCCATTCCTAAATAAGTCTTCCCACCCAGACCCATGACTGCAGGACTCAATCATTTCTTGTGGGCTGTCGGCTGGAATAAACTGGAACTGTTTTTGTCCAGAACAGGTCAGCCCCAGACTCTTCTCACAAAGCCCACCCTTGCTACCAAAACCCTGCCCCCTACACCCAATTCAAATGTACATCAGTACACTTAAATAATTAGATCAGTTCTGAGAGCAAGAGCAAAACTTCACTGTACATTGGCCATTCCAATCAGAGAAGTTGTTTTCCCAGGTAGAGGTAATTCGCAATATGTAGAGTAAATAAGAACACCACAGCCAACAATATTTGAAGGCTTAGAGATGTGAGAGATTGTGATTTGTGATAAAGGATGGAATGGAGTTTTCAATCAGTATTTTCCTACTCTCTTCAATCCATTTAATATAAGTGACAGAAATAAAGAAGGATAAGGTTCAAAATGAAAAAAATCCCACCTCGATATAGTGAAAACAGCTTTCAAGTAATTTCCTTTGCACAATGGAAATCCTTTTTTCTTCTTTAGAAATTGTATAAAGTGGATGATGACTTTTTGGAGTTAGTAATTTCTCTAAGTGGCACCTTACTCTCATATCCTCTGTGATCCAGGCTTATCAAAACAGTATCCAAAAGGCACTCATATGGGAAAGCAGCAGAAAGAACAAATATTCTTTACAAATAGCAGGCATAAGATGCTTGTAGGTGGTATGATAAGAAAAATAGCAAAGTGACTGAAAGCAGGTGGAAGAACAGAAATGTGCTAAATAATCAAGTGCTAATGTTAAATAAATGGTTTGGGGTGTCTAGTGGCACACAAATACACATTTAGTGCTATCATAGTCAAAGGATATCTGAGTGACATTGGCAGATGTGGCACAGAATCTGAGAGACCTTAATAAACTTATTTAGAAGCAGCACCTGGAAGCTGAGCAAAATATCCCAGGACATTACAAATGGCACAAGAGACCAATGCATAAATAACTGAACTGGGAATATTCACTCAACAAGTGCATGTCCAGGAAAGAAGATGTGCTTGCTAACTACTACTGGGAAAATGTCCTGCATTTTTTTAGAAAATGTGTCATTTTGTTCAATCCTATTGCAGGATGAGCCTAAATCAAAGCTCTCCGTACTCCTGAACTATTAAAATAGTAGCTGTGTCCAGTCTTCAGAGATATGGAAGGCATGAGCAGGACCTCTGTTTTCAGTAGTCTTCACTTTGGGATCATGTGATGGGACTAAATACAGGGGGGCAGGAAGGGGACAAGGAAAGAGTAGAATATTTTGAGATTAATTGGTGAAAGGTGTTCAGCATTGAAGGGTGTTCAGAAAAGCATAGGTGTTTACTAACAATTTTTAAGTGTCTAGGGCTGTGTTTTATTGATTGCATTGCTGATAGTAATCCTGGTGTATGGTTCATTGATTGCCAGCTAATTTTATGTTATGATGGAGAGATGAATAAGCTTCCTCTGTCCTAATTTGAGTTAAAACAGGTGACTTGAGATGCCATTCCCCACAATAAACATTGGAACAATAGACATGGTACCTCTAACTCAGGTAAAAAATATTTAATTAAATTTAACTAATTCAAATAAAAGGATTACTATGTATTTTGTACTATAATTATTTTAATATAATCCTTACACTTGCAGGAGAAGATAATCAGGAACAAATAATTTCATTTATGCAGAGGTATTGGGTAAGGTCTGATCTTAAGACTATTGAAGTTGGTAGAAATAATCGCACTGCTTCCAGCATCATTCTGCTTAAAACATAATTGCATATATTGAGATCTTTTTTTTAACCTTATTTCATGCCTGGGTAGACACTATAGAAGAATGATGCCCTTAATAAACTGTGAAGTAAAACCACTGGATTTTCTACAGGCAAATACTATATACAGAGTCCACACAAGAACAATTTCCTAAGGACAATTTTGATTTTTTTAAAATGTACTACAATGCAGTTTTTTTATAAATAAATCTTCTTGTCATTATATTTTTCTGATGTTGCACAGTCCTTTTTATACTATTTGCAGCTGACACCAAAATTTGGGTGAAAGAAAGAAACAAACAAACCAAAAACCACAACAGCAAAAAAAAAAAAAGCCACAAAAAACAATTCCCGTGGGTTTTTTTTTCAAGTCACGTATTACCACTTTTGCTTCACTATTTAAATCCCAAGCAGGGGAGTAAATTCTTCATCAATCTAAGTGCGGAATTTATGTAACTTTAATTCTTCTATTGATGTCTCAACTACAAATCTACTCTTTCACACTGTCCCTCTCACAAAACACAACATTTGAAATGTGATTCTTCCCTAAAGGTAAAAAAAAATTGATATATCTAGGCTATAACTTTTTGAAGATACGGTCCCAAAAAAATTCAAAGAAAGAGAGAGATATCAATTTGAAACTTGATCTTAATTTTTATCATTTTTCCTAGGACAGGTCTTGGGAAGAGTCATATGTCTCACTTTCAAATAGGCAGTCAAGAGTCTTTTAATTTATTCGGATTTTTTTTTAATGTTTATGGGGCAGATAGTTGTTACAAATTCTGCTTAGGTTGATCAGTGTTTGAGAAGCATTGCTGCATTTTTGTAAGAAATGTAATTTTTCTGAATGTCATTACTTTTAGTCTAAGTAGCTATGGAATTTAAACAGATGGATTTATGTTTTGTACTTCTTTTATCCCTGTCTGTTCAGACATTTAACAAGTTTTCGTATTTTAGTGTTTTAAATACCTTGTAGAGCTTTCAGTATTACTTAAGCACATCACAGTGTATATCTGCAGCATTTGTCAATTCTCCCCAAGGATTTACCAATTCAGTATGAGTTATATAAAGAAAATATTATTTAAAAATTCACTTTAAACCAGTCATCATATAGACCTGCATTTTTCTTCCAACAACATAGGGGTTAATCAAAAATCTTGGAAAATATGACTTAATTTTCTGAAAATACTGGCATACACTAGCAAGGCTAATTATGTTTAACTGAAAGCTACCTTCTACCAATTTTTAATTAGATACTTCTGCTTTACAAGCACAAAAAACCATGGACTGCATCCCAGTTCTGAGTTATGTGAAACTGTGTGGGAAAATGGTGATTTGTTGTGATCAGTGTGATTAGATTGACAGTAGGTTATTCTTTTCTATAAAAATTCTTCATAGTAAGTTTTCTGAAGCTGTCNACACTTGTAGTAAGTGTTGGATGTAAGGAAGGATCTGGAATGTCCAGAGCTGCAGTTGGTTGCAGATGAGAGCCTCTGGGCAAGGACAGAGGGACAAACAAATGAAGTGGGTTACATAGTGGGAATTTGCTATTGGCCACCCAGCTGGGATGACAACAAATTATTCTTTAAGGAACCAAGGGACACCTCTGAATCAACCACCCTTTTCCTTGTAGGGGAATTCACCTTGACAGGTGTTAACTACACAATTGGTACAAAAAGATCCAGGAGATTCCTAAAACAGCTGAGAGAAAATGTTTAGTACAGGTATTCAGGGAGCTAACTCAGAGGCATGCACTCCGTAATTTGTGGCTTGTTCCCAGAGAGGGTCTCATGGGTGAAGTGGTAGTTGGTGGACAGTGACCACACAGCCATCAAGTTTCAATTCTCTGGTGCCTTGCCTGCACCTAACTTGCTCCCAGGTGAACCAGGCACAGACAAGAACAGCAGGAAAATCAGCAGCTTTTATTAAAGTGTGCATGACAAAGCCACCCTGGGTCACCCCCTCAGGATGCCACATCACCTCCTGGCCAGCTGCCATCTCTGGGAACTGGCCTGATACTGGCACCTGTCCTGCCATGTAGGTCAATGGAACAGCCTGTGCAGAGCCTGGAGCCCCTGCCCTGAAGCAGGAGGGCTCTTTCTTTGCTCCTGAGGGCGTGGGATTCCAGCTGGTGAGGTGAGGTGAGAGGCTGGGTGAGCAGCAGGGGCTGTACATAACAGGGATATGGCTCTCTGCCCCAGCTGCTGTCACCAGCTCTCTGAATTCATCAAAAACTTAAAAATTAGTACTCCTGTGAAATATTTAATTAATAATCCTCAAAAGTTGTGTTGTGAGATCAAATTTTTTGTGCATGCTTGAAACAGTTCCTTTTATGGTTTCAACAGATAGTACCACTCAACATTTCTAACACTCATTCTAGATGCATGAAAGGGAGCAGTGACCCTTTGCAATTGTAGCTCCCTGGCCAGCAAAATATGTGGATTGTTGTGATTCCCACCAAAGCATAATTACATTAATGGTATACTATATTTTTTTCCCAGTAAACAGCAGCTGCTACAGGAACCATATTTTGTTGGTTCACATGACAAGATGATTTTCTGCTGTTTATATTCACAGTGCAGGAAACCATCACTTATTACCACAATGACTGCAAGTGATACAGCTACCATCAGTCATACATTCCAAAATTGCTGCAGCTTTAACAACTGTTATTTGAAATCCTAAAATTCATTTTAAAGCTACATCTCAGGTTTTCTCTGGTATGAAATGTTCCTTTCTGCTTCAGTGCTCTTAATCCAAGAAATGTACTGGATCCAAGTAGCATCCTCATGATGGTGAGGAATTAGACTTGTAAGAGCCACGTGGGGAGAAAGAATAAAGTGACTGCAGCAGCCACTTCTGCCTGAAATCACAGAAGCCACATTCCTGAACAGTTAGCAGAAATAAAAGCTAATGCACTGATTTACATATATCTGCTACATCCAGCTTGTTACTTTAAAAATGCAGCCAACAGGACAAACATAGGTCTTTACAAATATTTCATGCATGTTTCATATGCAGAACTAGATTATCCCCACTTTACTGCTGGCTCTGCATCTGTGCAACAACCCTGCTGATCTCCCAGAGGACACAAAAGAAGGAGCTGTAATCTGCTGGTACTTTGGCAGCTGATAGTAACAGCATGTTCAAATGCAGTAATAAATTCCCATTCCTTATATAAAACCACTCATCCAAGGGGACAATAGTGGGTACAATGTTGCTGATTTGTGTAGATGCATCATACTAATTTATTTTTAACTCTCACTTTGAGGAATCAAGAACTTTCAGTTGCCGGAGGCAATAAATCAGACACAACAAACCAGTGAGTTGGACAAATCCTGTGCTTATTTTTTACGTACTCTCTGCCAAACTCTAAGAATTGTTGAGTCATCTGTGATTATGATAAAGTCTTATGTTAATAAAAAACCTGATCAACAACTAATTTTTTTTTCCCCATAGCATACCAAGCCAATGTTCAGAGGCTTTTCTTTGGACAGAGGAGTATCTGCAAAAATTATAAAACATAGGCCAGTATACAAAGTGAACCTTAAAGGTCCTGGTGGGTTTTTTTGGGGTGGTTTTTGGGTTTTTTTTTACTTGTTTTGCTCTGTTTTTTTGTTTGGTTTTTATTGCATTTTTGTATTTTTTTGAAATTTATTTGATTTGTTTACTTTGTATGAGAAGCTTTCAGCAAAACTGCAAAACTTGCTGCTTTAGACCATTTTATAAAAAAAATTGGTTTGGGTTCTGCATCATGGTGACCTTTCTTCTCACCCAATCAGTTTGTTACAGATTCTAGATCTTAGGTTTGCTGGAGTATGTAGAGATGTGAAGATCCTAGGCACAGTTTTTTCTCTGGAATCCTTTATGACTGGAAAGATATTTGTGATTTGTCAACAAAGAACAAAATTTAATAGCTTCCCAGTGTGTAAAAATGAACAATTACTAGTTAATTTAATAATAATATATTGTCAGTACTTAGTGTCTCTTCCTAATAGCAATTTTTTTCCAACTGCTATATATCAAAATATCAATATCAAAATATACTGGGGCCTGCTGTAAGATTTCTAAGGGATTTCTAAGCAAAATCCTTCCCCATCGAAAGGCCTTGAGGGAAGTATTTGAACAATCTCTATTACTCTCCTGTAATCACCATTCAAACTTCAGATGGTTAGTTGACAGTCAGCAGACAATAGGTTCATTTTCAAGACAGCCTTTTTTTTTTTTTTTTTTTTTTTTTGAGTATTTTCCCTAATAATAATCTAGCTTGATCTTCTCTACAAATTTGTATGGAAACTTCGGGTGCTATTATGCCTGATTCTTACTTATACTGGTGATATTTAACATAAATCTGACAACTCAGTTACACATAATTTACTTCTTAAAGTATATTTGATATAATGGTATTATTTAGTATAATTAAAATCGTACTTCCATGGTATATGCCACTATTGCAGCTACTACAAAAGGCCTACAGGGTAATAAATTTATATACACATTTAGTGTATGGTTTATATTCATCATATATTTGTAAATACATTCACATACACATTTGGATGTGTAGAAATACCTAAAATAGTTTTCTTCAGTTTCTGTAAGAATTTAATTCTATCCATAGTATTAAAACTCAACCTTTTTCATTTCCAAACTCACTTTTGTTTGATTCCCAAAACTCTGGGTAGAAATGCTGTCCACAGTGATAAAGCAGTAGGTAAGAAGCATCTCTTTTTCTGTTGTTTCTTCTTGTTTATTCCACTTTCACAGCTCTTGGAACAGTACCATCACCTTAAGATGTCACACTTCTCTCTTTCAGAACCTGTTACAATACTTAAAATCTAGCTGGATGCTGTGATTGAGAGCTCGTGTTCTCCTCCCTGTAATTTACAGTGCCCTTGTACCCCTTGATATGCTGTGTTTAGCAGCAAGCACAAACCAACCATAACACAAAGATTTACTTGTTACTGTCAATTTTTTTTAAACTTACTAAAATGTCAACACTTTCAAGCTTTTCACTCTTTCAAGCTTTCTGACACTTCTGTACTCACAGAAGAACAACACAGCAAAGGATTAGTTGTAATCCTTTGTTACAGTAAGTGCTGTTATGAAGCTCCATGTCTTGCACAGAAAAGATTTCCAAATATTTTTTCTTTTACCTACATTTCATTAAATGCTCCTGTGACATTACTTTTTTTAAGCATAAAATAAAGGAAGGCAATAGTAAGTCCTACATTTTTTTTTCCATGTAATTTTGTGGATGTTGTCTCTTATTTGTTGGTTCATCCAAAAGATATCACACCTAACAAGGAGATAGGTATCCCTTTCAGGGGTGCAAATTGAGTTTCCATTATTTTTTTAGTTAATCTAATTTTTTCTAAGCATGAATGATGGACATGGTGCACTCACTCTACAGATGGTCTGTTAAGCTATTACTTTAAGCAGCTGGCCAGAACGTAGTGTCGCTGGAAGGCGGTTGGCAGTCTTTTCTACTCATCAAACAAGTCATATGAATATTTATGTGGTACAAACTATGTATATGCATATATATATATATATATATATAACAGGAGCAAAATTTATTTAACTTGACAGAAACCTTAAGTTCTTCTGTATTTTCCATTTCCTTCTTTGCTGTGTCTTATGTTTCAGTCGACTATATAAAAATACTGACATGTTAAACAAAACCTACTTTTCATAGCATATGCTCTCACCAGCAAGATACTATCTTATGTACATAAAATTTCTCTTAGCATTCTTATACACTTTTTATGAAGCATTGATTAGGTATGTATAATGAAATTACTAGCACTGATAATTTTGGCAGTAATTTAAAAGTGGTCTTGATTGCTGAATTCCCAAGGATATTATCTGTAACAGATGATTTGATTTGATTAGTTGCACCTTACTTCTTTTGAATTATGTGAATATCAAGTAGATGAAAACAACCCAACTCCCTAGTCATGAGTTTTTTCTGTTCTTTTAAGGCAACCAGGTGCTTGTTATATAATCCAGACAAATTCTGGGCAGAGGAGTTTGTCTAACATCAGCATGAAGATTCTGCACTGGCCCCTCTCCTAGTTGGATTACTTTATTCTTTTTAAGTTTTGCAGTACATGAGCAGAAGTGAGGAAATGTGCCATTCTTTCTTCCTAGCAGAGTCATGTAAGGGCAACAGACTTGTTATTTTTCAAGGCAAAGACAGCAATTTATGTACTTTCTGAAAGATGTGAGACAATTGATAGCAATGAGAATAATCTAATGGATTAGGAATGATAATCACAGATCTAATTTTTTACTTTGATGGCAGTGTACCCCACAGATGCTGTCAAATGGAACAGCTCTTGAAGAAAAAAATCTTATGTCATAGGCCTGTTATAGAGCCTAATCTTTAAACAGATCAGCTTCTTTCCCCGTCATTGTATATACATGTATGTATCGGAGTTTCAGTAGATTTACAAATACAATCTCAAAGACAGGTTTATTCTTAACATTTACTTAAAATTCAAGTTTCTATTTTACATGATAGGAATTTTTTCTATAATCCTTTGAATTTCTTAGCCTTAAACACTGCTACCGTATCACCCTCCAGAGTTTAATATCAATATGACATTATGGGATTTCAGGCTCTTAATTAGATTAGATTTCTTTTAGCCACCTATAGCTAGGGAAGCTGAAACCAGAACTTGGAAAGTATACAGAAGGGAATTACTCGAACTCCTTCACCTGATTAACAGCATATTGAAGTTCTGGACATAATAGGCAACTAAAATTGCCAAAATTTAGATCAAGCAGTGTGCAGGTTAAACAGGCAGTGCATAACAAAAATTGACCCTTCACAGACTAATCTATCAATCAAATTGTGAAGATACATTTACTGGGGCTACCAAGGAAGCAGATACTTCTTCACCTACCTTAATAATAATTTTTGAAAAAGTCCAACAAACTCACAATAAACCCACAGCTCAAAACATAATGAAACAATAAAGAAAAAAACCCCACAAACCCACAACTCCAAAATTCCAAAAAGCCACACCATTAAAAAAAAAAAAAAAAGATAAGGAAAATAACTGTTGGGTAATAATGGTGGTGAATGGCTGTTTTAACACTAATCCATTACACTGTGAAATAAAATATTCCCAGGCACTGGGAGGGCAGTCAGTTCCACCACTAGTTGTTAAAATGGCTTCAAGCATGCTTTTGGACTTTTATAAGAATCAGTCTCTCCAAAAATTCCTAGGTATGGTTCATGAATTATGATCATAACCAGGCACCATTCCCAGCAGACAGTTTAAATTTGCCCACCTGATGTAGAGAGTAAAAGTGTTTATATTACTACAGCTTTGGGCTGTTCCATGTCATCCATCAAGTTATGTATTTAATTTATTTTTGGAGATATATTTAATGTGAAAAAATACGAGTAAAACTATGTACTTAAACCATAGAAGATAAACATCACTATAAAATGCAGCAATAGGAGTAAAAAGGAAAAGGACATATACTCCCTTTAAAGTTGGGCATAGAAAAATGAGACCCTGCGATAGAAGAAGCACATATGCTAAGAATGGATGAAATGCTATACAGAAAATAGAGGCAAAATAGATGGAACTTGGGACAAAAAGTAATGAAAAAATCAGGGAGTTTGTGAAGAAATTTCATAGTGAAATGAAAGATTGAAAAGCACAGAGTTTACAAAGAATAAAGGCAAAAAAAACCTGAAGTCATAATAGACATAAAAATTTGTCAAGAGTTTTATGTCATCAACAGAACTCACTAATTGGCTAGATGTGAAAAAAGATGCACTAATTTTAGTAACTAGGAAAAAAAAAATCAGAAAGAATTTTCTAATGTCTCTGAGGCATAAAGAAAACTCTTAAACAAGACTTAGAATTCCAGAAGTACATTTATTCCATTGTTAATTCTACAAGTATAACTCCTCTTTTGCTTGAGGAGCAGACAAGCATTACCATTTCTGAAGCCTTTGATCAGGGAAGAGATTCAACAGAGGACAGGTTTACTGACATTTTAGAAGACGGGGGAAGGAAATAAAAAACAAGCAATCTCTCCTTACATACCAAAAGGATAAAGGATAAAAAAGGGATAAAGTAAACTTTCCATTAATGTATAAGAAAGGCAGGGGAAGGGGAGATGGGTCCACAAGTTCAAATAGCTCTCAAAAGAAGAGCTTTGGTTTAAGGCTAAAGAAGTAAAACAATAAACTAAAATCTGTCTAAAGTTAAAGATAAAAGGGAAATGGCATTGATGACTTCAATACTAACACAGAGAATAGCAGAACAAATTAATGGAAGAAAAAAGGAAAAAAAGGTAGGTCATACTAAAATAGAAGTTGGAATTCATATGTTCCTTTATCTGCCAAGAAAAATCTTTTACAATATTAGAGAATGCATGTCTTACCCTGGAACTTGAATAAATGTTGTAAAAATTGATGTTTGAATTTGACTCCAGTATATGGGATACTATAAGGAAGATTGTTCTTAAACCAGAAGTCTAATAAACATTTTTTTCTTCCATTCTATCTTCCACATGCAAAGATTTAAAAATATTAAGTAGGATGACAAAGTTCACATGTGATTTTATGTATGTCACCTCAACAATAAAACAAAATATGATAAGCACATGAGTATCAATGCCATATCAGAAGTAAGACAGACTTTCAGTTCTAGAGCCCAGCAAGAATTAAAGAATTAAAATTACTTATAAAGAGTGGTTTGTGTAGAATGCTCTCAGCTGCTGTCAGTTTAAATAGGAACTTTCAATACCATAAGTGCCTCTAATAGAATACCTGTATAAATAATTGCACAAAATTGTATCACACAATATTTTTCTCTCTTGCAATATATTTTGAAGACCTCAATAAATTATTTGAAGTTTTTATTAGTTAAAGACATGAACATAGGTGGTTTCAGCTTATGTCAGTACATAGTGATTTTAAGAATGTGTAGACACATACCAAAGTGAAGGTGAAGAAAGATTATTCCTCATTCTAATTAGAGGCAATAATTAGAAAAAGTAGGCAAAAATTCTCAATATAAATTATGTATTTTTCCTAAATTGTTATTTTTATTCTCCTGAACTTGTTACTAGAAGACAGACAAGCTAGGGAAAACCAGCTGTACAATGTTTCTTGATTTTTTCTTATTCATATTAGATTTCAGAACAGAGGGATTTTGTATGATGTGTGGATTTTCCCTGTCAGAAATGTATGTGATTATGAACTTCATATAGGCACCATTAAATAAAATAGTTCATGGTCTAATCTTTAGCCCAGAGAGGAGGCAGCATAGTACAGGTCCCATCCACATCAATACACCCCTTTTCTTTCCTTCTCCGTGGTTACATTCATGCTGCCTTCTGGAACAGCCCTGCACCTTTGTTAACAGCAGTGTCAGCTCTGCCTCAGAGAATGCCTATACCCAGGAATACACTAGTATTTAAACATAAAAAAAGACAGCATAAACCAGACAGTTCCATGAAATAGTCTTGGACAGACATGATTTTTAACTTTCTCCCCATTTCTGTTTTGGACTGCTTCAGCTGCCTCCTTTCAAAATCTGTCTGCAGAGGGAGCTGAGCATTAACAATATGGATGAGAGGAAATTGTTGCCATTTGGTATCAGGGGCACCTAGTCTTTCATCTTGTCTGCTGAAATACATAGCCATCTACAGAAATGGTCACTGGTTTCAGCTAGGCTACTTCTTTTTATAATACTTAGGTACCCCATGCAGCACCTTCTTGATTTGGTACCAGGTGGAACTGTACTCTTACTATCCCTTATTTCCTGAAGTTAGGCTGGTAGAAGGCTTCCCTGATAAACTACAAAGGTATGATAACTTTGCAGGGAAACGCAGTATATAAACCTCTAGAGTACGTACCAGTTTGCAAATTGCTAGTTAATAAAGAAATCTTCTTTCTTGCAAGTTGAGGATACAGTAGCAGGTACAAGAGATATATAAAGAAGTTAAGCGGTACTGCACATTTAAAGCTGAAATCAAAATCATAAAAGATGAATTAATAAGCAAATAAGACAAGGGATGGAAAAAAGCACTGTTAAAAACATATGTTTGCATATTAAAAGTCAAGAAATAGGAATGTGCAAGTGTTTACATAGGTATATACAGAAATGAAGAAGGATGAACAAATATTTGGGACTTTAGTAAAAGAACTAAATGCTTAATGCATAAAAGGATGCTGTGCTACATAACCTGTTTATTGGATAAAAAGGGAAAAATAATTGCAAAGACAAGTAAGGCTTACAGTCTCATTAGATTCAAGTGATTAGCTTTTGATTTTTGTTCCTTTCATCTTGGCAGAGCTCCAGGTTAAATTACAATCTACAGAAGTAGCAAGATTCAATATTCTTTCTCAACATTATCTCTTGGATAGCAACCGCTTGAGCTCAAAGTCAGATTTCATAACTGAGAATTGTTTTCCGGGACACGAACCATGAAGTACACAAAGATAGTAAATAATCACAGGTCACAAGTTTCTTAGGCATGGAGAAGTAAAGGAAAAGTGACTGCTTTAGTATGTTTCCTACGAAAAACCTACTTTTGGAGCAACCATTTGAGAATGTAATAAGGCTTCCTGGACACTAACTGTGATATGGTTTAATAAAAGTAACTAATTCTCTTTATCACCAGGAAAAAAAAAAAAAACCTACCAAAAAAAAGCCAAAAACCAAAACGTCTGAAAATATTCCTTCCCTTAATGTGTTAAATCAGTTGTGGAAAGACACTCCAGAAGTGTACAACAATTCTTAGTAAAAAAAGAAAAAATATATAACAAATGCATTGCTTTTTTTTTTTTTTCCACTCAAAAACTTTTTCAGATCAGCATAACTGGACATTCCTGGGAAGTTATAGAAGATGACCTCAAGATAAAGGTCTTATACACACACACAGAGTGGTAAAAATTCTAGCACTTACAAGTGGGGCTTAGAGTCATTGCTGTCAGCCCTCTGAAATCATTGGTTCAGTGTAAAACATCTGCCATAAAAGAAACTGACAAAATATTTCGGATCATCAGGAAAGGCAATGTGAATACAATAGAGGTCATCATCTTGCTGCTGTATAAAACCTTATTGTGTTGACATCTTAAAAATTGCACAGTTCTGCACTTTGAGCCTAAGGGAAGATACAGTAGAGTAAGAAAACGTACAGAGAATAAAAGCACGAATGATATAGGAGATGGAGCATTGGCTTTGAGAATGAAACATGAAAACAATTAGGATACACTTTGGAGAAAAGACAGACAAGGAAGTCAGATAAGCTTTAAAAATTCATGAATGTGGCAAATAAATTAGCAATACATTTTAAATATATAAAAGGAAGTACCTCTTTACAGAAAAAGTAATGGACTTCTGTGACACTGCTGTCATAGGAGACAATACCAATAGGTTCAAAATGGGATTAAACAGATCAATTAACAACAGGATGTCAGCAAAAACACAGGGAACAGCAAGGGATGCACCATCTTAGAATCCTAATAAAACTATAGTGGATTTGGGGAGATGGTAAAGGTCTGAAGGAAACAGCCAAGCTCTTCTGCCTTCTTTTCATGGCCTCTCTCATTTCTATTCCTGTGAACAAAATACTGGGGGTAACTGCTGCATCCCTCCTGACTGGCTTTGAAGGTCTCAGGCACTTGACCAATCAGGGGTTGATGACCCCATCACAGGAGAGGGAACTGTAGCAGCACACAAAGCACTACCCATAAAATCAAGTGGGACCTGGATCGGAACTGTTGCTGGGTGGTAAAACGCATGATTTCACCAGTGGTCAAGGACCCCTCGACCCTTGTTTCCCTCCTCTGAGGACTGAGTGACTCAAGTTCTATTTTGTGGTTTGGGTCTCCCTTGAAAGATTGTTACACTGACACAGCAGGCCAAGTATTAAGATTTGATCTGATCTGTGGAGAGTCCAGGTGATTAGGAACAGTAAGCTAATCTGTGCTGTAAAATTATATGCTACGTCACTTATAAAATTAGGCTACATTGATTCTGTTTATAAAAATCTGTGCTCTTCTGATCATAAAATTTCATGCTATGCTAATCAGAAAAATCTGTCAAAAAGAAAGAAATTAACTGTTACTGCAACTTAGTGCTGTCATCATTCTTCCAAGGAACCCCAGAAAACTTATCTTTTCCCATAGTGTTGAGTCACAATTCTATATGTTTTCAATGCAAATTATCTTAATCTTGCCTTCAGGAGCTACAGAAATAATTGAAATGGAATTAAATAAATTAGTACAACCATAAAAAGCTGTCATATATTTCTTTTCAATCTCCAAAGTTATTTGTATGTGTGATAAGTGTTTTGGATGGAGAATAAACACATGACGAAATGCATCCGACTATTAGAAAACCCTTTAACAAGTACTTGCAGGGTTCTGTTGTTTTGGGGTTTTTTTTTTGTTATTGTTGTTTTACGTTTCTTTTTTTTTTTTTGGTGGTTTTTAGGGTTGTTTTTAGGGTTTTTTTCGTTTTAAAGAAACAAGGAAACTATATAAAAACATATATAAGTATTGTCATTGATTGTAAAATAAGAGAAAAAAATGAGAACAAAGCAGGATGGCAAAAAATACAGCAATCATACATGGCATTCTGTAAATTGGCTGTTATTATTTATGGAATGTATTATTGATTCAGAAGAATAATAATAATATTTCTGAAATTTTAACAGAATCCCAGCATCTGTGAAAAGTCTGTGGTTCTGTGAAATCTGAATCAATATAAACAATTTGTGTTACTTAAATCAAAGATAACTTTGCAAAACTCAGAAAGTACAACTACACTACATAAATAGCACAGCAACTGATACCAATACTTCAGTTATGGATGAATAGATACTGTAGATGACACCAAGCTGAGTGACGCACTTCATGTGCTTGAGGAAAGGGGTGCCATCTAGAGAGACTTTGGGACAGCCTTGAGAAATGGATCCATGCAAGGCTCATGAAGTTTCCAGTGAAAGGTAGGGGAAGCATAGCCTCTTGCCAGGACTTGCTGCCTGTGCTTCTCATCATGCAGCCCCAGACATGGTCAGTTATGTCTGCAGCTGGCTCACATCCAACTTGCTTCCCCAGAGACACAGAACAAAATACTTCCAGTTGGAAATTACTTACACTGATCTTCTATTCCAACTAACCACTTCAGGGATGACCAAAAGTTAAAATGCATTATTAAAGGCATTATCCAAATGCTTAAACATGATTAGGCATGGAACATCAACCATCTCTTCTAGGAAGAATGTTCCAGTGTTTGGTTATTGTTCCAGTAAAGAAATGTTACCTAATATTGTCTCAATCTTCCATGTTGCAGCTTTGAGCCATTCCCACACATCCTATCACTGGATCCTGATGAGAAGATATCAGCACCTCCCCATTCACTTCACGTCCTCTGAAATCTATGGAAAGCAATGAGGTCACCTCTCATTTTGTTGCTCCCTTCCTTCCCAGGGGCAGAACTTTGTACTTGTCCTTTTTGAATTTCATGAGATTCCAGCTGTCCCATTCCTCTAGCCAGTTAAAGTCACTTTGAATGGCTTCCCTGTGCTCCAGCATAGCTGCTGCATGCCTCACACTTTGGTGCCACCTATGAACTTGATGACAGTTCAGTGTCACCTCTTCCAGATCACTGGTCAAGATGTTAAACAGGACACATCCCTGTACAGATCCCTGCAGTTCTCTTCTTGATACCAGCCTCCAGGCAGAGCACGTCTCATTACCCACAACAGGGTTTTACCTGTCTAGTTGTCTGCCTATCCAGACTGTAATGTATCAGCTTAAATATAAGAAACAGGGGAAAAAGGCTCACTAAGGTCAAGATAAAATGACATTCCCTACCCTCCATTTATACACTGACTATTTTTGTGCCTGAGGGCAATCAGACTGGATTTTTACATTTTCCTACAAGCTGGTGATATGTAAATCCAAAGCAAAGTAATCAAGAGATGTTTTCAAAATACATTTCAGATTTTCATAATGTTTCATTAAAAAATGTGTTGAATTGGAACTTGCTAATTGCATCTTGAAAAGCATATATAATAAAATGAAGCTCTGACTTAGCAAAGCAATGCAGAAGAAAAAGAAATTAATTCATAGTAATACAAGACTCATTGCAAACTTTTTTTTTTTTTGCAAATGACTAAGGATGCAAATCCAATTAGCCATCAAGGTTGCCTCCACACAAAATATACTATGCTCATTTATTTTGACAAGTGAGTTTTTACTTTAATTACTTACAATATAATTGTAAATTGTGGTAATAAATCAGGGATGTGTATCTTACCAAAGCAAAACTTCAGATAGTGTGAGCTCTCACAGCAGCTTTCTTCTATAAATCTTCTCTGCAAAATGCAGTATACAACTGGATTACAGATACATGAAATGGGACTTCACAGCTACTCCAGAAAAGAAAAGTCACTCTCAGAAATTTTGCATGATTTCAAAGTGAGGGAGACAACTGGCAATATATAAAATGCATACTAAGAAGGCAAAACGATAAACAGACTATGGAACAGCCTGATAGACCCTGGGTTGGAGGGGAAACCACAGCCCTGTGTGTCACAGGGTGACAGGGGCACACCTGCTCCCCTTCCCTATGGTAGCCCCAAAAGAAGCAGGTGGGGCAGGGCAGGTGACATTTTGACACATGACATAGTTTATTGCTCCAACTAGATCACCTCTTTAGACTTCCTTTATGGAAAAGAGAACCCACCAGAGGTTAAATCTGGGGCCTGAAAAATCTTGCCTAAAATGTTTAACTAAATCCATCTTGGCCATAGAACTAATGGCAGGCAGTGGGAAATGGTTGAAATTAGAACATAAAACATGTGGCTTCAGTCCACCTCTCCTTTCACAACCCTCCATGTCCTAGACACATTTTAAGTGGGAGTTCCATAGAATCAAAAAATCATAGAATGGCAAGGGGTGGGAATGGACCTTGAAGATCATCTATTCACAATCCACCTTGACATGGGCAGGGACATCTCCCAGTAAAATAGGTTGCTCAAGGCGTTATCCACCCTGGCTTTGAACACTTCTGGGCTTGGGGGAATCCTGATCCAGCATCTCACCACCCTCACAGTAAAAAAGTTCTTCCTGATATCTAATCTAAACAAATGTTCATTCAGTTTGAAAACATTCCCCTTTGTTTTGAACTCTCGTGAGAGTTCATTCTAACAGGTCCACATTTTTCTTGTGTTGGGGTCCCCAGATCTGGACACAATATTTCAACTGGGGTCTTACAAAACCAGACTAGAGAGGGAGAACCATCTCCCTTGACCTGCTGATCATGTCTTTTTGATGCAGCCCAGGATGTGGCTGGCTTTCTGGGCTGCTTGTGTGCATTGCTGAGTCATGTTCATCTCCTCATCCACTAATGGCTTCATGTCATTCTCTCCAGGGCTGTTCTCAATCCATTCTCTGCCCAGTCTTTGTTTGTGCTTGAGATTGCCCCAATCCAGGTGCAGTACCTTGCATTTGTCCTTGTTAAAATTCATACGGTTTGCACTGGCCCCTCTCTCAAGCCTTTCAAGATCCCTCTGGAATATTTTTAGTTTAGCTTACAAATGTCCATTTTTTATTAGATGATTTCAATTGAATTAGGTGAATTAATATAGCTATGACAGTCATGCTAAAGTAGGCAAAAAGAAAAAGGCCAATTCTTTTTACCAGTAATCCTCACAAAAATACAATTTATACCCAAAAGAGATCGTTTCTGATCATTCCTTTGCATACCATAAGTAATAATTAGTAACTATGACTCATTATTTAATTAGTAATAATAATAAATAAAAAATAAAATTAATCAATTACTTAATTAGTGAGCTGCTAATAAACTATGTGCTTCTTCTCATTTTGTTCTTGCTCACCATTTATCTCATGTGTGTCTAAAACACATTAGAGTGGCAGAACTGCAAAGGAACATTCTGTGAATGGCAGATACTTCTCAATAAAGTCACATGTTTATAGATAAATGTGGCAAGAAATATCCCCAACCTGTGCTGGGAAGAAGGCAGATGCAGAGAAACCTCAGAGAAACTCTCAGAATTTAATTATGGCAACCAAAGGGAAATGACACTGAAAAGCATACAATTGTTGATGCACTGGTCTCTGAAAACTTTGAATAATAACAATAATTTCATTTACAAAGAGGAGTTGCTACAAAGGGAAAAAAATGGTATGCAGAAAAAAAAAACCAGAAGAACAAAAAGGGGGTTGCTGTGGTGGTAGTTGCAATAACTGAGTATGGATTTTCTGCTACAAATAAAGCAACAGTGAAAATAGTGCCACTACAATGTACAACTAAGTAGTCCTGGCTGTGGGAGCTAGTTGCCTTAAAAAAACAGATATAAAGCTAGGAGTATACAAAAGAACTTCATAAAGATACGTGCAAGAAGTAAAATATGGTTAAAAACAAGAGATATTGAGGAACAGGTAATGATGCCCAAAATAATATATCAAGATGAGATTATTTCCTTCTCTTTGGGTGTAGAGACAGAAGCACTGGCACTGAGAAAGAAAAGATGGGTAATAAAGGAAACATCCCATCTTCTTTTCCAGTCTCCCTGTCCAAATGCATTATCACCTTGATCTTGATGACTGAGAATGATCATGAATCACAGCCATCAGTGTTAAGAAAAAAATGAGTTCCGTGGTTCTATATATTTATGGCTAGTTTAGGACAAATTTGCTAAATAATAACTGTTCCATCTATGCGCTGATAACACTCATTAATATTTAAGTAGCAAATCGTAATGTGCATTGTTAATGACTATCAGTTCAGCAAAAGATTGCTTTCAAGTTTGAAACAGCTTGATTTATCAACCCTTTAATCTCTGCCCTCATAACAATCTTCAGCTCCCTAACTGATGCATAAATCTATAAACTGAGCTTCAACAAACTCTATCGGCCTTTTTTTTACTTTAACTATGTGCTGTAATGGTCAGTGGGAGAAAATTTATGGTTACTATGCAACCTTAGCTAAGGCAGCACATAGCAATGAGGTTTCTGATCCATTAATCATCAGCACACATGCTTGTCTCACAAATAGACTATAAATAGCTTGCATGATTATAACTAGTAAAATATCCAATGCCATACTAAACTTTTGATTGTTTAGAACATTATGCATTTTAAAGATCTATCCATAATCTTATGAGGATCTGTGTTTTCAGACTGACTGCATGAACCTTGTAAAGAGTGTGCTTTAGCATGTGAGTCCTTACATTGCCTGAGAAAGATTCAGTTTTCTTCCTAGTTACTGGTATAGTGCTGAGGTTTTGATTTTGTAGGAGAATGATATTGATAACACAACGATGTTTTGTTGTTGCTGGGTAGTGCTTACTGTAAGTCAAGGTTCCCATGCTCTGCCAGTGAGCAGGTGTACAAGAAGCCATGAGGTAACACAGCCAGGACAACTGATGTGTACTGGCCAAAGGCAAATTCCAAGGGAAATACCTTGCCCAGTATATAAACTAGGGGGAAGTTGGCCAGGAAGTGCCAATCACTGCTCAGAGATTGCCTGGGCATTGGTCAGCTGGTGGTGAGAGACTGTATTGTGCATAGCTTGTTTCTCTTGGGATTTATTTCTCTCTCTTTGGATTTATTTCTCTCTCTTCTTTTCATTACTCCTCCTCCTCCTGATACTTTATATGATTACCACTACTCTTACTATTGCTATTATAACTATTATTGCTATTTTATTTTAATCTGTTTAAATTATTAAACTCTTCTTACCTTAACACTCCAGTTTTACCTTTTCCTTGTTCTTGTACCCATCCCACCAGGGAGTGGGGAGTGAAAGAGTGTGGAACTTAGTTGCTGCCTTTCCTTAAACCATGATAATGGGGAACACAGGAAGATAAAGATGTACATTGAGAGTTGGTTCTTCTAGTTCTTCATCTACCAGGAAAATAGTGTAATACAGATGTTTCAGTACTATTTTGATTTTCTGGTAGTGATTGTTACAAGTCGCAATCCAAATCAGCTTTTTATTAGCTAGTTTCTATGCTGAGAGGTTAACTGCAGTATATTCTGTGCTGTAAAGAGTACCTGAGAAACAATTATTGTCTTCCATTTAGGATGTGTTTCAGAGTATCACTTTACTGCTTTGTCAAGGGTTAAAGAGAATAAAATATTTTAATAATGTTATTAGGTATAAAATAAACATTTTTACAAATGGGAAGATCTGCTAAGATTATATTGGTTGAGACTTTTTAGTATCTACTGACCTTGAACCATAGGGCTCAAGACCAGGTTGGATGGGGCTTTGAACAACCTGGTCTGGTGGAAGGTGTCCCTGCTCATGGCAGAGGGGTGGAACTAGATGATCTTTAGGGTCCCTTCCAACACAAACTATTCAGTAATTCTATGACCTTTATTGCTCAAACAAGATAACTAATTCCTCTCATCCTTGTATGTTTCCTTGGTAAAAACAAACAAATATGAAATACATTTGATATGATGGTATTACAAACAGATTCAAATTTAATTGCAATAAGAGCTTTCTTCTATTCATAGAAATATTATTAGATCATAAATGCATACCTGTCAGAGCACGATGCTCTTTCACTTGGAGCCGAAATGCTATTTTAGAGTTAGAAGTAGTGTTCACATTTGATTCGTGCTTTTGGTAATTATGTCATGAAAATGAAAATCCTGATAGCAAAGATATTAAATTTTACTGAACTTTGTGAAGGAAATATGAAGAGTTTCATAAGATTTGCCAGTGTAACAACTATTGCTTTGATTGTATAATACCTAAAAAAATCCCAAACCAAACACCTCCTAAATTAAATTAATTTTAATAAAGATGATGTATGAGAAGTCTTCTTCCTTGGCCTTTCTTTTGTGTTTATGCTACTGTATTCTGACACCTCTTGATTGAGCTGGACCACTGACTGCCTGTTAGGGAGCTATTAAATCAGAAGTGTTTTCTGGCCAGAAGCCCTGCTTGACGTGCAGAGCAAAAAAACAGAACTTT
The DNA here is from genome assembly GCA_013399225.1 of Rhipidura dahli. Taxonomy (NCBI): domain Eukaryota; kingdom Metazoa; phylum Chordata; class Aves; order Passeriformes; family Rhipiduridae; genus Rhipidura; species Rhipidura dahli. The sequence goes on along the minus strand of VXAC01005869.1, from coordinate 517,922 downwards.
GAAAGCAAGTAAAAGGTGAACCCTTGAAGTAACTGCCAACATCATCTCTTTTCTGGGTATGTTGTGCAAGGCCAGACTGCCTGAATAACTTTGTGAAATTCAATGCCTTTACTGCAGAGATGCTTCAAACTTTGAAAGTGATGGGTTAGTTGTTTATGTCAGACAAAACTCACAGTGTTGCCAGACTATTTCAGAACTGTTGTTCACTCTAGTCACTTATTTTTGTGATGCTGGGATCTCAGAATTGTGTGGTTAAAAAAAAAAAAAAAAAGCCAACCAAAAAAATCTAGTTTCTTGAAAATCTGCTGCTATCAATTTAGCAATTGTAGTCCACAGCCAATATGTAATAAATACTATGGGAATTAAATATTCATTTTCATTGGAGACATTCAAGAACCATCTGAATGCAACCCTGTGTAATGTGCCCTAGGGTGACCCTGCCTAAACAGGGAGTTTGGACCAAATGACCCACTGTGGCCCCTTCCAACCTGACTCATTCTGTGATTTTGTGATTTTTCCATTATTTTTATATTCAATCACCCCATTAATAATTTATTCCAGTTTAAATTACTTAATGTTTTTTCTGAATTTGCAAATTTGTTTGTGCATAATTTTCCTCTCCACTGACAAGAAAAGTTTTTTATATAAAATTAATAGTAATAATTGTTGATTCCCATTGGAACATTTTTCTCACAATTTCATGACTTGTCCCAGCTTTCCCTCCTATCCCTCCTATTCCTCTTTAAATTGATCAAAGTCCCACCTTGTCTTGCTCTCTCCACTTCCTCGGTAAGCTTCTCACTTCAATAAAACATCATTTCAATCCCACTAAATGTTTAGCAAATAAGTAAACAATCCTTACAGTTTTCTACAGACACTATGTAGTCTTGGACATCTTTACACTTTCCAACCATCAAAACTGAAATTATATAAAGATTACAAATCATTTAGAACTAAATGGGACACTGATAGCACAGGCATTTGTCAGTATGGGCAAATTATTTTTAGACTAGAATGAAGCTAAAAAAAATGGAAAAGTTAGATGGGAATTCCTATTAAGTCACATAATTTTTAAGAGGGTAAAAAAATCGGTTTTATTACAAGATTGCACAGTTGAAAATTTAAAGGAGAAAATTATCAAATTCCTTCATGTTACTGTGTCTGCTTGAGCTCTCGTGCCCATCAGGTGTTTATATCTTCTACTCAAAACTGCTGTTTTGCAATGCTTTTTATAGTCACATATATCTGTTTATATAATCACATTTACAAACACTAGAGCCAAAATATGACCTGAAGAACTCATTTTGTAGAAAAGTCATTAACAAAAATAAGTAAAAACTGGGTCTACTTTAAAAATCACATAGACTTTAGAGCTGAGAACCATACTGTATCTACTTTTAAAATTGCATGAACTTTAAAGCTGACATTCACATCTAGTTGCTGTTAAAACAAAAATGACTTGAATGTTTGCTCTAAAGAAAAGCAAAGAGAGCAGTGACTTTGGGAGAAAAAATCTTTAATAATAAAAGTGATATTATTAAGTCTTAGAACTTACAATCCTAATAAGCAATTTTGAAGAGATTATCATATGCAAATAGGATATATTTTATCCCAGGGCAAGTTATGCTACCTTGATTTTGAAACCTGTAACAAATAGGTTTTTTCTCCTTGTCTCTGTGAACCACCTAAAGTAATTATTTTTAACTGATGAACTCCTCACAGGTCTGTGGGTTAAGTAGAAGCAGAAGCCAAGTGCCAATGTAGTGTCCTTTTATACTTGTAGAAAAATGTCCTTCAGGATCTCATGACACCAAGTGCTATATTAATAAAGAATTAAACTTAGTTGTTTCTTGGGGTAATAAACATTCCACATCTCATTTAATATCTAAAGAGATGTCACAAATAGGGGAGTAAGAAGTAGACCAGTTCTCTCAGTATTTGGTGTTTAAATGGAACGGCCAATTTAATTCACATCTTTAACTTGAAGCTTCTTAAACAACTTCCTTTTATAGAAGAAAAGGCAAGGCTTTTTAAGAACAACTGTGTTTACTTTTTTCAGTTCCTTGTCAAAGTATAGAGTCTGCATTCTACAATCCTTTGGGCATATCTGACTAATTATGCTGAAACTAACTTTTAAAATATTAGATTAATACTGACTTTTGGAATAATATACATTTCGTTTTATATAAAAGGTTTTGGTGGCAAAGTACAACAAATGCTTTGTAAATTACCACAATTATTTATAATTAGTGAGACTTCATTTCTGCCCTTATTATATACTGACAAGACCTCAATTTTTTGGTTTCTCTCATCTTCATTCCTCAGAACATTTCAATGTACAAAATTTAAAAAAGTAAGAAATGGTAAACAATTTCAATAAAAGTACCAAATACAAGACGGGAAAAAGAAGAGTTTACAGCAGTAAGAATTAGTATTTAATGTTCAGTAAAAATGGAAAGACAGGGAAGGAGCTCTGCAGGAAAGCTGCAGTCGATAGCATTTGTTGGGAAAGATTTCTTAAAAATAACAGCTAGAATAATATTGTATACCTAATATTACTCCATTGCCAGATATATATATATAGCAACATCAATACAAATGTAAGGCCCCAGAAAACTCACTCAATGACACTCTTAATGGGGCTTACAGTTGTTCATGTAGTCTGAGTTGGACACACAGGAGAAATACCATCAACATGTTATCAAGAGGCCAAAACAACAAAAAACTTTACCAGCAATTTCAGGAAATCAAAGGCCTTTGGCAAAAGGTTTAGAGCAGCATTCAATCAACATGAAGCATTTCACAAAACACTGAGTTAGCCCATTCAAAACTCCAAGCCCATTCAATTTTAAGTTTTTCAAAATTCCAGGAAGAGGAAATTAGAAGATGAAAGAGAAGAGAGAAAGACAGAAAAAAATATAGAAAAGAACAAGTATAGTTGTGTGAGGAGCCAATTCAGTTTTATTATGCCTCAGCAATGGTTGTCAGGGGCATGTGGAGGAGGGGTGTACCTGTGCCATGTGCAGGAGGTAAAGAGAAGAAGCATTGTTTTTGGAGTGACTTCGCCTGGCAACACCGCACACGAGGCAGGAAGTAGGAGATGCTGTGGAGGGGCTTCTTCCATCAGGTTGCGAAGAGCTCTCCATCAATGAATGGCAAAGAAAGGTTGGACTGGGCCATGGTTCCCTGTTCTCGGGAGTAGCCAGGGGGTGATAAAAACCACCGGTGTCAGGGCTCGCTGGGGGTTTGCTAGTGTTCGCTGTTCCTGCTCGCTCCCTCCTTTGCCCTGGTCCCAGACTGCCTCCTGGCTCTCCTGCCCTCGCTGGCTCGCCCTCGCACCTGTCCTGCCTTCCTGTGCCCCTGAACGCTGCCTTGCCACTTCGCGTCCTTGCCTGGGCTGCCAGCTTCCAGCCCTGCCGCCCCGATCCAGTCATCACTGCTTCCCTCTCTGCCGCCCCGATCCAGCCGTCACTGCTTCCCTCTCTGCCGCCCCGATCCGGCCACACGCCGTGACCCTGTCCAGGGTCCTGCTCCTCCCGTCCCAGCGCCCGCTCACCGCGTGCCCGGTGCCGTCGCTGCGGGAGCCGCGCCCGCACAGCCGCGCCCCTCCGGAGCCTCGCGGGCTCGGTCAGACCCAGCCCGGCCACCGGCGGGCAGTGGGCACAGCCCGGCCTGGACACCGATAGCAGTGCCCCGACTCGCTGATGCAACTCCCTCTTTTTATCTCTTTTTCTCGCCCTCTCTCCTCTCCCCCACTCCTTTTCCATTTTCCTTTATTCTTTTCTGTCTCCTCCAGCTGTCTTTCGCTCTGGCAACTCCTTTTCCTTCTCCTTTTGTTATCAATAAAGGGTTCTCCAATACAACATTTGCCTCATTTGGCTTCATTTCATTCCCGATCATCCATTTTTAAAAGAACTCCTTGCAGTTTCCCACAGTGGAACACGACAGTCCTGTTTCCAGCTGTGTTCAGCTGATAGAAATTCCAAGGGGAGGTGGCGTCAAGACAGATACTCACCTCATGCTTTGGTTTAAGTACCTCTTGGCTTTCCTGGGCCCTGCCCCCAGGGAGGACTTCTGGTCATTGGGCCACTCAGGAGCTGGGACAGGGGCTCCAGGGGCACGTGTGGAGCGTTGCCTCTGGTGTGCCAGGGGTTGGTGGCCCATACAGGGCTGGGATACAGGCCTGGGAAGGTGGGGTGTGCAGAGCAGGGCATCACCTCACCAGAGCATGGCCCGACCTGTCCCTTTCCCCACACATATACACTGAAAATGTTTCAAGCCACAATCCTTCCAGTCTCTCACAACAAGTAATAACCAAAAAGGGCTTATGTGTGTTAGAAAAAAAAGTAAAAAACAATCAGAACATTGACCAATATAAAGATGACCTGGAAAAATACAGACCTAATATGCAAGATGATTAAAACAATAAAAGAAGAGGGACATAGACAAAAAATTGTACAGAGGGAAAGTACAAATAATAAAAATCAAAATTAGACTAAAGGAAGTGGATCTACTGAAGTAATTGACTCTTTTAAAACAACATATCTGGTTGATGAATTTAGTAATGTTACTATAATATATTTACACTGCCATTACGCATTCTACTCTATACTGTAATGTGTTTCAGTTGAGAGACTTACATAATGCAAAATCAAATGGTAAAGGTGTAGACTTAAATCTGTGAAGTCTGAAAATACAGCTGAAAACAGAAAATTGCAATTGAATTAATTACAATTTTATTCTAATTATGCTTTGGCCTCTTGGGTCTCTTCATTTTTTTGTTTTTAATTTTCAGTCTCCTGAAATAATATAATTGACAGAGTCTGTACTTGATGCATAATTTAAAAAAAAAAAACAAAACAGTGGAACCAATGAAAATAATTGGCTGATTTGGTGAGTATTATTTTGAAGCAATCAAAGGAAATAATGCTTTCAAAACAACTGAATATAGGTCATATATATTATGGAGAGATTTATCTTCTGGATCAAGGAAATGAATTCTCTGTATGATATTGTCACCTTAAAATGGTTATAATGGTGAGCAGGATTGAGCTGTCTATTTGGATTCATGTACCTTCACAGTGTCACTTTACATCCTGTGGCAGCCCAACTCTGTTTCATCTGTAACTTCAGAAGAGATGCCCATATATTGTGTCTTGTCTACCAATCCATCACAGATGCTTTTTATTTGTCATATTTTCAAACAGTTCTGTTTGAGATAGTTCTGTTGACATTACTAGTTCCTTCTCAGTTTCTTAAGGCAATACTAATTGTGTTGACAGGTTTTATATGGAATATAATGGTTGCTTAAACACCTGGACAATGCAAAAAAAAAAAAAAAGTAAAGTAAAAATGTAAAGTAAAAATGCAAGAAAACAGTAGTTACCACATATGTTCTAATACTTTGACTCAGGCTGAGAAAACATGGGATGATTGGTGTTACTCAAAGAGAGTCATAAGGAAGGATTGAAGATCTCCTCCTTATAAAAGAAAATCAATGTATTATTTCTGCTTTGAAAAAGAGGACATAAACTGTAAATAACCATTCTGGTAAACTAATGGGGTTATGTCCAATACAGTTTTATGGGCCAGAGTTAATCAGAAGTGACTGTCAAAACTGAAGTTAACATCAGAAGGACAGAATCTTTAATAAACTTAGGAATTCAGTGGCAAAACATTTTCACCCAACAAAAGGCGAAGCTAGACCATAATCACTGCTGACAAGTGTGAAATTCAAATTACACCTTTTTTGAAATGTTAGTTATTAAGGCATGAAATTGCATCCTTGTTTTGCAGTCAACTCAATGCTCTATAGGAAGAATCTAATTCATCACACAATATTCTTTTTTGCATAACTGTCCTTTTATAGATGGTTTTAAATTTATTCTCTTGAAACTTGAACCAGCATCTAGAAACAAAATTGAAAACATAATGACTAATATATAATAGGTTCTGACTTTTTTTCTTTGGTTTTTCATTTGCAAATTATGGTAGGAGTACACAGACACTGATTTTGCCATCTGTCATTGTGCTGAAACACTCCAGTTTCCACTCACTGGAGAAAAATATGGATCCTGGTTTAAAATTATTTTAAAAATAAAATACTTATCCTGCTTGGAAATTCGAAGTAGTCAAGTGGCTAATACACAGAATGGAGATCAAGGAGTTATGGACTCTGAAGTAGGTAAATTTCTTTTGTTCTTTGTTTTAAAACAGCCCTTCACCCCACCCCCCCAAAAAGAGGAGGAGCAAATTTGACCATGTTTCACAGAGACACATCCAAGCAGACATTAACACACATGCACATATATATCTAATCTATGCATCTATAAACATTTACATATATATATATATATAAACATAGTATATATATCTTAACTGGGTTTGAATAGAGTACAGCAGTGTTGAACCGTCTCACAATAAATGGTATGTAAGGACTCAGTAATGCAATAATAAATGGATTCTAGTCAATATAATTTCAATAGTGTATACAATGGAGTTTTGACTATCTAAACTAATTTCCTTGGCCCTATTATTTACTCTTAGCATATTAGTCAATAACTAGGTATTGGTTATTTGTGACACAATTCTCATTTCACTTTGTGAAAACCTTCATGTTCTGCTATCTCCTAATATTTTTTATTATTCATAAAACATTTTCAACAAGAAAGGTTCTGATTCCTTGACTATCTTTGGATAACTGTAATAAACTTTATTTCTTTTAATTTAACTTCAAGAATTACCATTATTTCATTTGTCCAGTTAAAAGAATATTTATTTAAGAAACTTAGTTCAAACTGAATATGCACTTTGAATTCCCTATTGTAAATAATCACCTCTATATTAGTAGTTGTCACATAGTGTAAAACTGATGTACCTCTACATGACAGAGCTTAGTGACAATAAAAAAATGAATAAAAGCATATCTTTTCAAGGTGTCCTAAGAGAAAAAATATGATATAAGTTTAAGTTAGCTAGGACCTCAAAAACCATTAGGGTTTGTGCAAATTAGAGTGGTTTGGATCTATCTGTTATATGAGATTTTTTAAGCTTTTAAAAAGGAACTTGCCAGATCTTCACACAGTAATTGAAACACTGGCACAGATGCCAAAAAATTACTTTAAAAGGCTTTCAAACCTTGCAAAAGCTTATGTTCTTTTTTCAGTAACATTAATAAGAAAATTTATTTATCTGAATCTTTAAGTTATGGCTTTCTGATTTGCTTTCTGATTTCTTTCCACTTATGAAATAATTCTGTAACTAAGTACTGAGCATGTTACTTTTTAAATGAGTTGATGGATTTGGTTTAAGGTTTTTTTTTTCTTTCAGTGAAAAGACACAAAAAGTAATGTTCAGTAGTACATTATTTTTCTTCCTTATTGTTTTTGTTATTTAGAAACTGCTGCTATCCCCACATATGTAACAGTTAACTTATCTCAGTGGAAATATATAAGCTTCAATGTCTTAAGGGAAAGCATATGTGGCAGAGATTGTTGAGACAGAGAAGCAGTGCTTGGATATCAGAAATTAACATTGAGATAAACCTTCATTGATAAAGGTTTTCATTCTGTCTGAGGATATTTGTGATAAGAAAATTCTAGAAATCATCTCACAGCACACATAGATATTTTTCAGGTTGATAAATTCTAACCTAGTTATTTCACCTGTGTTTTGTATGTGTTGTTTTAGCCCATCAAGCACCACAAAGTATGTTTGTACTCACAACTGAGTGTGGTGGGTTGCCCTTTGCCAGCTTCTAGATCTCTTCCCAAATTGTCTCTCATTGCCCTTCTCAATAGTACTTGGGAAGAAGATAAGACTAAAAAGCTTCTGATTTGAGATAAAGACGCTGAGGTTGCTTGCCAACTGCTGACACAAGCAAAACAGACTTGACTATGGAAAAATGAATTTAATTTATTGCCAACAAATTAAAATTTGGGTAGACAGAGAAAAAAAAAAAAAAACAAAGAGACAAAACCCCATATACCTTCCCCACATCCCTTAATCCCCTTGTTCCCCAGGCTCAGGTTCACTCCTTTATACCCACATCATCTGCCCCTCCCCTGGGCTGGGAATGAGAGTTCATGGTCTACACAACTTGTTCTCTGTCACTCCTTTCTCCTTGCATTTTTTCCCTGCTCCAGTATGGGTCCTCTTCAGTCTATAGTCCTTCAGTATATGGATGTTCCATGATATCACCTCCGCCAACTGTTATCTTTATCTTGACCTACAGATCTTAACCTTGAAGATCTTTCATCATATTTTCTATTTTCTCCTTGTCCTATTGAGGAGGGGAATTGAGAGAGCATCAGGGTGTCTATCTGCCAGCCAGTCAAGGTCAACCTATTACTGAAGACAGTATTTTGCATTTCATTATGTTGACATATATTTAGTTTTTAACAAGTCATTCACAAAACTGAAACAATTTATAGTAGAACAATAAAATATGCTGAGTTGAAAGGGACCCACAAAGATTATTGAAGTCCAGCTGCTAGCCCTGCACAGGACATCCCCAAGAATCACATGAGCCTGTGAAAATGTGCCTGTAAAAAAGCTGTCCTCAGACACAGCTGTTTTAACAATGAAAATTAATGGTAAAGCAAGTAAATAATGTTCACTAGTTATTGTCCTGAATGAAGGTTAATTTCTGGAAACTCAACCTCATTAGTTACTGCTAATCAACTCTATGGCAAACACAAATTTCATTTCCTAGAGATTATGAACTATAAAAACCTCAAATGATTGGGACAGTTAAGCATCATATTTTTCTGTGTAAGCTGGTAGCACCCAAAGGTCTTGATTGACAAACCTAAATAATCTGTACAATATGAAATCTTGGCTCCTTCATTTTGAGTGTTTAGATCTGCTTCAAGTTCAAACAATTATATTGAAGAGAGAAAGGAGTAATTTAATTACATGTTGTAGCTAAATACCAAAAATAATTTTAAAAAGTGCTGGTTTAATACCTGCATTTGTTTTGTCAGCAAGTTCCAAATTTTTTAACTTCAAATTTGTAGTCAGGTAGTTTTTGTTTAATTTGGGCTACAGAGAGCCATTAAAAATATTTTAAATGGCACAATACTAATTTATAAAAAGAAGATACTGTGATCAGATTAGACTGCAGATCAGATCTTTTTTTTTTTTTTTAAATAAAAAAATCAGCACAGTATCTCCAACATAGGCAACTAACTACAAGAAATTAAATACTTTGTGCTGTAGGTACCCAAACATGGGTGCATGATATTTGAGAAGTGATGAACTAGTCATTTAAAAAGGCTCAAGAATTGTCTGTGTAGTGAATGAAATGATGTAGACATTACTGAAGACTTTCACAGGTAATCTATGTCTTGCATTAAGCAGCCCAACACTGGCAAAGTGTCAGGTCCTGCACTTGGATCTCAACCCCGTGCAGTGCTCCAGGCTTGAGGATGAATGGCTGGAAAGCTGCTGAGAGGAAAAAGGACCTGGCAGTATTTACTGACAGGCACCTGAACGTGACCCAGCGTGTGCCCAGGTGGCTGAGAAGGCCGGTGGAATCTTGGCCTGTATCAGAAATAGTGTGGCCAGCAGGACAAGAATAGGGATTGTCCCTCTGTACTCAGCCCTGATGAGGCTTCACTTCAAATCCTGTGTTCAGTTCAGGGTCCCTCAGTTCAGGAAGGACTTTGAGGTGTTGGAGCCTGTCCAGAGAAAGGCAAGGAATGGTCTGGGGTCCAAGTGTTATGAGGAGCAGCTGACGCCTGGGGCTGTTTAGCCTGGGGAAAAGGATGCTGAGAGGAGACCATATCACTCTGTACATGTCCCTGAAAGGACACTGCAGTGAGATGGGGGTTCACGTTGTGCCAGGGAAGGTGTAGATTAAATATTTGGGGGAAAAAAAATCGATGCAGTGATTTGACTATTTAAAATTCAGATGGGAAAAATGGTGACACCTATGTTGCCTAAATACCAGAGTAAGCATAGGTGTCAAAAAAATCAGTCACAGTTAACTTAAGCACTTGTCCACAATCAAGGAACATAGTAGTTATGTTAAAGCCATAGAAACAACAAAGAGAGCCAGTTTTCTCAAACAATAATATAGTAAACTTGAAACAAAGCTGGTTTTCATGTATGCTTTGTGTTCTTCATCTTTTGGTTTTTATTATTAGTTTCATCTGTCTTGCTACATATTCTTATATGAAATACATGAATAAGTACTATTTGACTGTCTTATGATAGATACTCACATTAGGGGTTTTGAGGACTTTAATTGTAAAGTTTGGAAAATATTATTAAGGACATAAATATAATTGCCAAGACATGGCACTCCTTTCCTGTTACAGAACTTGTTCCTGAGCAAGCTGGTGAAAACCACAGGATTTGTGGCACCTACATTTATGTCCTACATTATGTGATTCCAGTCTTAATAGCTACCCATTTTATAAGTTCTTCCCCCTGATAATGCCATCCAAAATTAAGCAGTACTCTAACTTCATTTCAAATTTATTTAGAAAAAATTTGTAAAGTTTATATTAAGTAAGATGTTTTCAATATTTTTTGAAGTTATGCTATGTTGGCAATGACAATGTTTCCCCCAAGAAACCAGATTCACATTCTTTACAGCCCAAGTTTTGACAAACTAGTAAAATATCACAACCTATCTAAGACATCCATTTTCCAGTCAAGATGATTAGGGCTGTCAAATATTCTGCTGCTAAGGGACTCAAGTCTAGAGGATTATTTGTGTCTATGTTTCAGTCTTTCATTTTCAGCTGTCAATGTACAGAACTCATCAATGTCAGTGTCACAATCTAGAACCCATATTTGTGGCAAGCCAAACACCTGTAGTTTAATATGTTTCTGTTATAGGCTGTCAACTTTTTCACAGTTTTGCAGTTTTGAGATTGTTTCTAAGGTAACACTGAAAATAAAAAGACACCCTGAATATATATCATACTCAAAGGAAAATATTTATTACATACCATATCATCATCTTTTACAAATTTCAGATATCTGCAACGTCTTCTTTGCTGGTAAAGTAATTATCTGGGAAAAAACAAAAAGCAAATATCTGTCTTGAATTAGGTCTTTTGACATAACAATAAAACTAAGAACTGAAGTGCTGAAGAAAGGTTATTCAGATAAAATGATATGTAAACCAGTGGCAGAACATTTGTTGCAATGTTATGGAAATTTGAGGTAAATGTTTCAGAAATAACTCTTTAGATCATTATCAGATTTGTTCAATGTAGCATTCATATTTTTATTCGTATTTGCATATTGTATACATTTGAGGTTACAAGATGTATTTTGTGAAATCTGTCAACAGCCACTACTCTGTAAAAAAATCTGATTTCATCTGTCTGTACTGAAATTTAAGAGAAATCTAAACAAATTTATTTGTATAAGTTGATTTGGAATAATCAGTTGAAATAATGAGGGGAGAAGTTCCATGCATACCTTTAGGTACTGGAAGGACTCCCTGAAGCCTTGCTTATGCCGTGAACTGGAGTACTCCTTTACTTCTCTGTCAATTTTTGTGCTTCGTCAAAAATGAAACCATGGGAAAACGTTTAGGGATATTTAGCACTCATCAGATCCTTTCCTAGACAGTCTCATTCAGTAAGGAAACTATACTGTGAAATATTGTGCTCTATTTTTGTCTCTTCCCTTCTGAATATCATATTTTTATCCTTTCTCTTTTCCCCAACTCCACAAGAGGAAAACAACATAAGACAGAAACAAAACTAAAATACGCGTTTATTATCCCAGACAACCTTGCTCAGAGAAGCTGAAGAGTACAACATTGAGTGACCTTACCTGTTTTTTCTTAAGGAACAGCATATCCAGAATAAAACTAGAGTAGACAATTGCTCACAGGAATCTCTGCTCACTAATACAGACTATAGGCATGTTCAATGCATTAATTTCTTCTGCTTACATAGACATTGATAGTCTCAGTTGGACTGGCAGCTCATTCTCTGCTCCATGCAGAGGAAATGGCCCACACGTGCAAGTGTAACGGGTTGCCAATGTGTTTCAATTTGCAGCATTGAATGCCTGCTGGCAGAGAGAGCACAAGGAATGTTAAAAGGCAGAGCACAGGAATGCTCATTTGGGGGGGATGAGAAGATATAAACTGGTCACATATTCCTAGTAGTGCCTATAAAAATACTCTGTTAAATGGATAAACTGACTACATCTTTGGAAAGTATGGGCATAGATTGTGTTCATAGTCTATTTTAAATTTTTAAAAGTTTATGGAAAAAAAAAAAAAAAAGAAAGAAAGAATTGTCCTTTCTGATTCCCTGCTGCTGAAGATAAACATTCATATAAATCTACATGGAATGAATCGAATGACATTTTTCTTAAGCCAATGTGTAGAATTAAATAGATTTTAGGTCAAAAGCGAAGGATTTTCTAGTGGTTAAGGAACTTAATCTAATATTTAGCAAAATTGGATTTGACTTGCAACTCTGCTGTAAACTCCTCCTGTTACACAGGTCTAGACACCTAAGCCTAATTTTTCAAAGCTAATTGAGCATGTAAAGACACAGATAGACCTGAGTGGGATTTTCATAAATGTCCAGTACATTCATACTATCAGCTTACTTACTAAGCTATCTAAAGATCCAAGCCCTAACCACCTCCTCCCCTGCTGAGGTCTCAATTTAGCTGCCTGGGAGGGTGTACAATAAAGCATAGATATTTTACAAAGAGGGAGGTGAAGAAATGCATTAAGAATTGGAAAGTGGTCCATATACAGTATTGGGAGCTGTATAGGTTATCTTTCATTATTGATTTTAATCATACACCACCTCAGAAGGTTACATGCAGAACTTACAGTTTCAGTCTGCAACCACAAAATGTCATCAGTCAGGAGAAGGAAGCCTGAGCAACATAATATTCTCTCTGATACCAACATGTTTGAGGGACTGTTGCTTTACTTCTGCCTTTCCTCCCAGAAGTTTCAGTTTCTTTTATTGTGCACATTGGTAACTACTTGAATTAATTTTAGTGAAGAAAAGATATCTTTTGCAAACAGGAATGGGAAGTATTTGTACCAGTCTCCCAAGTACTGTGAGGGAATCTACTGTAAGTATCTAGAAAGGTGACATCATCTGTTGTGCTCACTCCTTTTTTTTCCTATTTCATCTCTTTTTTTGCTACAGTTGCTGTAAGTACTCAGCCTTTTTCTCATCCAATTAAAAAATTTCAAACCAAACCCCAAATAGAAAATGATCATTGTACTTAGGACTAAGTATGGTCATGTTTTGTCCTCAGACTTTTTCCATCATAGTGTTTCTGGGGCCTGTGGCATAGTGGAAAGTGTGGAACGAGGGGAGTATTTCCAGTAGTCAGACTGAGACTTACTGAAAAATATAAAAGGACAGTGGGGAAAATATATATGGGTATATGCACATGTATACACGAAGTTCTTACTGTAAGCTATTTATCTAAAATCTCTGAACAGTGTTTGCTCATGTGAGACCCCAAATTTTCAGGAGTTTAAAAAAATTCAAAATGAAATTGATCCTAATTATTTTCTGTTTATTAAAATAATTTAATATAATATGCAGTATGTCTTACATTATATCACAAAAAATATAGTGCATCTAATTTTCCTTCAGTAATGACAAAATCACAAATCATCCACTACTTACTGAGTGAAAAAAGATAACCATGGATAAGAATGATATGACCTTTACACAGCTAAGAGACATATTGTGCTTTCCATTTTTAAGCAGGATTCCCCACTGGCTTAGGAGACAAAAGTTCCCAATCATAGACACAATAAACTTGTGGGAAACATGTCAAAAACCTTCACTTTAAAATAATAGTATCCCTTCTCTAATTGTATTGTGCTTTACTGTAGTTTGCAATTATTACAAAATATTATATATAGAATATATTACATTTTATAAAATATATAAATAAATATATTTTATGTTTTTGTTATTTATGAAAGCAAAACAAAAGAAAACAACCCAAAGTAACAACCAAAGATAGAAGCAAATCTGTTCCTCTCCTTTGATAAACCACAAGTAACACAGGCAAGCTGACGTGGAAAGTTTAGATGGATATTTTTTTCATTTATTTTATTAATGGAAATATTTCCCGTGACAGGTGCATAGTATATTTAAATAATTGATAACACTTCTTCTCTAAATGTTCTTCAAGATATTATCCTGTGTCAAAAGGTTATATTCATGTCCAACATTTAATACATTAAATTATGTCAGTGTGACCTTTTTTCAGTTCTGCATTCCTCCCTAGAGTAGGATGTTTCTGATGAATAGCTTGTTCAGAATTTCAATCATGTACATGTACATGTATTTTAAACTACATTTAAAAATAGATAGAGTAACTTCTTAAGCATGTTCTGAACCAAGTTCAGCAATACTGTGATACAGCTCTGATTCTTTTGACAGACTCATTTTAGTCATGCAGAGGTAACTTGTGCAATACAAGCTTCCAGAGAGTCTCCATGTGAGATGCTTGGCCTCCAGAATGGCATGGATTATCGAACAGTCTATGTACCATAAAGTGCCTGCCAATTCTTTGAGGATGTCTCACATGCCCTCAGTATGTCAAATAATGCTGAATATTCGCTTGGCACAATTAAAGTGAGCCCAGAGTATCTGTTCCCAATGAAAGCATTGTTGGATTTTGTAGACATTTTACCTTTGACAGGACATCCACAACTGCATACAAATTTAAGTAGGGCACTTTACTGACTTATCAATGTCTTGTTCTGTGCTCATCTCACATTGTATCATCCACATAAAACTTACAGGCCTATTAATCTTTGACTGCCTAGGTTTTATAGTCTCTCTATTGTTAATGGAAAAAGATAGGCACATCTTCACTAATTTTGACACATTTATTTAGACTGAATAAATTACACTGTGAAGGTACCTACAACTCCTAACAAATGACAAATGCACTGTAGATTCAAAAGCTAGCTCACAACTGCCTTTTAGGTAAATGAAGCTCAATGATATTAATTGAACCACTGATGCACGAAACAAAAGCTTTCAGAAATAATGCTAATAAGCATGGGAAGGGATATGAAGGACCAGAATCATATTGCATTTTATAACTTTCTGTAAATCTTCTTAAAGGTCTGGTTTTTGGACACCTGCTCACATGGACATATTTCCAACTTTACATTAGAGTTGCAACAATAAATTACCCCATCAACAGAAAAAAGAAATTAGTATTCTGCTCTGAAAATTTATTCTCTTTAGTGCAGAGGGGTTTCAGAAAATGACAATATCATTAATGTTGGGAGGACACTCTGAAAATTGGCTACTCCAACCCCTCTGCTAAAAGCATAGTGAGACAGGATGAGTTGCCCCAAGCTGTGTCAAGTGAAAGATTGAGTAAATAGTGGAATGGATACTCCACCTCAACCTTTCTGGTCAACATGCTCCAACACTTAGTAACTCTCATAGTAAAAATAATATTTTCTCACATTTAAGTGGTATTTCCTGCATTTCAGTTTGTTCCTATTTTGTCTTACCTGGACACCACTGAAAAGGGTACCACTCCATTTTCTTTACTCCCCACCCCCAGGTATTTAAACACAGTGGTAAGTGATAACAAAGTCTCTCTATTTCTCCTCCCATGACAGATGCTCCAAGACCTAAACCATGTTCCTGACCCTTTGCTGGAGTCGCTCCAGTATATCCAGGTCTCCCTTTACTGGGAGCCAAGGCCTGCACTCAGCAGTTCACCTGTGGCCTCAACAGTGCTGGGTAGAGGAGAAAGATGATCCTCCATGACCTTCACGAGTGCAGCCCAGAATACTGTTGGCTACCTTTGCTGCAACTGTGAAGTGATCGACCTGTAGCAGTGTAGGGATTGACTTGCAGTATTTTGCTTTGCACATAGAGTAAAATTATGAGTTATGGAGTTTTGGCTTTGATTTTTTTTTTCTGTTTTACAAAAGTAGGTTTTATCAGAAAATTAAAGAAATCTTTTGTTTAAAACAGAAAATTTGAAATTGTCAATTAGGATAAATTATCCATTATACTAACAATTAATTGATTAAAAATAGCTATTAGTAATTCTTTACAGAAAACAATGAAATTAAAAAAGACATTACAAACAATTTATGATGTCTTTGATTTAAACCAGGATGCAAATTAGTAGTTCAGGCAATTTACCTCACTTGCACACATTATTGGCTCATTAGCATCAATATCCTGTCTTTGGCATTGTTGCTGAATGATGATTCACAAAAACACTTCACCCAACAACTTTCCTAATTTATCTAGGCAGCTGTGCTATGCTTTTTGTGAACAGAAAACCACTTTATGTTATATATAGAGATGAATTAATGTCTTTCTATAAAATGTTTGATCCTCATCTTTAGAGCACATCATCCCAGATTCCAATAGTTCATACAATTAGTCAAAAATATCATGCAGTAAGCTACAGCCCCATATCTGTACTCTTGGAAATATATATTAAAATATGTGAAGCAGATTAAAAAAAAAACAAACCAAAAACAAAATCAAAAACAAGAAGCGCAGCTGAATGTTCATAAATAGAGTTTATTGTAAAAGATTTTGGGAATATTCTTTATCTTACTTTACATTAGAAGGATTAGAGGATAATGGAATGTCTCGACTGGTTAGGAAAGGATGCTTTTAATATCACTGTCCCAGATGACATAAAAATCAAATTCTTGAAGTTTAAGTTTAGATTATGGAAAATTGTCTACTTCTCTTAACAAGGAAAGCCATAAGAGAAAAAATCCTTCATAATATGTACTTATTACTAGATGTGAATGAAATAAAGAACCATTAACATTTTTAACAGATAATTGTCATTGAATCACTTGTACAGGAAGCAATATAATAGCAGAGGAGTGTTCTATTTTCTGTTATAGGTAAAAACAAGCAAGTGAAACAAATCAAAGAAAATCCCACAGAAGAGAGGACTAAAACAGACTTCAGACTTTTTTCTTTTCTTAAGGCTTTGATCTTTAGAAACTGTATTTCTTAAATGCTGTATGATCTTCTTCCACCGAGACTGAGAAAAATCAAAATCTCCATGTGGAAAAGTTAATTTGATTCCAGTCACAATTATAGTTCATTTATAACAGAGAGAATAAAAGCACCTAGAACATGTGATTTTTTCCTTTCAACTTGGTTGTTGGCATTATTGGTACTAAGCTTATATTGTAAAACAGTATTTTAGATTTTCACTACATCAGCTGATTTTACAGGGAAAGTCTTGTCGGCTATTTACTACTGTCTCCCTTTTATTATTCATTCATATTAGAGTGTAAAAGTATGTTTGTACTTACAATATTTTAAACTAAAAATTCCAGAAATTAGGAAATTATATAATCCTTGTGAAGTTCATGTTCCTGAAATAACTGAGAAAGTGCATTTCACATACATATAGTAAGCTTGCAATGATTGCCAAGGAGACATTGTCTGAGCTAAAGTTATTGAATTCAGACATCATAGATGACATATGGCTTTTTCAGACTTTAATCCTTTCAATTTAATTCATTTTCTGTAACGTTAGTGAGGTAATTAAATATACTTACAGGAAAGTCTCAGTTAGCACTCTAATTGCCCATCTACAGAACTGTTTCTTTTACTGTGATGGCCTTTCAGTAGTGAAAAAAATAATAGTTCAACAGCTAATTGAATGTTAATTCACAGATCATTCAGTGTTTGGTAGGCTTTTTATCTGCTTAAATAGACTTCTCATTTGCCATAAAATTCAATTTCCTCACTTTTGAATTTTTCAGGTTCTACAATTTGCTCTTTTATTAAGAGTGGGAAAAAATAATCCACCCCACAAAAAGCAAAAAAAAAAAAAAAAACCTCATGAAATTTTGCACTCTTGGGATTGAACAAGGAGAAAGTAGGACAAGTAGGCTGGATATCTTCTAATAGATTAAACACAGGTCACATAGTACAGATATGGAACTACTAGTAATTTAAATAATTCAACTTTTTACTTCTATTGAATCACAGTTTATGAAAGGAAGTAAGATTAAAATTCTGATAGAAGAAAAATAACTATTTAAAAGAATAGTAGGAAGCAAAATTTAGAGGTAAAAATTAAATAGAAATACAGTCAAAAGAAGAATAAAATGAAAATAAAATGATACAAAAATATAAAATGATACAATAAGTATAATTAAAAATAAAATTGATTTAAAGTATGTAATATATCTTGATTTATTTTTTCACTTATTATTTTAAGATTTCAGTCCAGGACTAATTTGCTAACACTAATGACTTTAGATTTGTAACATTCCAGTCAAACAGTGTCTAGGACCTTTACAGTGCCAGTCCACAGAACATAAATAGTTCTTCATTTTCAATTTTTTCTTGTTTTACTGAAAAAAAGCCCCCATGCATTTCATCTCAGGATGTGGAATGTTGTACATAAGAATCAAACCGTATCAAAACAGTGATGGTTTCTTCAATGGTAAACATGTAAAAAATGTATCTTTTTTTTTTTTCTTAAGCACTTCTCTATTTTCCCTATAATATTTTAATTTAAAATTGAAGAAACTGTTGTGTATTTATATTTTATTCATTTAATCCAGTTCAAATTTTACTTGACTAATGCATGAAAGCTGTATGGCCTTTGGAACATTCTTGATTTGATTCATCCTTAGCCTGTTCTAAATGAAGAAGAAGACTTTCCATTTTTGCCTTGCAAAATGAAAGTGAAAAGACAGAGTAGATACCGAATGAGACAAAAATATATCTCTGTAGTTATTAAAAGAAATCCAAATGTTCCAACTTATAAATTTATTAAATAACTTATTATTCCTATCAATAATGAATTGGAATACCATACCTAATAGTATTAACTCTCCTAAATAATTGCTTGCTTACTAGTTTAGTTTATCTTGTAAATATTTGCTGTTAGATTTAACTTAAAGATGTTTTTTAAATTGAAACTCATCTCTTTTAAAATACAGTTCTGCACATTTGTTTGTTTGTTTTTGTCCCGTGGTGCCTGAACGTGGATATTTATGCCAGGTTTAAAAGCAAATGTCGGAGGCACTGGCTCAGCACACACCTGAGATTAAGCCAACTAAACAAGACCGGAGAAACTGCCAGACATAAAATGAGAAATTGCTGGAAGTCATAAATAAAAGACTGAGGAGTTTACAGGAGTTACAGATAGCACTCTGAAGTACTGAGTGGGTGACTAAGGGGGAGGTTTGAGAGAAATGGCCAAAAGTCACAGGCAGCTGAATGGGAGCGCTGTGAACCTTCTGGAGAGCAGCAAGGCAGGCAGTGCCTCAGAGCCCTGTCTATGATACTGCATCAGGAACGGATGGCCTAGGTACCAGCACTAGATAAACCAAATTTGAGCATGGGGATAGCAAAGTTGGAGTCAATGGGACTGTTTATTTGGGAATAGAAAAGGGCAAAGAAATAGAGATATTAAGCAATAGAAGGTAAGGTCAAGAAATGGGAAAAGGAATGGTAAGATACTGTTGTGATTTAACCCCAGCAGATAACCAAGTACCAAACAGCTGCTTACTCAGTCTCCCACCAGTGAGGTGGAGGAGAGAATAGAAGAATTAAAGGTAGAAAGCTCATGTGTTGAGATAACGAAAATTTAGGAGGGAGTGCAAAAGCTGCACAGACAAGAAAAGCAGCAGGGCCCCATCACACGCAGTGGTAACTTGTGAAGGCAAATACCATTTTTCCAAACATCCCCCTTATCTTCTTTCTTCATGCCATTTTACATTCTGAGCATGATGCCATATGGTATGGAATATCCCTTTGGAGTCACCTGTCCCTCCCAACCTCCCATGTACCCCCACTTCTTTGCCAGCATGGCAGCACAAAAAGCAGAAAAGGGGTTGGCTCCATGTAAGCCCTGGTCAACAATAAAAAACCCATCCCTGTATTATCAACCCTGTGTTCAGCACAAATCCAAAACACAGCCCTACACAGCCACTGTGAGGAAAATTAACTCTACCCCAGCCAAAACCAACCAATGCAAATCAGGTGACAGGGGATACTTGGGGATCCCTGCTAACCATTCCCATCTTACAGCTGGTCACTGCAATATAAATCAGAATAACAACCCAAACTTGTGGCTCTGACCATACAATATGTTTCAAATCATCTTCCAGGGCCAGGGTGATCCAGTGTGCTTGCACAAGCTAGCAGGAGAACACCAGGACCAGACAAACAGGACATCCTGGTAGGAGTGTCTCTGTGTCTGATTTGGACCAGATGCCATCAGCATCTGCCCATCCCTTCTGGATATCTTACATGAAATGTGCTGGGAAATAAAATAATCATTGAGGTGCTCTTGCATATTACTGTCACTGTGTGACTAGCATAGCTTTAATATTACAATCTCCCAAAGGAAATGGTAATTATCAATCTTATTTCAAATATTTGCAGTAAGATCAAATTCTGCTTTTTTATTATATTATCTTGTTAAATTATTATCTCTGTATTCATGGAATAAAATATACATAAAACATAGCAATACTAACTGTTGTGAAATTGCCCCATGTGTAAACCATGAGATTCATTCCTCAGGAAAAGAAAAATAGTGAGGGGTAGCTTCTTAGCATGAAGAAACAGCTGTTTGTAGAACCCTTTTAGAATTAAAGATCTCAAAAGTATATCAGTGTAACTAATAGCATGGTGTGCTAGATTTTTATTTTTGTTTTGTGAAAAAATCAATTGTATTTGACTGAAGGTCTTGAAATTGATAACTATGTCTCAATAGTTTTTTTTATCCTTGTGAAAATCTAAAGGAAATTCTGTGCCACAGCTGCTGTCCCAGGTAAGACTGGTTTTCATTTCAGTATATTGACTCTATGGAAGCTTACATCAGAAATATTGCAGTTAAAAGCTCCCATAATTTCCAAGCAAAATTGACATCCTAAAAAACAATCCATCTTTTTTTTTAGTTGTTTCTGGTGTTTTGTTTGTCTATTTTATTGTTGTTGTGAGTTGGATTTTTCTGGTTTCTTTTTTTTTTTTTTAATTTGTTTGTTTATTTGTTCGCTTGTTTTGTTTGCTTGTTTTTTCCAACTTTTTTCTGAAGGATTTTGAAATAGTATCTTATGAACTCTATTTTTTCCACTCTAACTACTGCTCAAGAGTGTCCATATCACCAGAACAAAAGACTTTCATCATAATTCCTGTAGCACCTCTACAGGAAACATCAAAGTAATGCTCAAATTTAAAAATATATATTTATTTTGACAACTTTCTGAACTGGGGACAGGAGCTATTTTTTTTTTTTTTTTTGAGAGTAGAGTATTTCCTGTTCCTGTTTCACATAAGGAGGAAATGTCCAGGAACTTATAAAGACCCTCAAAAAAAGTTGCATTTATTGAGCCAAATAATATTTATATGAAAAAATAATTTACTGTATAGATGCAGAAGGTTTTTTTAAATTTGGATCATAAAGAAAATATGTTTTTCCCTTTTTTTATGGTTAATATCTGTGACATATTGTAGATAGCACACTGATACTCCACAGAGATCATTGTCTGCATAAAGAAAGCACAGACCACATATGAAAATGAAAAGTATGTTATAAGACAACAAGGAGGTACAAAGGTTGTTCAGTTTCTAAAACCCCTGTTTATACTTCTAAGAAAATATTTACTATATTTGCCTTGAAACAACAGGAATTCTCATCAAGTTCTTGTACTTACAAGCTCAATTATAAACTTCTTTGAGGAATCTTCATCTGAATAATGGATTTAGTTGTAACAAATAATTTACTACCTATCATAATACTCAGAAAGTGCACATTAACTCCATCTCTCTATATGATTTTGTTACTGTAAACAAGTCAAAACCAGCTGCTTTATTTAAAATCTAAAGCAAGGAAAAGCTGTGAGTTGATCAGGGTGTTGATTTTAAACACTAATCACTCCTGAAACTCAGGGGATGCTAGTGAGCTCAGTTTCCATGCTGAAGAATATCATATAAATATTATATATATATAAATATATATATATATTATATTGTTACTGTTATTATTTATTTATGATTTTCTTACACAATATTTTGATCATACTTGTTAAGGGTAATGTACCGATGAGAGTATTTAAGACTTTCTGTGCATTCCATAAGGATTGCTAGAACATAACTCAATATGTTTGTAGGTGAATGTGAACTATTGTTTACTGCATGTTGTCATATACCATCTCAAAAGGAGATGGAAATGTAGAGATGATGCCAGATCTTCTCCCCCTGCATTAGACAGAAAGAACTGTCTGTCTCCATGAGACCGTGCTGTCTCTTCTGAAAGAAAGTCAAAAATTTGTGTGCTCAGAAGCTCAACAGCTGAAAACTCTCTGAAACTGCAAGTCAGCAGTCAAATTCCCCCCATGTGCCTTCTGGGTTATTGTGCTCAGCATGAGCACTTGTCAAAAGTCTCTGCCTAAAAGCACAGGAGTCCTTGTTCAATGCATGTGCAGCTTGCCTATTGCCAGCAGCTATTATGATGTTCTGAAAATCCTAAATAAGAAAAATTGATTGCAATGACTATAGGAGTTACTGCTCAAAAAAATAATTTTACATTTGGAAAATTAAATATAGAGGTGCTCACCCAGGCAATGCAGCTTACCACTCTTAGGTTAACATTTTAGTATAAATGTCAAACTCCTGAGCTCCATATATTTGTGAAAGCTAGAAACAGGAGAAAAGCTAACTGATAAAAAGAGCATGGGAATGAGAAATGGATTTTGGGGTGTGGCGGTAGAGAGATTTGGTATTGAATCAATTATTCTTTCCCAAATTATCCCAAAGTGCAAAGAGATCCATCAAATGATGGGGACATTTTGATAGCACATGTATCTGGACCTTTAGTTTCAAACCTCTTTGCAAAAGAACAGATGGAAATATAGTCTAGAAGCAGGTAAGTATATATTTTTGGATTTTAAAGCAAGGCATTAAAAAAATAGAAATATGAAGGTGATTTAAATATGATCAAACCAAACAAAATTTCTGATTAACAACTGCATTTATTAAGAAATTAGAGATGTGCCTATTTTTTAACTTGTAAATTAGAAAAAAAAAATTGATATGCTTTATTCTGGCTAATGAGTTGGACTATCTCCATAGGATTAAATCAAGTTATTAGACGAATAAGGAAAATATTTTCTGTCTTGAAGGTAAAAATTATTCTTTTGTAAAGCCTCAGAACATAAAGACTGAGAGATGATATGACCACAGTTGTGAGTACAATCACAGACCAAGTACTAGTCAGAGAAAAAAAAGCATAGTATAAAACAAAACAGTTGGAATGGTTCCCCCAGAAATCTCTCTGTTCAGTTTGATAGATGTGAGTTTGGTGAATGAACTGTCAGATGGTCTGGAGCGCAGGTCTTTTGAGAAGTAGCTGAAGGAGCTGGGGGTGTTTAGCCTGGAGAAAAGGAGGCTCAGGAGAGACCTTTTTCCTTCTCTCTTAGGCGCCTGAAAAGAGGCTGCAGTGAGGTGGGAGTCCATCTCTTCTCTCAGGTAACAACTGACAGGACAACAGGGCATGGTCTCAACTTGCACCCATGGAGGTTTAGATTGGATATTAGGAAAAATTTCTTCACTGGAAGGGTGGTCAGGCATTGGAACAATTTTCCCAGGGAAGTGGTGGTATCACTATCCCTGGAAGTGTTAAAAAAACCCATGTGGATGCAGCATTTAGAGACACAGTTTAGTGGTGAACATGGTGGCAGTAGGTTAGTGGTTGGACTTGATGACCTTAGAGGCCTTTCCAACTTTTTTGTAGCTGTGATTCTATGGCCATTACATGGGACAGTATTAAAGAACCCAATTTCAAATTACACCGAGTGAAGTTTTTGTTGGGGTTTTTTAGATGAGTTCTACTTTATCATTTTATGCCAAGATATCTGTGAGAAAGCTAATACAGCATAGACTTCATGTATTAAAGATGTGACCCAGATAAACATCATAAATTTATAACAAAAGAATCAGTGGGAAAGGAGATATTTCCAAATTGGAGATGTTGTTTTTCCATTAGTAGACAGAGTATTTACTTTATATTTTCCTTTATTATCAGCATGAGCTGAAAATATGGTCCTTTCCAATATTAATTTCTTTGTGTGATTAATTTATAAGGCATAAGATGTAAAAATAAGGTTATGCACCTTATTTTTTGGATAAGTATTTCCCTTTATTTGTTAAAAAATGTATGCGTAAAAACTTGGGGAAAAAAGCCTCTTTTCACTAATAACAAAAAAGAAAATTCATTAGAATAAAAAAAGTATTCTTAAAACAAATTGGGTTTAATTTCTTTTTACAAAATATATTTGTTTGTAATTCTACTGAGTTATTTTCATGACAATGGTTTGAGGATTTTTAGTATGTATAATTTCTTAAGCTACACTTTTTTGTTAGACATTCTCCACTGTGCAAGTTGTCAGAATGTAGCAGGCTTAATCCCCTGAAGAGTGTACTTGAAAAACAGAAAATTCCTTTTTAGAGGACGTTTATTGATGAGATCAGCTTTAAATTAGCTGATTGTAAACTTCTTGTTAGAAGTGCAACCACTGACCCTTGGCCTCAGGTATTCCGTTCTGTGGTTGTGGATTTTATGACTGCACTGGGCTGGCCAGGATTTTGCTTCATAGTGGCTCATATGGGGCTTGTGTTTTAGATTTGTTACCAAAACATTGTTGATAACACAATATTTTAGCTATTGCTGAGCAATGCTTATGCAATATCAAAGCCTTTACTGTTTCCAAGTCTGTCCCACCAGTGAGTCGGCTTGGGGTGAGGAAAGACTGCGAGGGGACACAGAGGGGACAGCTGATCCCAATTGACCATAAAGATATTCCATACCACATGGCATCATACTCAGCAATAAAAACTGCTGAAGGAGGGAGTTATTTCAACACTGCCGTTGTTCAGGGCTTGGCTGGATATCAGTCTGCACAACTGTGGGAGGTGGTGAGCGATTGCATTAGCATCACTTGGGATTTTTGTTAGGGGTTGGTGTGCTGGACTGTTTTTACCCCTTTATTAAACTGTCTTCACCTCAACCTCTGCACTTTCTCAGTTCTGTTGCCCTTCCAGTTCTGTCTTCCATGCCACTGGGGCAGAGTGATTGAGCAATCGGGTCAGGGATTACCTGCCAGTTGTGGTCAGCTCACCACAGTCACAAAACAGTAACTGTCTGATGGAAATTTCCACGCAGCTGTTTAAGAAAATTGCAAGTGTTTGCTCTTCTTAGATCACTTTGGTAAGGCTCAGCAAAAGTCTGCATCCACTCTTTTTGGAAAAACATCAGCCCTGTCTCAATATGGGTACCACAGAACCATAGAAAACTGATCAAATCCAAAGTGAATGAGAACCCTGTCACTGATCAGCATTGTGAGATGCGACTTAACTGTCTGTCTGCTTCTGTCAGAAACAAAGTGAGACAAGGAAAACACAGGAGCCTTGGAATATTTCAGAATGGACAGATAATTTTCTCTTTTCATTGTAAGTGTCCTAGCTGTTTTGACTCTGCTGCTGTTAAAGTCATGTCACCTGAAATCTGATAATGACTGAAAGTCTTAAGAGTTTTATTCAGTCTTTTATAATTAAGTACAGCATACATCAATGTAGACCATGTCATTGACTGCAGAAAATACCACATAAATGTTGTACTCTTCCAATTGCAAAAAACATCACCTCCCACAGTGGCATGTGACAAGTAAAGAAAAAAGTTTTCTGGCAATCTGTGTAAATCATGGGCAGTGGCATTACACTTTCCTCCTTTTCTTTTCAGTAATATAGTTAGAAACTGATTCTGATTTCCATTAAACATCAGATTACAAAAACAGTTCTAGAAGTATTCAGTTAAACAATGGATTTGCTTTCTTCTTCTTCTAGGACTCAGAATGTAAACCTAAGAATACATTTCCTTTGTTTCATGTCTTTTTTTTTTTTTTTTTCCACTTGATTATAGCCTGTGGCAGATTTATCTTTCTCTTAATTTTCCTAAGCTTATGCACATTTTTCATTACAATTTCCTTTCATTATGTTTTTTTCCCTCCATTATTCTCTTGCCTTCCTTTCATTATCTGTGTAAATGATAGGCTGAAAACAAACAAACAGAAAAAAGGTTACAGAAGACAGAAGACGAACAGAATAATCAATTTTTAATTAAAATTATATATTTGGCTGTATTTATATGTATATAAGTCTTTCAAAAATGCACCTCTCATATAAAAAAAATCACATTTTCAAATGTAAATTATTGATTTTCCAATCATGATCAAGTCATTAGAAAAGTATATATATGTTTTTCTTTATCCATTGGCCCTCACTAAAATTGAAAATATACATAATAGGTAAAAAAGCATTTTAAGGAGAAAAGAAAAAGATACAGTAAAATCTTCTTTCTCTTTTTTCTTTTTTAACAATACCTTTTAAGATTTGCAACAAACCTGTCAGGATGGAAAGCATCCTACAGAGATCAGTGAAAATCACTACCTATAACCTTATAATTGCCACTGAGAATCTATAATATGTTACAGAACAGCAAGGGATAAAAAAAATCTGATAAAACTGATGGACATAGATTTTGAATTCTGTTTTATTATCATTAAAAAAATCTTACAGGATTGATTAGTGTGTCCTTACAAGAGAATTTGACCTTTTTAATTCAAACAGACAATAAAGTCAAATATCAGACAAAATTATATTCAGTGCCAGAGTATTACTTCCACTCTGTTCATGTATATTCATTCTTGAAGTGGTCATCTGTAAATTACTCTTCTAAATTTGTTTTCTATCTGGGGAATTTAGTAGAATAATTCTACTCCAGAACAAATTTATAGCATTCTCAGAATGACATCACAAATGCAATTTAACCTAGTGACAGTCTGTCTGTACTACACCTGCATACTGTGAGAAGCTTGCTCTATGAGAAGCAATTAAAGAAATAAACTTGACTTGAAAATTTCAGTCCATGTTCTAATTGAAAAATTTGAAATTGAAAATGGTTCTGTTCCTTATTCAAGCACAGCAAATTGTCTATTAATAGAAATGTTGGTAGAATAAATGATTTTTTCCTTGATAAACTGTACTGTCTGTTCTGCCTTTCTCTTACCAAACTAGCACATTATAGCATACAGGATTTGGTATAATCAAATTCAATTTTATATAAGTCTTTTTAATATTTTTTTTTGTATTTTTTTCTACAGAAGTGATTAAACAAAAGTTCTAAATTGATTGCAAAACATCTTGGTGGCATACATTAATTCATGAAAAAAAAATCCAAATTAATATTTTTTAAAATCCATTCAATATATTTTTTAGTATATACTTCAACATGCAGTGACTAATATGAACTGGGGGGAAGAAAGGGAGCAAATTATTTAACGGGAAAATTTATTTTTTTTTTTATTTATTTAACGGGAAAATTTATTTTTTTTTTTATTCAATTAATTTCATTTCATTTTATGTTTTTATTTTCTGTCAACGTTATAAAGTCCTATATTCAATACACTTTGATGAACCAGTGTCTGGCTAAGCAGAGAAGCAGAGTAGAATACTTAGATTAAGATTCCATTTCTTCAAACACAGATTGATTAAAAAAAAAAAACTCTCTCTATATGTGGTTTATAAATTACCAGTGCTCAAATTCATCACTTCAGTGAAGATGTGGGCCCCAGCCCTGTCTGGAGAACTAAAGTGCTTCTTTCCTGCTGTCTGTATGAGTGATGTCATTACAAAAACAGTCCTTTGCTTTCCCGATGATCGTGCCTAGCCCAGAAAAGCAGTAAAGCACACAAACCTTCAATCTCTGCTCCCGTCCTTGTCACACAGCAGATAAAGCTCTGCCTTTTATTAAATAAATCAATAATCCAACTGCAATTGTCAGCCTTGTTAGTAATCCTCCCATTATACACAGAGAGTATCTAATCAGAGACGCTGGAAGCACACACAGTCCTGGTGACCCAGACAGATACCTACTCGTTCATCTTTCCATGATTTTATTAAATTGTCATCTGTCTCAGGAAGACTGTGGCTTTCTTCTCGGAATTTCAACCACTCATCTTAGCATTGCTGTCAGTTATTGCTGTCATTTCTGCTTTTACAGCAGTAATGTTAAGGCTGGAGTTTTAAGGCAGATTTTAGATGTCAAAGGAAAGGCAAGCAGTGGTGGAAAGCACCATGATCTGAGTGAAAATATCCTTTCTTGCTTCTCCATTATGAACCCTGGCAAGCAGTCCATGACTGCCTGTGATAGATAGACCACAACTGGAAGAAACTGTGGCAGGTTGCACACCAAAAAGCACACAAGGCTGGAGGGGATCAGTGAGTGGGAAAGAATGCTCCAACAATAAGGAGGAGCTACCTCGTTGCAGCAACATCACAGAGCCTTCTGTAAGTTTAAGAAGGTTTCAAGTTCAAGAACTTGCCAACTTATATCCAGTCTTTTTGGACAGTACTGAATCTTTTACAAGTGCTTGAACTTCCAGGGACCTGCACAGTGCCATCGAACACCATGGATGGGATAACATGATCATGACGTAGAACTTTTTCCTGGAGTGGGCAAACCTCAACTACAGAATTCTTCAGTACTGCTGGAAGCTGAAATCCTTGACCAAGTTTGAAGTTCTTGGTCAGGCTGTATGAAAGCATGCTATTCAGTGATACTCTGTGGCTAAATCTGGGATAAAGCTGTGTGGGCTTGGCCAGATTTCCATTTCCTAGAACACCCTTCATGTTGATTCTTCACTGACTGGTCACTTCTTACCACCTGTCCTCTTACACCTCCTGCTCTCAAGAAGATCTTAATGGCAATCTCTCTAGAGTGATGTAGTGTTTCAGAAGTCAGACCTGTGCAGTTCCTTAACTTCTGAATGGGATCAGAAGATGCCAAAATTCCCCTATAATTTATTATTTTGTCCTGAAATTTTACTCACTTTTTGCAGCAAAATTTTTTATCAATATTAATATAAGAAGGAGAATGTGTCATATCAAAACTATTCTGTAAAGTTCCTCCTTGGGAAAGATTCTACCAAAAGTCAGTAAG
The DNA here is from genome assembly GCA_013399225.1 of Rhipidura dahli. NCBI lineage: Eukaryota > Metazoa > Chordata > Aves > Passeriformes > Rhipiduridae > Rhipidura > Rhipidura dahli. The sequence continues at coordinate 488,912 of VXAC01005869.1, read as the reverse complement.
TAATTACTGCCATGGGTTTTGGGATATTACTTTATTTAACAAAACACTTCATTAATATTTAAACAAATATTTGTTGCCTGGTTTTTTTTTCAGCAATTTTCACTGCATAAAACTTGGTCATGATTTCTGACTTGTAATTAACTTTTCATCTACATTGATCATGCAGTTAATCTCAGTAAGTTTTAAGACTTTTAGGATCGGAAAATGTTCAGAACTACTCAAACAAGAAAGTGTTTTATCCACCCTTATCACAGTATCAAAAAGACTCAGCAGTCAACTTTATGTTATCGAATTATTGGGCAGTGTTTCTAATTTATGACTAGAAAAACAGTAGGGTGCATCAAACCCTGGGTGAGAGCTCAAATAAGGGTGAGTAGGAGCAAAGCACCAGAGATAGATAATCTTACAAGATCAAGCTCTTTACATATTGATCTAATTTTGGTTTTGTTCTAATATCTCTTTTTCCTCTGATTTTCTCTATGACTTCCGTGAATATTTTCTCCAGTTTGTCAACTCAGAAAATTTTATTGATCATTGTATTTCTATTATTGTTCCATTACATTTAATCATTATTTTAACCCCCTCAAATTATCCTGACAGATGTATTCTGCTGCTTAATTTTTCACCAATATCTACTCTATGGATATGCTTTCTGTATGTAATATTCTTTTTTATGAACATAAGATTTCTGACTCTCTCATTTCATCTGAAAATGTTCTATATCACCATATGTCACCAGCCAACAGTGTTCCCAATTGCCTCTTGCACGATGATTAAATTACTTCCAGTTCTTCAGAAGGAAAATAATGAATGTCACGTGTACAGCATAAAAACAAACACACACAAAAAATCTCATTCTCACACATTTGTCTCTAAAATCAGCTCCATAGTAATATTCAAAGTTTCCAATCTTTATTAAGAGAACAAAGGTTTGAGATTTGTTTTTTTTCTTTTTTTTCTAGAAAATGATAAACTATGAAAGTTTTGTTTTGAAGACTGCCAAAGCAGTGTCTCATATGTGTGTATATATACATACATAAATACAAATATATGTGTCTCTGTGTTTATATCTAACAACAGAAAAAATAATGACTGATGGAAATCCTAACATATGAAACAAAACAATGCAGAAAACATCCGTTTGTCAGTAAGCAGCAAAAAAACCATATTGGTGGTAGGACAGAAATGTTGTTTCAACCATGAGAATGGAATCCAATTAGGAGAGATAAGTGAGGATAGGAAGAAAGCAAATGTCACTCTGGTCTTCAGAAAGGGCAAGAACAAGGACATAGAGCACTACCAGCAAGTCATCTTCACCTCCATCCCTGGAAAGGTGATTGAGGGCCTCATTTTGGAGGCCATCTCTATAAACAGGAGGTCAAGAAGGTGATCAGGAGAAGTCAGTGTGGATTCAACAAAAATAAATCCTTCTTGATCAGCCTGATTGCCTTCTATAATGAAACAACTACCTGGATGGATGGGAGTAAAGCAGTGGATATTGTCTGTGTCAACTTCAGCAATTGTTTTGACATTATCTCTCACAACTTCCTCATAGAAAAACTCAGGAAACATGGGCTTGATAAGTGGATAATGAGGTGGACTGATAACTGGCTAATCGAAAGATCCCAGGGGCTGTAATCAGTGGCACAGGGTCTAGTTGAAGGCCTGTCACTACTGGCATTGCCCAAGGTTCAATACAGGGCCCATTATTTTTTAATTTATTCATCAATTACTTGGATGAAGGGATTAAATGCCTTCTCAGCAAGTTCACTGATGATACAAAGTTGGGAGGGGTGGCTGATACCCAGATGGCTGTGCAGCCCATCAGAAGGGCCTCAACAAGTACAGAGATAAACAGAACTGTCTGAAATTCAACAATGGCAAATGCAGGGTCCTCAGCCTGGGGAGCACAGGCTGGGAGCCAACAAGCTGTAGAGCAGCTCTGCAGAGAAGGACCTGGGGGTCCTGGTGGGTAACAAGCTATCCATGAGCCAGCAGTGCCCTTGTGGCCAAGGATAATCATATCCTGAGCTGTATTAGGAAGAACATTGCCAGCACATCAAGGGAGCTGATCCTGCACCTCTACTCAGCCTTAGTGAGGCCACATCTGGAGTGCTGTGTCCATTTTTGGGCTCCTCAGTACCAGAGAGATATGGAGCTCCTGGAGCAGGTCCAGGAGAGGGCTACAAAAATCCCCAGCTGTGGAAGCTGGACTTGTTCAGCCTCAAGGAGAGATGACTGAGAGGCGACGTCATCAAGGTCTAAAAAATATCTGAAGGAAGTGCGTCAAGAGGATTAAGCCAGGATCTGCTTGGTGGTGCCAAGCAGCAGGACAAGAGGCAATGGGAAGAAAGTGATGCATAGGAAGTTTCACCTGAATTTGAGGAAGATCTTTTTCTCCTTGTGAGAACAAACTGGAACAGATTGACCAGAGAGGTTGTGGAGTTTCACTTCTGAAGGTGTTCAAGAACTGTCTGAACAAAAGCCTGTTCAGTGTGCTCCGGATGATCCTGCTTGAGCAGGGATGTTAGACCAGATGACCCTCTGTGGTGCCTTCCAACCTTGCCCATTCAGTGATTCTGTAATACCAAACTTTAGGAAGAAACTCATCAGTATTGATGTCATGGATAGCAAAAGACAGAAGAGGGATTTGGGCAAGAAAGATATGAATATAAGAGGGTAGAGATTTAAACATCTTTGTAAGGAACTGCTGGAAAATCTGTCAAGTCATTCTGCCTACTTGACTACTCTGGACTCCTATAACTGACTTCTTGTCAGGAGAGAAATGGCAGGCACAAATGTGTTTTATTTAGACATAGAAAAAATGGAAGAGGAAATTCCCACCTGGGTTACTGCTCATTAAATTTTCTGGATACTTCTAGCTAAGAAAAGAAATCCCATTTTCAACTAGCAAAGGCCTGGAAGAGATAATCAAAATCTTTAATGACTTTATGTCTTTTTGAAAGAACTACACACCACAGATTATATAAGTTTCTTCATATGTGCTTTATACTGAAGTGGCCTTACAGAGATTATCAGTAGTCAGCTTTATTCCACAAAAAGTTTTTCATCAGAAATAGACAGTTTTGCATGTGAAAGTCTTCATAACCTTCTAAAAACTCTTCATGCATTTACACATCAAGTTATTCTACACTTCTTTTTAATAATCAGATCTGTTGACGTATTTACACAAGCTCCATATTAAAGTGCAATCCGATATTAAGATGAGACTAATTAGAGTTTTATGTTTAATGAGTCAATCACAATTGCATTTGTGTAACTGCAGTCTAAAATACCTCTTTTGCATTTTGACAGGTATTCATGGAATCAGTTAAAAAAAATTTTGAAAGTATTATGTGGCTTATCTATTGAACTCTGAAAGTTAAATAGAAATCATTCTCGGTAATATTTTTAGGTCTTTTCTTTTTTTCTTTTTTTTTTTTCTTTAGGTCTTTTTTTTTCCTCGGTAACATATTTTTAGGTCTTTTTTAGTTATCTCAATCCTTGGTATAAATAACATAAATATTTCTTTTTTTCTGAAGATTAGATAAAGATAACTGATTCTTTATCTTATCTTGATTTGATCTCTATTGATAGGTTAGTCTATATTGATAGATATTACAAATTTATTAACAGCATATTGTCCTCTAAATGCAGATTAGGGTAACTGAAGCTATACCTGTTTGGATCAAATTCAGTACAGAAAATGGACAAATATATTAAGAGAGAGGAAATATTGAAATGGTCTCATCAAAAGAACTGTTAAAAGCTTTACATCCTGAGCTTCCCAATCTCTAAGAATTCTGAAAAAAAAAAATCATCTGCTTATGATGTGTAAATAAATTAATTATTACATTTCAGATTGAGTGAAATATTTTGTAGAACCCAAAGTATTCTTAGATAATTTTCATCTTGTCTCAGGCAAATATATTTTAGACTGTTCCAAAACTTTTACTAATGACTTTTATACCAGAAATACATTATCTGCACAATTTTCATTAAATATTCTTAGGTAAGTAGGTAGGTAGGGAGATAACTATATATCATATCAAGGCATACCGATAACTAACCATATAGGCTCAGAAGGACTGTCCATGACAAGTGTTTGTGCCTAACCTCCCTAACCAGAGCATGGTAACAGATACTTGCTGTTCCGACAGTATAACCAGGAACTGTAAGAAAGAGTATCGGCTCTGGACTGTAGGGAAATAGGAAGGAGGCAAAACTGCCTCAAGTCTCATATTCCTCAATTATTTAAGCCTCCCATATTAAGAGTCCTCATTAATCAAAACCTACCTGTATTGGCTTTGTCTGAGGTAGAGTTAATTTTTGTCACATTATCTGTGTTCTGGGTTGACTTTGGCATGGGTTGATTCTTAAGTCCAATATTGAATGGTGGAAGGGAGACAGAATTTAAAGTGTTAAAATACATATAGGGTGTATTTAACATCCATAACTTTTTAAATGTCTTCTATAATTGCAACACCCAGAGGAAAAAAAAAAAAAAAGAGAAAAAATAAAGGAAACTAAAGATTGTATCCTTTTGTTTCCAGTGAAAACTAAATTGTCAGGGTACTGTGTGATAAAATATGTCAATTTCACAAAATATGTGCAATTTCTGTAATTTTTTAAAAATTGTATTATTTGGATGTAACCCATAGTGAGATATGGGGTAATACCATAAAACATCATCTGTTTTAGGCTTGAATCCATCTAGGATAATGAGTGCAAAACTCAATTTCTAATAAGCCTACTCTAATTTTTTGGCTATTTTCCAAATGGTAAACATAAATGAAAAAAAAAAATCAAACATAGTGGAAAATACCTAAATTAAAGAGCAGCTTTTCTTAATAGTACAATTAAAAATTTTGGTGCAGACAGTGGGGCAGAAGATGAAGGAAGGCTTCAGACTGAGAGGAACATCCTAAGTAAAAATTGCTGCCTCGATCCTGATTGCATACCTGTCTGAACTTTAAAATTCTTCTTAAATCAGCAGAAATTACATTATCCTACTCAGTAGGTTTTTGGTTGGATTCAAATATAAAAGTTCATTAAGAAAAAATAGTCATAAGCAAAACCAGTCTGGTAACAACTCTGTAAGGTTCATTAGTGTTAAAAGAGTATAAGGAATGCTAGGTATTCCATATAGCTTCAGGGAGTGTCACAGTAGCTAAACAACATGGAAAATATATTTGGATGCACACTTAAATATGTGAGATTCATTACCTCTATGGGGAAAGTCATATATTTAACGCCTCATTTAACAAGCTTTGGACAAAGATTCTTTAAAATAAATGCTGAAGAAAAACCTGTAGCATCCGTTTTTGTTACTTTACCTGGGGGTGTTGGTTCAGTGAAGATAAATTCTGCATAGCATTTTTGCAGCTCAGTAAGGTTCATCTTGCATAATGAACTGCTGTAGAGCAGGATTTACCATGCAAAAGGTGTCATGTTTACTCTCTGTCCCTTGTCTGTCAGTACCATTGTGATATCATGGAAGATAAACTTTGTGGAAGCCTTATAAGTATGGGGAGTTAGATCAGGACTGTTAAATGTATTTGTTCCAGGAAATTGTCCATGAGTGCCAAACAAAACCAGAGGAAGTCATTTATGCTGAAATCAGCTTAAATCATAGGACAGCATACTTGCTATGTCCACACTTGGCCTTTAATCCTGGCTGTCAGCCATATAATGCCTCTCTAAACCTAAGACACAAATAATGTTTCTTGAGTAGGGATTTTTATTCTCTCCTTTTGAAGTATCTAGGATAGTAAGGGATTGTTTTACAGTATATGGAGTGGTGGTTGCCATAGTACAAAACTGAAGTTACCTCCTCCTTCAAGACTGGAGTGTGACTTGAGTATAAAAAAGATTTTTTGAAAATGCTAAGGTTCCTGGGACAGGCAAAGAATCACATTTGGTACAGCCTCAGTTTTAATATCTCTCAGAAGTGATCCCTACAATGAAAAGCCCCTGAAGCACATTTGGCCATTATCTTGGATAGATGATTTTTGAAACAGCACAAGGCAGAGAGAGGCAGTGAGCAGGAAGTAAGTAGTAAGCAAGGAGTTCATCACTCAAATATCCTTCCCCCCCTTTTTTTATTTAGCAGAGTAAACACCTTTACATTTTTAAAAGTCTTGTGCATAAAAGTGTTCAAAAAACATTGCATAGGAAATTCTTAAACTCTGATATTATTTTCATTTTTGTAGAGGAAGCAAAACATAAAGGCATCCAATGGGAAAATGAAAATTTAACATCATTTTTTTGAGAGCCACTGAGTAACTTCTTTTTACACTTGGTGAAATATTACAGCACAGAACACCGTACATCTTATCCTGGAACTGTTTTCTGGTATCTATTCTGCATACACTCTTGTGGCAGCTTTATTTTGATTCCTTCAAAATAAACATATCTGAATTTTTAAAACAAAATAATTATATTAATTACAATTTCAAACTTCAATGGAATTGTAAGAAAAACAAACTAAAAAGTTTAGAATTAGAAATGAAACATTTTGAAAATACCAAAAATAAAAAAGATATAAAAATGAAACCTCCAGTCTTAACCTGTATTATTTGGGTTCTTAATTTCTACTTTTTTTTTTCACTAAGGACCTCTCAAATCAGGAGCCCAGTGAGGAAAAGATTACTTCAACTCCACATGCCCATATCAAACAAGGAAGAAGGCTGAGCATGAATTCCCAATGAGCATAAGAAGAAATAGGCATATACAACACAGACCTACAAAAGTACCCAGCTGGTCACACCAATCTCAGACAGACACATAGTTCCCATGAACACAGCACAAAAAACCATGTACTTCTTCCCTGTATGACTCATGAGGATAAAGAACAGTTAGTGGAAAATATGCATCTATACATTGTGCAACATGGATCCCTCTAGCTCAGACACTGCCCAGGAGTTGCTCCTGCTTCCCAGTCTCCCCAGTTGCTGGAATGTGCACTGTGCCCCTGTGCTGCAGCCCCACTCCAGTTTCTGGTACAGGTGCCCTTGTACCCACTCACTAACACACACACAGACACAAACACACACACCTTCTGCATCCCTCCAGAACTGGGATCTCACACACAGTCCATCCATGTGCTGGTTCTGGATCTTTGATCCTCCACAGTTGCATCAGGCACAGATGGACAGACACACAGACACACAAGTTCATCTCAGCTGACCTCTGGGCCAGGGCAGTGTTTGTCTCTCCAGCTAAGTTATTTGGCTTCCCCTGCCTGCTCTGTACCACTGCATTCCTCTGTGTGCAGTGAGGTGACCTTTTTATTGCATAACCAAGCAGTTTTCTAGAATTGCTTTTTTTTAGCCATGAATCTTTCTCTTTCTTGTCTTTTATATTAACAATACTAGTTATAAAAGACATGTCAGTGTTTTGATGCAGTTAAAATAACATATAATTTTTGCAGGGCAAAGAATCTATCTTATTGGATTAGCTTGAACTTTACTGATACTTAAACAAACAATGTCATGCTATATTTAAAATTGAGGAGGACATTAATTTATGCAACATTAAAACAGAGAGTTGCTGCATGTGCAATTATTGAAAAATCTTAATATAACTTTTAGGGAATTACAGGTTAATACTGAAGTTAAAAAAATTGCTGTAACTGGTATGAGTTATCAGACATCAGTTTTTGCAAAAAGATGTGTTAGGGAAGCTCAGTTTATTTTGCACTCTTAATTAGACCATATTGTCTAGACAAGACCATCAAAAGAAAGATGACGCATAAGAAGACTGTGTTCTGGAAAGCTAAAAAAAAATACCGTTCTTTGAAATGAATTTCTCTGTAAAACAGAAGAAAAGTATTTTAATGACTATACGGATGATTCACTGTGGAATACCACGAATAATTTCAGAGAACTGCAGCCTAGTTAAGCCTCTTTCGTGCTGACTCATGGGGTACTTTACAGCTTTTGTTCCTGTGAAAAGGAAAAGAACAGCCTACAGCTCTCAAATGAACAGACATGAAATGCAAATAAATAGGAGTAGTCACTAAAGGAGGAAGGAATACACAGGACACTACTGCAAATGACATGTGTGACAATAGAACAGATGTTTATGCGTAGAGTATCTAGAAGACAACAGAGGTGACATAATTTATGGTAACAAGAGTGTTTGCAAAATTCTGTGTATTCCTAAAATGAAGCAGTATCACAACACTGATGTGAAATATGTGTCATTACAGTTTTATTATAGAGGGAAAGTGGTGACTAACTTACTTGGAAGAGAGGGCAGGATGTGGAGTTCCTAAAAGGGTAGAAGGAATATCTCTAGGATACTTCTCCTGAAAGGAGAAGCCAGCCTGTTGTTAGAACTATTGCACTTCTTGCTCTACTGAGGCAGCAACTCTGATGGCACAAAATTGTAACTCATATAGTTGGAATGATTGAGGAGTCTGCAGTCTCTCCAAGTCTAACAAATATGGTTTTTTGAGTCTCACATTTCTCCAGCCTATGAGAATACAGATTTCTATTTAAGTAGCTGCTGGATCACAGTAACTTCTCCAGAAAAACTCAATCATAGGTGGGAGTCCTCTTTTCCTTCCCATGAGGGGAGATTCAGATAGCAAGCAACTTTGATCTCAATGAACTGCATATCTGTTTCTGTTCATGCACAAAAACATACACAAAAGAAAGAGTAAGGTGGTTACAGGTCTTTCTCCAAATCAGTGACCACCTCTGATTTATCTCTTTGTCTGTTGCCATACTACCTCTCTCTCTCCCCCTCTATTCTTCTAGGTAATTATTTGTACACCAATCGAGATACAGCAACTTCAGTATCCTGCAGTGTACCAAAAATGCTAAAAAAGAAGAGATGAGGTTTACAAAGGATATCTGGAAGGCAACTGGAGGTGGCTTACAAAGGGTCACTAGTCATGAACTCTCTAGGGCGTGAATCATATGACATTGGACTTGAATGGGTGGTTATTTTTTTCACAGTCAACTAAGGTAATGAAGAAAATGTTAATACTAAGAATTTTGTAAAACAATTGCCATTTCAATAGAAAAATCAAGAGACCGGGCATATATTCAGGACATTTTCATAAGCCTGTTTTTCTGAACATCAGGAAAATTATCCCACAGTCTGTTTCACTAGCTAATGTTATCACTGGCACCACAAAAAGAGCCAGTGTATGACACTGCATTCCTGCATGAGGCAGGCGCTGAATGGCATCCCCAGCAGCAAGCCCACATAGCTCCTGAACAGCAGTATAGGAAAGGAAGCTAAGGGTATCAAGGTAGAAAAGACAGGATCAGGCTTTTAAAACACAATATTCATTTAATTGTGATATTAATATTAGTAATTTAGAACTATATCTTTCTGTATGTCAGGTTTTGTTGTTCTTACTTTACTTGCTATTATTTAAAGGTAATTTCAAAAGCTGCTTGGTAATTAAGCTCTCCATCTTGTGGGCACAATTATGTAGGTTCCTGTTCCCTTTCCCCCTTTGCACCTTTTAGGGCAAAAGCAGAGACAGCTGTTTGCTTCATAACTGAATTTTTCTTTGAGCACTCTGCTTTAGTTCTACCTTGATATTGTCTGAGCAGAAATTCTTTCTGAGGTTTCAGAGTATTTTTAATTTTCTCCAGAAAGTGAGCGCTCTAGCTTTGTCTAGCATGGTCCCTGCATGACCAGTAGACATCCCTGAGAGAAGATGGGGCTTTTAGTGTGGGGAACTGATATGGCTTGATGGCTGCTAATAAATATAAAACATAAAACATCTGAATGATCTTGCAGATAAATGTACCAGATATACAGCGGTGCATATCCAAGGTGATAGTCTAATTTATGTGATATGATCAGTAGTGTTTAGGTGTGAGTTATACTGAGCAACAAATTCAGCATTTTGAAATGTAATGCTGATTTAATTTTTGCTTCCATACAAATTCTGCAGTGATGTTGCTGTTTTCTCCATATTTCCTGATACCTTCACAGTGGTTGCACACAATTTCTTTTCCCAACTAATGCTCATTGGGAAGCCCAGGTGCAAGTCCTGTAGTCAATGTTGGTACTGATGTTGCAGCAGCTTTGATGAAATATTCCCAACTGGGTCAAAATTCTATGCAAATCAGGTATATCAAAAATGCAGAAGGGCTGATTACAATATTTTGCATGAGTTTCTTTTACTACACATTGTATTTGATGGGATGATGTGTTGTCTTGGGTTTTCTTTCAAGACACATTAGGATTTGACCATGAGTTTCCAGCCCAAAGACCCAGGTCAATGTTCCACTCTTAGCAAAATGGCTTAGCAAAATCCTGCAAGGATACCTGAAATACATACTAATCTTCCTGTGGCCAGAATTAAATCCACAGTTTAATCAGGTTTTCTTGATTTTAGGCAATTGTCTTTCCCCTTTTGTATTTAGACACCAAATCCAGTAAAATGCAACATAATATCTTACTTTGCTTTCTTGCCTTTCTATTATCAGTTATGGTAAGACTTTGCCAGTCACAGGAACTACCTTCGGTCATTACATCTCTATGTTATATATGCTATAAATATTTCTTCAGTTCTATAAATTAATAAATGTAAACTGGATAAATACGTATAAATTCTGGTTATAGATTCTGATTTATAAATATCAGAATTGTTCTGTCATAGAAATCAATGTAACCATGTCAGATTTTATTGTGTTTTTTCAGTTAGTACTTAAAGATAAACAATCTATTTCATTCTTAAAGGATGAAACCTTAAGTAGTAGGAATGAACTCCAGGTTCTTCTTGCTCATCCAGATGAATAATTACATTGTGATCTTGAAAGCACTTCATATCTTGAAATTGGGAGTAAGTATGTGTAGGGTACAGACTGAAATTAGGAAGAATATCATGCTTCTGGTTTATGATTCTGGTTCATCAGCAAAGACTATAAAATAACTTTTAGGCAAGTGAAATACAAATAAATGTAAAGGTTTATGATTCTGTAAAGCTGTTTTAGGGATCTTTAGCTTACTGTAAAGGCTTTAAATCTGCCAGACTAGTAAAAGCTTTTTAAATTCTGCAATTGTATGTGAATATATACATACATAAAAATCTCTCTCTCACTCTCTCTCCTGTTATATATAAATATATATGTACATTTATATGTATATATAAGAATATGTGTACTCTAATCAGTTCTTGCTGTGGATAAGGAGTTTGAGAATTGAAAAGGAAAAAAAAATAAAGAAATTGCAGGGACCAGCCAAAAGAAAAAAAGAGAGAAAAGTATTTTCATGTAAATTCATGGAAGTGGAAAGGAAAATAGACTTTTGTTATATACAGTGAGTGAAAAAAACAGACTGAACAAACATGGAAGAAACAGTGTGTTATTTTATTATAGCCTCTCTGCAGCAGGCTGTCTTTTAAGTATGCATTGCACTGGGAACTAAGTTTCCTTTCTCATCTCTACAGTATTTATGTGCTTCTACAAGTAATGTTCTTATCTTCCCCCTCCCTACATCAAAAACATTTGTGATAAAATAATTTAAGAAGTTTTGTGATTGACAGATTTATTTTTATCTCAAATAAGAAGAAAAAAGAAGCTTGAAATGTCCCCCACTGAGAGCTGTTTAGAAATCTCAGGTTTTTTTGCTTTGTAGGTGTTTTTGAACATACCAGTTCTGAAGTATCAAGACATAGGAGAACTGTGAACAAGAATGGAGGAAAAAAGCTGCTCTGTGCTTTTGCTTTCTAGTCTTATATAATGTGCCAGTATTTGCTTGTGTGCCTTTAAAAAAGTACAAGACACAGGAAGTCCTTTGGGATGTAGACTGAGTGCAAAATAGTGATCATTGTGATTCTTTAGTCAGCTGAAGGTTCTGCAATGAAGTTTAAATAAAGTTCTGTTAGGACAATAACTCCTGTCTGTGTAAGGACACAGGTACTTCAAGTGGAGGCCCCTTTTGTAACTCAGTTAAGTTTATTTATGCACAGTCTCAAACTTCCAGCACTTTTCAGTGGTTCTGCATCCACTTTTAAGTTTAGAGGTTTGATCTCACTCTCCAGTATGTCAATCACAAAAGTTGTATCAGGATTCACAGGATGGGAATTATGGCATTAGGGTCAAAAATAGTTACCCAGCATCAGAGGAAGTAGCTTACAACTCCTGATTTTCCTAGTACAAAGATGGTGTCTCATAGATGTATTTTTGGTTTCATTAATTATCTTGATGTATTTTAAGAAATATTGTATTCTAATGGATTTTACCAATGAAACCTTCCTTTTCAGGAAAACCTCTAAAGATTTGCAAATTAACAGATTAACGTAGCCAATAATTATGACTACATCAGTTTCTGAAAATCTTTTTGTACAAATTCCCTGAAAGAATGTGGTATCAAACATATGTGACTATATTTCTTTTGGCAGATCTCTTTTCACATTATTTTTTTTTCCCCAGACATATGGGAGATGAAAGAATGTACATGTTTTCCTGCATGGACATCCTCAGGTAACATCTCACTTTAAGACCTGAAACAAAAAAGGGAAATAAATTTATAATAGTAGTAATTATACTGGCAGGTCTAGAAAACCTTCAGGTATTTTACATTACATGTTCTTCACACAGTAATTCCTGTTAGCATAATTTATGCTCATTTTGATGCAGAAAAAAGGAAAACTAAAAAGAGGAAAATGTGCAGACAGGAAGCAGAAGGTTTCTAGGGAATCTTTACATGTTGATGTGATACATACTGGATTTGCTGTAATTCAAGAAAAGATCTTAGGTGTTAGTTTGTATTTTTGCTCTAGGAGGAATTTTGATTAGATATTGTAAGAAATTAATTAACTTTTATGTTCCTGACACATCTAGCAGATTGTGATTTAAAATATGTACTTAGGACATGAACTAAGAAAAAAAAATGTACCTTATTATTTCACTTACACTGGAGCCATCTGTGGGTCAAGGTCACAGAGTCTGGTACTAAAATTAATTTTGTAGATGACAAAAATAATGAATAGATCCATTCAAATCACCACCATTCTTTGTAATTTGTCAACAGCCCTTGAGCACAATTTTCTTCCACTTTTGGAGATGTAGTCATGTCATTCACAGTTTGCTAATCTGGACAAGATCTTTCTGGTGTGAAAGTCTGAAACCTCTTATGATTTTTGAAAGTTTCCGCCTCTTCTTCTCCATTCAGCACAGGAAGACAGCAGATATCATCAAGCATTTTGGTACCTGGCTGGGAGTAGCAGTGCTGCCCTTCCAAAAATTCTTTACTAGTCAGTGCAGAAGGGAGAGGGCAGTACCTGAGAACATGGAGCCAATAAGTTTTCAGGATGTCTCAGACAGTTCTGTGAACCAGGGTGGGAAACACAGTTGCTGTGATTTAACCCTGGCAGGTAGTTCTGCCCCACACAGCTTACTGTCCCAAAATGGGATCAGGGAGAGAATTGTAAGGTAAAAAGTGAGAAATTTAATGGGTTGAGAACATAGATAGTTTAATAGAGGTGAAATATACTGTTTCCCTGGTGTCAGCAGGGATAGAGTTAATTTTCTTCCGAGTAGCAGGAACAGTGTTGTATTTTTAATTGAGGATGAGAATAGTGTGGAAAATACACTGATGTTTAGTGGTTGCTGAGCAATGCTTTCACTAAGTTAGTGTTTCTTCTGTCTCTTATGCTCTCTTAATCAGTGAGGATACTGGAGGAAAAAGAGGTGCACAAGATGTTGGGAGGTGACAGACAGAAGGCCCAGTCTGGCCATGCACAATGTGGCATCATGCTCAGAATTTAAACTGGGGGCAAGACTGGCTAGGGGGCATTGCTGAGGAACTGGCTGGGCATCAGCCAGCTGGTGGTGAGCAATGGCACTGTACATCGCTGTTAGGGAAACTTTCTTCCTGACCATACAGGAGTCATTGTGGAGATCACACTGGCACCACCTGAGCTGGGGCTGAAGAGCCTTCACAGGGAGCAGATCCAGTGAGCTGAGAGGTGCCCTGCTTAACTCCCCATACACACCACAAGCACTGCCTTCTTACAGCTTGAACCCAGGTTTCACAGAACAGAATCTCAGAGAACTGGATCCTTAAAATAATTCAACCGTCATTCAAAAACAGAATAACAGCTCGAGCTGGTGCCTTGGAGGACAGACCCGAAACAAAGGACTTCCTAGGCTTTTATACCCTCACAATCTGTGCATGGCAACGTCTGGGGTCTTCCAGCTGAGTCCTTGGCACCTGCTGTGTCTGCCACTGAGTGTTCACCTCCACAAGTCCTCATGCTCTTTATGATGCAGAGTGTTGGTGCCAGCTCATGGTCTCGTCTCAGGCTCCAGCACCCAGAGCTCAACCTGCAGCTCACACAGCAGCTGCCCACTGAGCTACCAGCCCTAAAAGTATTTCTCAGTATTCAGTAGCTTTTTATACATTTCTTCTATCATTATTACTATGGTTTTTCCTCTTCTATCCTATTAAACTGCCTTTATTTCAATCTACAGTATTCAAGAGGAAACCTCACCACGGCAAAGAAAAAAGGGACAGAAACTTCCGTAGTCCTGCTTGCCTTTTGTGTGCTCCTATGCAGCATTTCTCATTCAACATCTCTTTTGGCACACAGGCTTTACATTCTGTCACACTATGGATTAAAAAAAAAAAAATACCTTTTTTCTCTCTTTTTAGATTGTGAATACTTAGCATAATTAAATTCTTTAATACTTCAGATTTGACTTTTAAAATCTGTTCTTTTTTAGCCTAAGATTCCTTATGTCTAATGTCATGATTACAACCTTCAAGTTTTTAAATTGGATTGTCAGAACATGCTAATTTCAGAGTTATTTCAGAGTTTCTTCCACATGGAAATCTGTGTTCTCCCACGTGACTTCTGCCAACCTTAGCTAACTATGCTGTAATGATATTTTAATGAAGAGAGAGACTTTTAATTGAGCACCTGGTTCCCCAAATGTGTCTGATTTTCACAAAATGGGTAATATTTTGACTGGTTTTGAAGATGTACTTGTGCAAAAATGGCTGTAGAAAATGCAGACTGAGTAATCTGCATAGATTTTTTTATAACATATTCTTCTTATGGTATCAAATTCTTTGTAGTTTCATGTTATTTAGAAAAGTCAATCCAAACCCAAATTGATCATTTATCTTCTCTATGCAGTATTCTATCCCAATCATATTTCCAGAATATTTTAGGGTTTAAAAAATCCCCAAAACCCAAAACTGCACTGAGAGGAATTTTCTTCAAGACAGAGAAATTGATATAATGTCAGGGGTTTATAACAGAGTGGTAAATGATGCAAAGTATTGTACTTGTAAATCTGCAAATAGTTGTGATGCATAGATGTAGCTAAATCATCTCATGTCTATGAATTTTTAGGCTTCTTACATATGACCTCTATAGTTGTGTGACTTTCATACTGCAAGTTTCTTTTCTTGAAAGTATGTGCTATAAAATAGCATTGCCATAGCTTTGACTTAGCAAATTAAGTTCTCACAGGGAGGCAATAACTTCATTGGACCAATTTGATTTAACAAAGAGTTGAGTTTTCCAGAGATAAATTTTTTTGTATACAATAAACAGAAAAAACTGCTTTCAAAACTAAATATATGTGCTGACACTAATAGTTCATGTTTAGCTTGGTTGTTTGACTTGCAAGAGTTGTGGTTTAACCCAGACAGTGACTCATTACCACACTTCTACTCACTCACTCTCTGCCTCCCCCTGTGGGATGGGAAAGAGAACCAGAAAAAAAGTTAAATCTTGTGGCTTGAAATAAGAACAGCTTAATAACTGACATAAAGTAAAATGTAATAATCATAAAAACATCAATAAAAATAATCATAATCGAGAGAGAGAGAGAGAATGAGGAATAAAGCCAAGGAACATTAAGTGCTGCACAATAAAATTGCTCACCAAGAGCTGACTTCTTGTCACTTCAAGTGCTTCCTCCTGGCTTCCTGTGCACCTGCTCACTGGCAGAGCATGAGAACCTGAAAAGTCCTCGACGTAGAGTAAGCACTACTTAGCAAAAGCTAAAACATTGTGGTGCTGTGAGCATTATTCTTACAATAAATCCAAAACACAGGACTGTACCAGCTACCAAAAATAAAACTTTCCCAGCCAAAACCAGCACAGAAAACACAGATGACAAAAAAAAGTACAGAACAGAGAAGGGGCTAAGTGCTATAAAGATAAATCAGACATTTAAAAACAAAACAAAAACAAAAACAACAAAAAAAACCAAACCAAACAAACAAAAAACAAAACAAAACAAAACAAAACATGTCCTGGAAGTAAAAGCCAATCAGTGTTTAATCACAAAAAAGAGAATGAAAATACTTTATCATTAATAAGAAAGTTTGTGATGTAACCATTATGTAAATAACTCCTCTGATAGATGTTATTGGTTTTATAAATTAAAATGTTTGCTGTGTAAATGTGTAAATGAAGTGATATAGATAATCTTAAACTTTAGGGATTCTTACAAACTCTGAGCAAAATATTTTATTTCTGAGTTTGTACATTCTCCAAGGAAAATGCTTCAATTAAAATATTGGAAGCCCCCAAACTCCATGAATTTTAAAGCATAAAGCTGTAATATCTTGCACATTCACATAAAGACATAAAGAGTGTGGAATACTCATGTGGAAAATATAAACAGGTGCAAATATATTTCAAATATAACAATTAAATGATAGGCATCTATTTAACTGTAGGTCACATGCAGTGGAAAATTACGTATTGTAATAACAACTTTCAATGCTAATAGTCTTTCATCTGTTTGTATATGTTATAAGAAAAAAGAAATTTCTAGGTGTATAATTCCTAAGAAACTGTGTAGGAAAAACTCTGGGAAGTGACTTCAGCAAATTTCAATGAGCTGTAAAAACAAAAACCTGTAGTAACTGATTTGTAGGAAAGATTTCTTTAATGAAAGATATCTCTTTCTTAATTTAAAATGAAATTTCTATTGTAATACCATTAATAACAGAATCTCACAAGCATTTAGTGAAATTTTTTGATATTATATAGACTACAATTTTTAATGAAGGATTTTGTCAATGTTAAATTTTATTTCATCAAAATGCAACTAAATGTATAAATATAAAAGCAGATGAGTGTAGAAAAATAAGCAGTATTTAGTCAGAATAAAGCTTCATGAAAAAGAAGAAGCGCTATGGGAAAAATTCAATCCTTTTTTAAATTCTGATCTCTTCAGGTGGTGCTTAACTCAGGGTAGACATGAAGAATTTTATGTCATCATATGAGTAATATTTATGTCATCATATGAGTAATATTCCATCACGTTTGATGAACCTCTTACACCAAAGACTCTCTTTAAAATAAGTGTGTATTTATCTAAAGCAAATTTGACACTGAATCCTAAT
Organism: Rhipidura dahli; assembly: GCA_013399225.1. Taxonomy (NCBI): domain Eukaryota; kingdom Metazoa; phylum Chordata; class Aves; order Passeriformes; family Rhipiduridae; genus Rhipidura; species Rhipidura dahli. Next base: position 471,563 of record VXAC01005869.1, on the reverse strand, counting down.
GCACTCTCCTAACTTTGACCTTTTCACATTGATTTGTGAGATTCTTATTCTGCAAGGAAGATTAACTGAGTCACCTTTGCATGTCAGGTTGTATGATACAAGCTCATGCAGACACCCACAGAGGAGTTCAGAGAGATGATGCCAGGAGTGGGGCACTAAATAGTGTTTTGCCAGGGTACTCTCAGCCCCATGGCCGTGGGAGACAGACCCCTCTGTGTACCTCCAAGAGTGAGGTTTGCCTGGTGGGAACAACGAGGGGTTCATGTGAGGGTCTTCGTGTTATTCACCTACCTGACACGGGGTGTGTCTGCTTCAAGGACAGGCCAGTGCAGGGCAGAGAGTTGGACTCAGCGATGCTTGGGGGTCCCTGCTCACTGAGCACACTCTGTGCTTCTGTGAGACATGAGCTCTGTGTGCTGGTGTCAGTCTTCCTGCTGGTTAAACCTGGTTAAACCTGGTTACACCTGGAGCTATGGCTGCCTCATCGTGGCCACAGCATATTTCCCTCTAGCAATATGTATATTTTCCTCTAACAATGCCCATCTGATGATCGAATAAGGTACCTTCTAACTTCCAGGTAATCCCTTGTTTGTGATGTATCATTGCAAAATTCCCTTTAAAATATTTTCAGTACACCTGAGGAATGACAGAAATCAATTATGAATTCATAATTGCTTTACAATAATTAGAAACAACTTATAATTTACTGAGAAGATGATTGAAAATAAGTTATAAACAGAGACACATAAATTCCAGTTTGATATGAAGAATTTTTGTATAAAACCTGCTCACTTGTTTCGTTCACCTTGGTCTTGTACTCCACAACTTTTTTTTTGAGCTTTAGATTCAAATAAACTTCTTACTTCAAAGCAAGATTCAGTCAATGCAGCCGTGTTGCTTAAGCTTTCATGTCTACACCAAGTGAAACTGAAAGCAGCTATTTGATACAATTCCATAATAGACCCACTTTGTTTCTTGAAAGGTTTCTGTGTATTAGGAAGTCTGATGAAGAGTTTCAAGCCTGCAGAAAAATCACAAGCCCCAGAAAATTAACCAAGTTATACTTTTTCTAGCTAACAGCACCAAGTGCTGAAATCTGGTTAATGACTAAACTACTGAAAAAACCCAAACCAAAAGAATAAAAAGAGGTTGCAATTACAAATTAATCAGTCAGTAAAATTAACTTTTTGTAGGAGCTATTTGCTAGCTGATTGTACACACATTTTTGGGGTTTTTGTCCATCACTTTTGAAACTCATATTATGTTTTCTACCAGAGTAAGTCTGATTTGGGGGGAAAATCTGATTTCTCACCCTTCTTAGAACTTTGTGATCCCCCACTGCATACTTCTTCTAATATTTTTAGGTACAAAATTGCTTTTCTGGCCTATATAAAATTATTTCAGGAAAATCTTTTTCATTGCCTTTTTTATAAGTATTATTTCTGAGTGTGCTGAGTTCAGTTGCTTGAATATAATGCCAGTAATGATTTTTCCATACTTTTTTTTAATATGCCAAAATATGTCAGTTTTGCTGTGTTTTTTTTTTGTTAATTTGGCTCCCTTTTTAATTTGCTGTGACCTTCCATAACATAGAAATACTAAAATCTCTTTATCTCCACTAAGTTCTAATTATCTTTAGGAATCTACAAGGATATACATTTTGATACTTGAATGAAGTGCTTCTGAAAGTGCATACCAACAAAGTTGGAAGAGGATCAGACATAAAGACAATTAGTGTCTTCTCAGAACAACTTCACAGCATGACTTACTATGTCTCTGACAGTCCATTTCTATGCATTTCCTGAATAACAAATTATGTCTGTCCTTGAACAGACTTCTGACAGTGCATTTTTTGTGTAAATAGGAAATAGTGTAGTAAAGACCAAATTAATTTTCACCTGTGACCTGAAAAACAGTTAAGCCATTTAATTAATTTACTGAAGTGTCATTTCTGTTCTCAGACTTTTACCACATAAACATGAAAGATACTGGCTTAAAGTGAGGAAAAAACATGCTGATCTGAAATCAAAGTATTGAAAGCTGACAGAAGTGTTATAAAAGTTCAATATTTGTTCTAATTAACACCCTGGAAGTTATTTAGATATTGCATAGTTTTTCATTAAGAATCTAACCAAATAGCATTAGACACTTCTTTGACAATTTTGCAGAAACCTGCTGATAAAATATGTTTTTCCAGATCAAATAGTGAACTTGATACTTGATATAACATCCATATCAAAAACTTCACAAATATCAACACTTTATCTTCACTTATTTGAATGAATTTAACAAGTAAGGTCTGAATTCTGAAATGTCTCATATTGCTGCTGTTTGTATTTCCCTGATGTGCAGCCAGCAATATCATCCACGATCCCTTCTCTCATAGCTGCAGTGCAGCTTTATCCCCTTCTTGCCATAGTTTCTTAGAGCAATGTTAAAAGCATTGCCATTGTTAAAACCAAAATTGTTGGCATAGTAAAATAGGAACATAAAATGTTGATATTGCAAATTTCAAAATACTCTTTAGATTTGCGTCTGAAAACTCCTTGAATGAAAGCCAGTCAGACAAGACTTTCCAGATTCTGATAAATGTTATTTTGATCCAAACATCTCATCTGAAAAAGTGGTGCTGGTCAGTGTTATAACACACTTTCTGGAAGTTTACTTCTTTTTTTGTTGTTGGAAAGGGAATTCTTAGGTATCAAAAGGATGATGAAAAAATAAAACACTTTTTTTTTCACTTCTTTTTGATACAGGTTAGGAATCTGGTTTTATTGTCCTTTACTGTGATTCCTGAATCATTAGATTTAATGAAAAATGAAAAAACAGCAATTTCCTCCTTCGACCCTGCTACATTCAGGCAAAAAAGCTTGATGAAATTCACAGATTCTCAGTCTATTTCTGATGCAGTGTTTCCATATTTAGTGAGCTAATGATCCCAATTTAATTAGAGAGCTAGAATAATTATGTTTTTTTCTTCACTGCATGTCACAAAGTTTGTATATGACATTTCCCTCTGCAATGTATGCCATAATAATGTTATTTTGAGCCCTAACTACTAAACTACTTCTAAGCAGAGAAGAGGTAAAAGCCTTCTTTTTGTGTGAAAATACCCACATTCCTCACAAATAATTTTGAGTTACTATTTTTCTTTCCCCTTTAGTAATTAAAGGTGAATTGTTATTCTGAGCATTCCTTTAGCTAAGAAAGAAAAAATGTGGAAAAGAAAAGGAAAGGGAAAAATTCATAGACTAGACTTCCTACCTTGGAGCTAATATTCTTAATTTTAGAAGAGGATCTTTTCCTTTTTTTTTTTTTGGAGGGTATAATTATTACAAAACTACTTATCATGCTATCTGGGTCGTGCTTTTGATGACTGAATTTTTTTTTCTAGAATATTTCCATTCATATTCTTGCATTTATGACTTTATATTATTGACATGTTTATGGTGTTAATTTCAGAATTTAGATTTTGAATTTTCAAAAGTCTGACTTAGAAGTCTGGTTATACTTTTTACAGAAAAATGGTTCATACAAGTTTTTGTATATAGCTGATTTCAAATGGTTCTCAAATTAGATATATGTCTTTAGATAACACCTGTTTCTGATTTTGCATCTAAGTGATTTTTCCAGTAACAATAAACACATATGCAACTGGTACAGCTGAGGTTTCAATTTTGCTTTGTGTCAATTTTTATAATAAAATTAATTTCACTATATTCAGCAAGTGTTCCTGAGATACTAAATTCCTACATCTCTCTTTGCCAATTAAAAAAATGGCTCTGTTGATTATTTTCTTCAATGGTCTATTATGTAATTTATATATATATAGATAGGAGCTGTCATAAATTACTTCTTAAATCCTTATTCCTAAATGCATTCCTACTTCTTCATTTTATTACAGCTTGCATGTCTACTTTAAATGCTTTGAATATTTGTAATCTCTTCTGGCTTGGTCCTTCTATTTCTTTGACTTAGAGGTCCTTACACAATGTTATCTGAACTTATGTAACTCTGATTAATGGGATAAAGCTAAAACCAAGCTATTTTTCTCCATTATTTTTTGCCTTTAATACCTTTATTTTAAACCCAGACCAGGTCTAGTGCTTGGAAATTGTCTTTTTTTGTTTGTTTTTTGGTTTTTTTGGGGTTTTTTTTTAATCAGTTAAGGTAATTTTTCTTTATTGCTTTTTCATTTGTACTTATGTCTTTCTTTCTTTCTCTCACTGCCATTAATTCATCCTTGTGCTACTTTTCTTTCTTCTTTGTAGTACTCTTTTTTTTGTACAAAACTTTACAATATACAAAACACTTTGATGGAAAGTGTTCTTTCCCTCTGATTAGCTTATATTATGCAATAACAGCAGTTATTGAAGCTGAAGTGCAAATTAATGGTGATAATTTATAAAAACCAAATAAACTCTAAACAGAAAGTCAGAACTCTTCTCTGGAGGAGAGGTATGTGACTCACTTACTTCAGAACAACGAGACTAAAATTCCTTTCCAGGTGTTCTTAGCATACTTTTTTGGTAATTGGGAAGTGATCCACTATTTCATTTCAGTATAAAATATGAAAAGAAAAAGAAAAAAAGTCAAACCTCAGTTTGCTATATTTTAATTGATGCCCCTGATCTTTAGAAAATCATGCAATGTTGTACATTTTCAGTACCATTTACCATTTTCAGTGCTACTTTTAGTCACTGCAGAAAAAAAAGAAAAAGATTTTGAATCTTAATATATAAAAGAATCTTTCCATATTGATACTTCTATGGTCAATGTATATAATTTATTGGATGTAAGATCTATCCAGTCTGGGAAGTGGATGCATTATGTTGCATTGGCCCAAGAAATTTCACAAAATAATGATGGGAGATGTCAAGTAGGGCAATATATAACAGAAACAGGAAATTACAACATCACAGTTTCTTTCTGATTTTCTGAATACAAAGAGAGAGAAATAAGTTAGTAAATTTATTCTTGAGCTAAGCAAAAATCAGAAAGGATGAAAGTTTGAAAATTATGAAGTCTTTTGAAAAGGATCTTTTGGTCTTTTGATTGAGATCCAAAAAAAAAAAAAAAGTTAATCAAAGACCCCAAAATCTTCTAAGAACCAGAGTAGATTAGTGAGACAAACTGCATAATTCACTGAATAAATTATGGGTATATTAAGCAAGGTAGCATCAGTAATCACAGTTATTCAAGTTTGCCACCTGCCTAGTGATTAGCTTCCTATGAGCCTCATCATCTTAATGTTTTAATAAGAGGTTTGATGAAAGTGAAGTAGCAGCTTCACAGGTTTTTATGGGAATTCTTTTCCTACTGATAGTGTGTGGTATGGAAGAAATTAAATGGATGCAACCATATTACAAATTTTTCCATTGCATCAGTCCAATGGGTTACTTCACTGGGGTGAAGCTACTGCAGACCTCCCAGTTGGAGGTCTATCTTCCATAAAGGATCTAATGTAGTCTTACAGAGGATATGTAGACACCCAGACTGGGAGAATTTCTTCCCATTTTTGGTCTCCCTAAATATGGTCTCTGGATAGGTTTTTTCCAAACCAGAAATAAAATTGTTCAGTGTTGATGAATTTGATGAAATGTAATTAGCTCACTGTTTTTGAAATGGAGTATTTTAATGAACCCCTTGTCTCTTAGCAACTTCAAATTAAATTCAGCTCCCATGAGAAGTTTCTTAAAATCCATATATACCCATTTATCACAGCCAGGTTCTAATGTTGAGGTCCCTGTGCTTTCCCATAGAAGACACTCTACACCACAAGCAGCACGTCCTGACAAGACTCATAGACTTAATAGCTAAAATCTCTTCCTTCAGATCTCTACAGGCTGTCAGGACCTTAATATACCCCATAATGCATTCCTGCCAGGCCTGCAATAATTCACTTGTCATAATACACCAAGGATACAAGTAAACAAAAGCAGATTGGTGTTTCATCTTAAATTTTGATCTCTGAAGTTATGCTTAAGCAAAACAAATTAAAATGCAAGATTTTTTTTTTTTTTTTTGAAACCTGTTTGTGGTTTATTATTATAATGAGATAAACAGGCTTAGCAGAAATATTTGGTCTGCAGAAAACAACCATTGATGTGAACTAAAAGACCACTTCCACTGTTTAAAATGATGAACAAAGATCAGGACAGTTCCAAGGTGGGGCAGAGGGACAATGTGGACCTCAAAGTGTCAGCAAAACTCTTTACAGATGTAATAGAATAACATAACACTGTTCACTCTTTCACAACCCAAACCTGTACATTATTCTTGGAAACTAAGAAGCATACTTAGTATACTATAGTTGGATTTTAAAAATACCCCAATCAAACCAAACAATTCTCTGTATTTTTATGATTTTTTTTTTCCCAAGAAGTAATTACAAGGTAAAAAAAAAAAAAAAAAATACAGTAACCTTCTGTGAAGAAGAACACAAATAGGAAATGAAGACTTACTTTGTTGCAGAAGACCTCCATAGTTCATTGCTGACTCCATGAAGTAAAGAGTAAAAAAGAAAAAGTTACTGATATAATGTCATCAGTATTAAAATATGAAACAGCTGGTTTTAATTTACTGTTTGTGAACCTGAGAGACACAAAGTTTGACTGGTTTCATTAAGGGTTTTTTGGGGTGTTTTGATAGCTTGGGTTCATGGGGTTTTTTTAAGGTTAGCATTTACTTTCCAATCTATTCCAATTTTTAATGCTTTCTTTACAGTGCAACCACATTTGCTCTACCAAAATGTGCTATACCTTGTTGTTGCCTGTTACTTTATCAGATACATCATGGTGAACAATGCTGTGACATTGATACATGCCATCCATGTAGTATCCCTTTTCTTTTATATGTTACAAAAAGACACTATTTGAGGAAAATTATAGATAGTATCACTGTGTTTTGAAAGGGTTATCTTGTATACTTTATTTTTTTTTTTACTTTTATTACAAGATCATTGGGGTTTTTCCACACTTTTATTATGATGAAACTTACAGTGATGAATATGTGGAGTTAGTGATTAATATGTGGAGTTAGTGATTAATAGATGTGAGGGTTTATATTTTAACCTGTGAAAATATAGATAGGAAAAATCTTCATGCAATCAAAAAGTGTTTAGGGATATGATGTGGTTAATTTGGGGAGCTGTAAGAGAATACAGGAATCTTTCTTACTACTTTATTAATGTATTGCATCATCAGTCCTGATACCTCTGGAAAACTGGGACCTTCTCCTTGGGACTTCACAAGAGGTGTTGCAGAAGTTGCCTACAAGCCTCCTTCACCCCCTGCCATTTGTGCATTTGTGATGCTCTGATTCACCACTGTACCTCTCCCTCACCTGATTTCCTCACAGATGCAATAATTTCCTCCTCTCCTGGTTCACAGAGCATCACTGCTCACATGCAGCATTTTCCTCAGAGGCGAGGAGAAAGCAAGAAGGAGTACATGGAAAAGGGATGAGGGGATAAGCGCAGTTTTCATTCCAGTTCTGAAATAGGTTGTTCATATCCCAGGATCAGACAGGCTGTGAATGGCAAGGGAGGGGAGCAATGGAGCTGAGAAGGGATTATGAATGCACAGCAAGATGATTATTAAATAATAACAGAATGTCTTGCATAGAAAAACATAAGGCTGATACTGCAGACATCAGTGCCTATATGTTTTGATAGTATTTGTTATAGAATACACACAGAATCATAATACTCCTAACATATCAGAGTAGGTACACTACAGGTACATGTGGTGGCAATTCCCTGGCGGTTTTAGAAGATCTTGCTATTGGCTTGTTTATGTTTGTTTGTTTCCAATTTTTGCCCCACTCAGAAATGGAGGAGCTGAGGTTCCATTACTCAAATAGAATAAACATAGAGAATTAGAAAGGCAAATTGCAAGCTATCAGATGTTTCTCCTTTCTCCAAAACATGCTCCAAAAAAGATATTACCCTCTCTCATTCTTCCTCTATCATCCATTTATTCTGTAGAGTTATTTATAATTTATTGCCTACTGATGAATTTATTGTCTACTGCTTCCTGACATGTATGGGACACTATGTTATGTATTTTGACGTAACAGAAATCAAAACTTTTGCAAGAGAAGAGGTTTACCAGTCTTGTGTTGATACAGGTGCCCTAATTCTCCTGCCATTGCTCACCATGATTTAAAATAGCAACAAAAATTATTTATCTGAATGCATTCTTCTTTCCATTTAGCTGGGCTTTTTGGTTTTTTTTCCCTGAGATTTAATAACAGATGTTAACTTTTACAAAGCTAAGTGATAAATGTTTTATTCTCAGCAAATAAAATTTCACCATTAAAATAAGAATATGATTCAGGGACACAAAGTGGACTGACTTTTGAGAGTTTGAAGAATTTTCCAGGTTATCAAACATGTTGCCTTTCATCACTCTTTAGAAAAGGATGTTTACATATGTACAGCTATACAATTCAGTCTGAAAATACATTCCCATTCTCCAAGAGCCAGAATACTTCATAGTAATATAAGACATGATTATTACTAATACGTAACAGAACTTGATTAATAGATAGTATGATATTTTAGGAATGTAGTTTTTATTTTTTCAATAATATTGTAAAGAGTGTATTGTTTACTTTAATATTTGATTATTTACTTAGATAAGTAAAAACCTAGGTCAAAGGAGTATCATTTAAAAAATCTGCCTTCTTCTTCTGAGACCTCAGTTCATACTGTGGCAAAATGACCAATTAGAATTGCAGCAGCCACTATTTCTGTATTTAGAAGTTGTTACCTTTTCAATGGAATTGATACATAAAACAATGATAACAAAATGATCCTCCTTTGAAATTTGAATGCTCAGAATTAATTATATTCTAATAATTTATTTAATTTTACTTAGTTTCTTTCGGTGGCCAATGGCATCATGGGTATGGACAAGAGATAAACAATGGATTGTGTAGTTTTATCAATGATTCTTCGACTATATCTACAAAATAATGATTTGAAGGTGAAGTATACTATAAATTTGCTTAACTATGAAAAGAACAGTTTTAGAGGCAAAGTTTATTATAGCCCATCAATTATCCAGTGGAGAATTATGTACTACTGCTTCCTATATAAGTAACAGATAAATCAAACTTCAGAGGGTCTTGGCATGTGCAAAGCAGTGAGAATCTTCTTGTGTTTTGAAGCAGTGTGAAAAGGTCATAAAAGTCAGTATCTTAAAAGGGCTGGTTTTCATGCTGTTTTTATACTGACTATATCCATATTAAAAGCAAATCATATGGAAAAACACGTCCAAAATATTTTCCTGGATAAAACCCATCAAAGTTGTAGAACTGCTTTATAGTACTGATTAATTTCTAATGCAAACTTATTAAAATGTATGTTAATAAAACTGAATAAGGTTTGTCAGGCATGCATTTCTCTGTCTTACCAGAGTAGATACAGATCCTATGGTTTGATACTAAATTAATTATTTTTAAAAGTACTTCTGAATTCATGCAACATAGCATTGATACTCTGACAGAATAAGAGACTCTAGAGACAAATATAGTGGATAAGACACTTTTCAGGTTTATTCACATCATCTTTGAACTTGTCTTTGCAAATTACTGTTAACAAAACCTACTATCAAAATATCCAGGAATCTTAATGCACTTAATCTTCCTTCTCTCATTATATACTGGACATTTTCTAGTGACTTGAACATAAGACAAATTTAAAAATACTTTCCGCTGATAACACAAGGATGTTAAAATACTTTTACAGATTTGCCCATAAGAAGAATTTCCTGATCTGCAGGAGAAAGGGGATGAGTCTTGTATTTTACTATGTTGTTGTTTTTTTTTCTCCTAATGGGTCTACAGAAAAAATGCTTGTACATGTTAATTTGCATACAATACATTTTTTCCTATTTCTGCTAATGCTTTTCACCCACAGAAATTAAAGTTTATGAATAATAGGGATTTTTTTTTTTCTGTGAGGCTAAATATATTATTAATTACATAAAATTCTTGTCTAACAGTTTCATCTTGCTCAGATCTTTTTTCCTTTGTTTTTACTGTGATAAATAAATAAACGTAGGTAAGCGGGAGTTCAGCAAGGTAGATTTTTATATTAATGTCAAAGACTGTAGCCAAATTTTCATTTCTAAGAATTTTAGTTGCTTTAGGCTTGCACATATGAATAATTGTTATAGTACTCTTTGGTTTTAGATATACCTTTTGTCTTCGTAGTCTATCCTGGAACAATTACATGTAATATTTCATTTTAGGAAGTATCTTCAAATTAAATGGTAATATATTTTCAGTTTTTTTTCGATGTTCTTACAATCTAACTGCCTACAAGTAGCTAAAATGTAGTTTAGAAATTGTTTTGGTAGGTGTTTTCAGCTGGTTTAATGTCCAAACTGCTGTAATAGTGTATACACTGCTGAAATAATGCTTAGATTTATTTCTGGAGTTCTTGCAGATTATTTAAAATCAGAGTATGTCTAGACCCTTTCAACTTGCCTTTTGTATGTCTTGCAAAGTGTATGAAGATAATGAATCCCATCACTTTTGCTAATATCTTGTTCATTGTTTTTGACTCTTTGGGAAATCACTTAAGTTTGCAACATTTCAGACTTCAGAAAGAATCAAGTGTTTGTTTAGAGGCTGGACAGAGTAGGCTGATATTACTCATGTTTCTGCAGTTAACTATACCCATAAAACTTTTGTTTATGTATAACATGTTCTGTGGAAGGATTTTGTTGCTTTTCAGCCATTGCTCTTCATTTGAGCAATTTTTACACGTTCTGAAATAGCAGATGATAAATCAAACAAGACATGAGAGAAAAAATATTATGCACACAGTAGCTTTTCTGCAGTCATACAACCCAGGAACTTGTAGCTATTATGGCACAATGTAACAGACAGCCAAGATGAGCAGAAATTTTTTTAAGTAATATAATATTAATTTTGAAGCCTGATTACACTAGTGGTTTCCACATACTTTCTTAAAATCAATGTGCATTTTATGTTTAATTGAGTTGCTTTCATTATGTTCATTGCCATGATTTTTGTCTTACAATAAAGACAATTATAGCGAAGAATTTTTTTCACTCAAATAACTTTAATGTTTTCATATTTTTATATCGCCTTTATATGCCTGCATGTTGAGTGAAATCTCAATATTTAATGTCTCCATTCAAGTTAGGAAAATATAATCATAATATGTTGAGCAAACAAACTATTCTTGAGCCACTCTTGGTATTAGTCTTAGCAAAGAAGGTTCTGTGACTTTAGAAAACACTATGTTTTTTTTTTAAACTATCAGTATTCTTGATGTACTACATAAATCTGTGTAATGTTAGTTTCAATTTTTTTTTCAAATAAAATACAGCATGGGAAAAGATATTGAAGCAGAAGATGAATACTTTTTTTCCTGTCTCCATGATGTGGGCTTCCTTGCTCTTTTTTTTTTTTTTTTGTTTTACTTTAGTCATGTTCAAGAAGAAAGGGCTGAAATGATGTGATTAACAGGTACTGTCTGGCTCAGGCTTCACTGAGCTCTATCATAAAAGTACAGTGGCTAACAGTGAAAATGTGCACCTGAAACAGGAAGTCCTGAAAGGACATGAAAAGTACTAAAACAGGGTTTCAGCTTTTCATGGAGTCTTTCTCTCACACAGACTGCACTTTACTTGTAGCCCCAATGTGGTTAAAGTTAAAAAGGGATATTTTATTAGCAGTGCAGTATAAAAGTGTTGCCAGAGATGTAACATCACCCACCAAGTCCACCTGAGTGGACTCCCTCAAAGGAAATATTTAAGATATTTAAGATATCTCAGTCCAGTGCACAGCAGTGAGATTAAAGGGTTTTGTGTTTTCGTATCTACAGAGGGTACACTGTAATTTTGATAAGAAGCAGTTTTCAGGGCATCTCACAATTTAACATGAGTTATGTTTTTAGATCTAAAATTTTTAGATATTTTTAGATTCAAGATAACAATTAAGTGGCTTAAATAAATCATATTTCCCAAAATACATTTGAAATTGCTATTAAAATAAAAATAAAAATTAAAACAAACAAACAAACAAACAAAAAAACCAAAAACCTTTTAGAATGGACGAGTTTGAACAATATTAAAAATAATGCACTTTCAGACAACATGTGAAAATATGGGAAGTTTTGCCCACTCAGAACTGTTCAAAGTGAAAAGAAGTGCCTGTATATGGATACATGCGTTAAGTGACGGAAGGGTATTTGATTTTATCTGGTTGATACTTAGACTGGGACTTATGTGGTCATATATAAAGGTGTTGTTGCTTTAAAATTAGTAGAGAGAAATAATCACTTCTATAACATATGCCACCTTATCTAAAATTCTTGCCAGAATTCTACTTTTTCTTGGAATAGTTGTTTATTTTCAATGGCTGTGGAGACACACGCCTACACCTACACTGTTGGTCACTGAAGTAAGAAGGAAACAAATCACAAAAAAATACGTCTTCTAGCATGAACATCTATTAAATAAATAGTAAGGTGTATACATATATATTAAAATTATACCTTAATATGTAACATATGCATATAAATTTATATCATATTACAAATACAATAGCATATGTAATGGGAAATGTGTATAACATGACATCTAGTTGTTGCAAATACACCTTCATTCCAAATCAATATTCTTGAAATCAGAGAAATTACTTGAAGCCTCCGAATTAGTTGCAAAACTTGCCTGTTCGGTTCACAAATTATCCCTTCAAAAGAGTATTTCTTTGTGAGATTTCATTCTACCAGCTTCAAAATAAATGTTTGAACAATTTATTTTTCTCTAGAGGTTGTACTGGCAAAAAAATCCAGAAGCAAGAGGTAGAAAGAATCTGTAAAAAATATGCATTTTGTTACTTACAAAAGTACTAACATATTTTCTAATAATTGGAACTTCAGTTCCCATAACTGACAGTTCAACACTCAGTTTACAAAGTCTTCCCTGAAATAAATTGTTTGCCAAAGGGAAGAAATGTTTTTCCTTTTATTTTTTTAAAATTTTCTCTGAATAACAGACTTTCAAAACCTTAATGCTGGAGTGACCATAGAATCCTTAATGGGAGAGCATTATTTTTCATAAAAGTAGTCCTTATGCACAGGGAAAAAAATAATTTCCCTGAGACTGAATCTTAGATTTAGAAGCATTTTATTTTCTTAGAAAAAAAGCAGTCAAGTGTTCCCTGATAACATGAGACATATTTACGCTTGCACCTTCTGATGTACCCTTTCTACTGCAAAACACAATTTCTTTGTTCAGTCTCATTGAGATGTGACATAAATCATGTTGAAATTAAATTTTAGATTGATGACTGTACATTGTTTCCCTCAGTAGCTACCAGTTCTAGTCACCTATACACAAAGTACAATAGAATATGCTCAAATACAGAAATCAAGGTGCTGTTATTTCTTCCAGTAGGTCAAGTGTGGGTATTTTGAGATTTTACTGCTAATCAGGCATTAAAAAAAAAAAAAAAAATCCAAGCAATGCATCTTATTCTATTATCTAGTCAAACTGGTATAAGTAAGAGAAAAACCAAGAAGAATTTTTCACTTACTTCAGAACTAACAATTTCACAGACTCTTTATCAATATTTATACTTTCTCCCTGTCATGAGGAGCACTAAAATTGGATCACTATTGTCTTCAACAGTCCTCTGTAACAGTTCTCATTTCCTTATATGTAATTTTGATGCTTTGTGTTTATGCTTCTGTGGGACTTTCCATTAATTCTCGTACATCTCATACATTAATTAAAAATCCATTACCTCTCTTTCAGCCTTCCTTACACCAGAAGAACCTGCCTGAAGTAGTTCAGGCATAAAATTACAACAATATGAAAAAAACCCCTAAGTTATACATACATACAGACGTGTGTGCTCATAAATATAGGTTTATTTTAAGAATAATTTCTGAATGCTGTTTTGATAACAGTTTCTTTGTATTACTTTGTTTCCTAATGCCCCCTTAGAAATTGATTCATTACACAAGAAATGAAAAGAACATAGGGTTAGATTAGAGGAGAGAACAATCTGACAGCTGAAGAATCTGACATAATTTTGGTTCCTGATTAACAAGACTCCTGGCTTGCAAGAGAGGAAGGAAATTTGCATGAGTTGGTTTTGATTTATATCCATGCAAAAGAAACATGAGGTTCATCTTCCAAGGAGTGTCTGAGGGTGCTCCTGCAGTCATAAATAGTACTATACAGAATTGGGTACTTCCAGATGGAAATTCAATCCATCACAAGGGGAGTATTCATTAGTTTCAGAAGTCTTAAAATTGCTTGTTTCAACATTTGGTAAGCAGTCTTCTGTTTAAAGAAAATCTATGTTTTTCCAAATACAGATAACACTTGCCATTGTCTGAAATATTTTAATGGGAAACAGAGGTAACAGTACTGTAAATGAGGCTTAAGCAGGATTCCATTATAAGACTGAATTCTGAACATTTATTTTGTTTTCTGAGACTTCACAACTTGCTTAACTCTGAAGTAAATTATGTTCTAAGTACACAGTATGGTAGAAAATATAGATAAAACTATATCACATTGCTGTCAGTCAAATGTCTCTAAATAGCTAATCAAAACTCTTTTTACCAATATACAAGAAAAAGAAATTGTGTTTGTAGTTGCTGTATTTAAAATTACATACATGAACTGCATATAACAAAACAGAGGTGTTGAACATTTGTGGGGATTAAAGATGTTTAGTAACTTTGAAGTGTAAAGGATATTAATTTAAAAACCTCTTGAAATTCTCATAGAACAGGTCATTTCACTTATGGAAATTCCTTGGCTTTATTGGAACAACATATCCTTGTTATTATTGCCATTAAATCTTACTGAAGCATGTTAGATTGAAGAAAGCTATGACTGTACTGTATTTAAAAATAGATGTAAATTAAGGTAAGATCGGTTATATTTATTAAATATATATATTTAAATATAAAAATATATATTTTTAAAAGTCTAATTTTATAAATTTTTTACTTACAATAGACTTTGCTAAACTGATAATGTGTTCGACCTGTTAGAAGACACATTAAAATGACCTGAGGTAGATCCTAGGGTGTGGAATAAGAAACTATTGGAATCAACTACTATTCCCAGACTGTTGTGATTTCCCATACAGATCCTTCTCAGAAAGAAATACCAGCTGTAAGACCCACCACAAGGAAGGTAGAAGAGCAGGGATGAAAACAAAGAAAGGAACTAGTAGTAAGAANTTTTCCTTTTATTTTTTTTAAATTTTCTCTGAATAACAGACTTTCAAAACCTTAATGCTGGAGTGACCATAGAATCCTTAATGGGAGAGCATTATTTTTCATAAAAGTAGTCCTTATGCACAGGGAAAAAAATAATTTCCCTGAGACTGAATCTTAGATTTAGAAGCATTTTATTTTCTTAGAAAAAAAGCAGTCAAGTGTTCCCTGATAACATGAGACATATTTACGCTTGCACCTTCTGATGTACCCTTTCTACTGCAAAACACAATTTCTTTGTTCAGTCTCATTGAGATGTGACATAAATCATGTTGAAATTAAATTTTAGATTGATGACTGTACATTGTTTCCCTCAGTAGCTACCAGTTCTAGTCACCTATACACAAAGTACAATAGAATATGCTCAAATACAGAAATCAAGGTGCTGTTATTTCTTCCAGTAGGTCAAGTGTGGGTATTTTGAGATTTTACTGCTAATCAGGCATTAAAAAAAAAAAAAAAAATCCAAGCAATGCATCTTATTCTATTATCTAGTCAAACTGGTATAAGTAAGAGAAAAACCAAGAAGAATTTTTCACTTACTTCAGAACTAACAATTTCACAGACTCTTTATCAATATTTATACTTTCTCCCTGTCATGAGGAGCACTAAAATTGGATCACTATTGTCTTCAACAGTCCTCTGTAACAGTTCTCATTTCCTTATATGTAATTTTGATGCTTTGTGTTTATGCTTCTGTGGGACTTTCCATTAATTCTCGTACATCTCATACATTAATTAAAAATCCATTACCTCTCTTTCAGCCTTCCTTACACCAGAAGAACCTGCCTGAAGTAGTTCAGGCATAAAATTACAACAATATGAAAAAAACCCCTAAGTTATACATACATACAGACGTGTGTGCTCATAAATATAGGTTTATTTTAAGAATAATTTCTGAATGCTGTTTTGATAACAGTTTCTTTGTATTACTTTGTTTCCTAATGCCCCCTTAGAAATTGATTCATTACACAAGAAATGAAAAGAACATAGGGTTAGATTAGAGGAGAGAACAATCTGACAGCTGAAGAATCTGACATAATTTTGGTTCCTGATTAACAAGACTCCTGGCTTGCAAGAGAGGAAGGAAATTTGCATGAGTTGGTTTTGATTTATATCCATGCAAAAGAAACATGAGGTTCATCTTCCAAGGAGTGTCTGAGGGTGCTCCTGCAGTCATAAATAGTACTATACAGAATTGGGTACTTCCAGATGGAAATTCAATCCATCACAAGGGGAGTATTCATTAGTTTCAGAAGTCTTAAAATTGCTTGTTTCAACATTTGGTAAGCAGTCTTCTGTTTAAAGAAAATCTATGTTTTTCCAAATACAGATAACACTTGCCATTGTCTGAAATATTTTAATGGGAAACAGAGGTAACAGTACTGTAAATGAGGCTTAAGCAGGATTCCATTATAAGACTGAATTCTGAACATTTATTTTGTTTTCTGAGACTTCACAACTTGCTTAACTCTGAAGTAAATTATGTTCTAAGTACACAGTATGGTAGAAAATATAGATAAAACTATATCACATTGCTGTCAGTCAAATGTCTCTAAATAGCTAATCAAAACTCTTTTTACCAATATACAAGAAAAAGAAATTGTGTTTGTAGTTGCTGTATTTAAAATTACATACATGAACTGCATATAACAAAACAGAGGTGTTGAACATTTGTGGGGATTAAAGATGTTTAGTAACTTTGAAGTGTAAAGGATATTAATTTAAAAACCTCTTGAAATTCTCATAGAACAGGTCATTTCACTTATGGAAATTCCTTGGCTTTATTGGAACAACATATCCTTGTTATTATTGCCATTAAATCTTACTGAAGCATGTTAGATTGAAGAAAGCTATGACTGTACTGTATTTAAAAATAGATGTAAATTAAGGTAAGATCGGTTATATTTATTAAATATATATATTTAAATATAAAAATATATATTTTTAAAAGTCTAATTTTATAAATTTTTTACTTACAATAGACTTTGCTAAACTGATAATGTGTTCGACCTGTTAGAAGACACATTAAAATGACCTGAGGTAGATCCTAGGGTGTGGAATAAGAAACTATTGGAATCAACTACTATTCCCAGACTGTTGTGATTTCCCATACAGATCCTTCTCAGAAAGAAATACCAGCTGTAAGACCCACCACAAGGAAGGTAGAAGAGCAGGGATGAAAACAAAGAAAGGAACTAGTAGTAAGAATTATATATATGTATGTGTGTGTGTTTATTAATTAGATGTAAAACTCATACACCTTTAAAACACACATATATATATTTTAGCTCCATACAATTTCAACTGCATCAGTGGCATTTTGACTGTAGTAGAAAATTGTTGGTTAGACTTGATAAGACTTTGATAAGACTAAAAATAGACAGGTAGGACTTCAAAAAACCTGTTCTTTTACTCCTGAGAAATAAATTGATTATATTATCCCCTGAACAAAAGCTCTTTATACCATTACCAGAGTGAAAAAAATAAATCATCTAGATTTTGGATACATGCCTAATGGATGAGAGGGGTGTGAAATCCCTGGTATTTTTATGTGGAACAGTCTGAAACAGGACACAGTGGGGGAAAAGAAAGACTGAAAATATTTTAAGAATTTTCAGGAAAAAAAGAAGTTGAAGGTAACTACCTTTCATTGCATTCAGGACTTAGTTGACCAATATTTTGAATGATTTCTACTTAAGAAATCCCTGAATATTGCAGACAAGACAAATCTGTACTCCTTATGTATTATAATCATTAGATATGCAACATTTCCCATTGTTTTTCATAGCCTAACTAGGTGGGTGGGTATGAGACTTTTTTTGCCTTATATAGGTAAGACACATAGCAGGTAAAGTAACTGAAGTTAAATTGCAATTGATTTGTCATTTATGAATATCAGAAACACTAAGTTCATGAATTGTGTGGCATTGGAAAGTTTGTATGAAATATAAGTATTAATTTTATTGTGGTAACTAGAACATTAGAGTTGACAAATATAGCTTGTCATCAGGAATTAGATTCATGGGGGTGAGACTAGGTCTTGTAGGGAGATGATAGGTGTTCAAAAAAATTGTGGTTCTGATAATTATAAAAGGAAGAAAATAACATTGTCTATATACATTCTAATACTTTATTTCTACATTACAGAATTTTAATAAATGTTACCTTGTGATGCATTTATTTTATCTGAGAAGATGATTGTTGATGAAGAAGAAGATGATAGCATGGAATAAGGAGTAGGGAAGTGTTAAAAAAACAAAGAAAAGCAGAGGTATGAAGATGTGCAACTGAGGAAATTCATGAGAAAATAAGAAAAGCAGAGGTCTGTATCCAGTTTCAACATAGACAAAAGTCAGGTTCAAGTCTTGAAAGTCTATTTTCATTAAAAGATATAATAACAGTCCTGAATTCAATAAATTGAGTTCAGAGGAAGTAGGACTGGGATTGTTGATGAAACCCACACCAAATAATTATGTGAGTTTTGACAATTTCAATTGTACCAAGCTCCAGTGCTGTATGCATATTATTTCATTTTAATTAGGGATGTCAGGAGGGAATAGAATATTCCCTGCACTACACCAATATTTTTGGGGTTTGACACAAAAGGAAATTTCACTGTGGTGGGCTGACGTTGGCTGTCTGCCAGACACCCACACAGCTGCTCTCCCACTCCCCCTCTTCAGCAGAACAGGAGGAGAAGAGAGCCTGCAGCAGTGTGGGCTCATCTTGGGCTGCAACTTCCTTCAGGGCATGCCACCTGCACCTCAGTGGCCCTCCACAGGCTGCAGGAGAATCCTTCTTCAGCACCTGGAGCACCTCCTCCTACTCCTCTTCCCTGGCCTTAGAGCTCACAAGGCTGCTTCTCAGTTGCTCTTCACTGCTTGCACATCATTTCACCCTTTCTTGAGCTTGATCTCCCTTAAATGCCACGAGCATGGCTGGGGGGCTCAGTCATGCCCTGTGGTAGGTCTGGTTAAACTGTCTGGAATTGGCTGTGTCCAGGCTGGGGCAGTCCTGGCTGCTCCTCACAAAGGCCTTGCTGTCCCCGGTGCCAACACCTGGGCACCTGCACCCAGGGCAGCAGGATGCATGTCTGGAGTGGGGGTAATACAGCTTGAAAAATACCCTTTATGCAAAGCTATCAGTGGTGAATGGAAAAGGGAATGTCATGTCCTTTTGCTGTTGAATAATGCAGATAAGAGCCTTATTCATCAACACCAAGAAAGAACCTGAGGAAAAACAGTGTCTCCTCACAGAAACTGGCACCAGCGAAGATGTGGCAGACCTGACAAAGGAACTAATGAATAATTGTGCTGATAACTGATCTAAAGATGCTTAGCTGACACATGACTGACAGTAAATCACTTTGTACTTTATACTATGAAAGCCCATCCCATATTTTAATGGTATGTTTTCCTAACATACCCCTCCTTGAGGTATGAGTATGATGGTATGGGTGAGTAACATCAATACCTACATAATAATTGTGGGGATTCATTAGCTTTGATATAATTGCTTTGATGTTACTTAAAAAATAGTGCACTTTAGTTATAGTTATCTGTATTGTGCAAGAAATTATGCTAATTAAGATATTTTAGTCTAATCATTGCCAAAATCTATTTAAGTCAATTGTTTATTTATATAAGCATTTTTTTTTTTGCCATTTTTGATCCTGAAAGACAAAGTTATACAAAGGTTCAATTGCACCTATGCAATCCTTTGGACATAAACCATTAACAAAGTCTGGGGCTAAGACCGGATCTAGGCACACAAAGGCTCCTCTCTGAGAAGGAGGGTAGGAAGCAAAGGGCTCCTTCCTGTACCTTGTGACTCAATGGAAGAACGTCTCTAATGAACTCTGTGTGAAGCTCCCATTCTTCCCCTGACACCAATACATTGACACAACATACTGAAATTAATTTTGCTTGGTGACTGTACTTCTTCATGAGTCACACATGAATTTTTTATGTAGTTGAATGTATCAGGAGCAAAGAATTACATTGAAAACTGATAGTCCCATTCTAAGTCCTACATTCATTTAATCATAATTTGATATTATTATTTGTCTCATTGGCTCTGAAATAGACAGACTCTGAGGAGACAAATGTGAAGAACAAGATACCATTCTACTTCTAGTCTGAAACAGAAATGGAGCATTGCATAATGTATGATTTCAACCTCAGGGTATTTCTTGTGTGTGATGACTACTTTTATTTGCAATAATTTCACTTTAAGGGCTAAGAAATCAGGGCATATACATCAAATAATACTCAAAGCAATGTTCATATCAGCATCCATAAAATTATATTCCTATAGAGTAAGAGACAGTAATGATGTAAATATAAATCCTTAATACATTTGAATTAATCAAGCTGATATAAGAGGTTAAATAAAGCAGTGTAACCCTAAGAATGAATCCTAGTATAAAATTTGTTGATGTTTGTTATGGTTTGGGGGTTTGAGGGTTTTTTTTTTTTTTGCTAATAATATAATAATAATAAAATCATTATTCTTCAGCCTCACTTTTCTAATGCTGGATGTTGGATGGTATTCATGTGACCAACATAAAATGCAGCAGCATTTCATTTGAAATTAAAATATTAAGTGAAGCAAAGGATCCTTATTCCACACAGTCTGTTTAATTTCACTAGTCAAATATGTTTTGTTTAATTTAATTTCCCTTTGGAATTTCATTTTAAGAAAAGGCAACATTTACCTTAAACCTGAGAGCTAAATAACCATATGCTTCAAAAAGATATTTCAGTGTGATGAGTTCTCAGTGTTAAGAAAACATAACTGAGAAATCAGTGTTTCAAAAAAAACCAGCTGAGAATTTACCCTGGAAATTACCCTGGAGAACTTGCAGAATCATGATGAGAACCCATATGAAAGAAGAGGCAAAATTTACTCTCCAGACCCTAATGCCAACATGGAAGACTATAGAGTCTAAGTTATTCGTGAAATAATGAAGAGAAAACCCCCCAAATATCATGAAAATAAGACAAATTTTAATATAAATCAATAATTACTTTGCCTCACCAACGTAAAAGGGGTTTTTTTAAGCTCTTATAAATGAATGTGGTAGATATAATAAGAATACCCTCTGCATGTTCCCTCACATGCAAATGATGGTAAGAACAAGTTAAAAATACACTGATGTACTGACAACAAAAAATATTAAATTTAAAACCCATAGACAGGAAAAATCACAATACAGAACAATATAACACTACTCAGGAGTTAAATAAAAAAACCCCTATCATTTCTACTTTCCTCTGCAGCATGTTGAGGGTAACAAAAAAAATATTTATCTTCCCCAATAAATAAGGAAAATCCTATCCTAGGAGCTACCCCTATTTCTAGGGGTAATAGTAGTACTTATAATTTGGACACATTTAAGCCCTGGGTTTAAGGAAATCTCTGACAAAACATGCCAATCCATTCATAACTGGAGTTACAATGTTTCTTTACCAGCTCTGATCCTCAGGTAATCCATCTACATTCAAAGCAGAGCTGCCTGCTTCCCAGAAAGTATGTGCTTCATCAATTGGAAATAGAGCCACGTAAAACAGCTCCAGGAGCGCTATCAAAAAGGAAATAGATCACTGAAAGAAAGAAAAGGGCAAACAACCAGTCTGATACCATCTTAGCTGCAAAAAGGTCCCAAATTTACAACTTCTAAAACAACTTCTGAATGCAAAGGATGGAGATCTAGAGTGTTTGACAGTTAAAGAACTAGGGTTCATTTATAGAGTATTCACTCCAGTTTTTCAATTTACAGCACTATCTCAGCTCTCCTGTACATAATGACTGTGGCTGAGGAGGGAAGGTACAAGAGGGCGGATGTTTTCTGTCTCCAGCAGTTAGGGAAGCTCAGATGAATAGATGGATTTTACTGCATAATTTTTTTTATTTCAGTATCTACCTAATACAGTGATACTTCAAGTGGTTGAACAATAGGCCAAAAATGGATTTTCATCTGTCAGGGACTCTGTAAACTGGATACAGCTTGGATCATTTGTAACTGCAGTACTCTCATAGTGAAAATGCCATCAGACATGTTGTTTGTCTTCTCTGTACCATTTCCTTTGCCTCTTCTGCCCCCAACAACTTTTTCAATTATTTCCCAGTTATACATATTTAATTTATTATACATTTAATAGCTGATCTTCTTTTTTTTCTCAAGTGTTGGTTAAATATAAAATTAATCAATTTCATATTTAAAATTTAAAAATGATAAATAATGTAAAATTCCGCCTTTTACTAATCTTTTATTTATAAGCTAAAAAGCTTATAGGTAAGAGGAAAACAAATGTAGCAAATTTACAAGCAATTTAAAATTTTGGTTAATATATTTTAAGAAGGTGTTTCAATTTAAAAACCAAGGAAACAAACAAAACCCCCACAATATCTTCCTTTTCAATTTTAGTTTGTCCTCTTCAGAGGAGAGAAGGATTAAAACAAAAGTAAAGAAAAGTGACCTCCCTCTTTTTCTTTGTCATGTCTTACAATATTGTGGGTTTTATTTATGAATTTTTACTCCACTTAGAAGCAAACTACTTGCATCTATCCCTGCTTAAGAACAATAAAGAACTTATGTACAGTGTTAAAAGTTTGAAATCAGGAAAGTACAGGACTGCAAGCAAGTGGACTTTTTCTATGTAATATTTCCATGCACGAAAAGGAGTTATAAAGGGTGGGATAAATATCTATTTGAGAATAATTTTCAGATCAGCTCTATGCATGTAGAGAATAGTTTAAAAAAACCCTCCAAACACAAAAGGAGGAAAGGAAACCATGTATTAAACTGCACATCCCTCAGCCTCCCCATCCCCTCTTCCTATAGACAAAGAAAACATTTTGGTGCTTTGCTTTTTTTTCCTTGACATTAATGCACTTGTTTAATTTTGTGTTGCTTTGGTATTCTGCACAATCATATTATTAACTTGGCATTCACGCATTCAAAAGCTAGTTGTAATTAATTTAATCTCTAAAAGTCAGCTGGAGACTCCACACACTTCAATTCAAGTCTGCAGACAGGTGACCAAGTGTTAAGTACCACCATGTGAGTTGGTGTGGTCTCATTACAGAGCAAATGGATCCACTCAATACAGTGGAATTCAGGCAGCTATTTAGCTCACACGAAAGTAGACACATAAAGCAGACAGGACAGGATACATCTGCCTAATTGTAGTAATTCAGTGTCACTAAAGATGCCCAAAGATCTCAGTTTTGTGCAGCACAGTTACATCCCCTGTATAGGTTTGTCAGAGAGAAAACAGGACTATTTGCACACCCCAGTTGCAAGTCCGGGGAGAAAATTTCTGAATTACCTCTACAGTAACTGGAAAAATACATGTGCTCCAGCCAATCCATTCATTCCCTATGAGGGCAAATATCTAAGAGAGCTACCATGAGTCATCCTCTAAAGTGCCTACATCATGGAAAAGAATATTCAGAGAGGTATTGAAAAACACCTGGAGTACAATGCAGTCATAAGTCTCAGCCAGCATGGCTTCATGAGGGCAAAGTCCTGCTTGTCAAACATGATTTCCTTCTGTGACAGGCTAACCCACTGAGCTGATCTAGGAAAGCTGGTAGATACAGCCTTTTTGGATTTCATCAAAAGTTTTTTTTACAATCTCCCACAGAATCCTTCTGGACAAAATGTCCAGCACTGCTGAATAACCATGTTACATGATGGGTGATCAACTGGCTCAAAGGTAACATCAGGCTGGCATTCTGTCACACTTGGGGTTCGCAGGGCTCCAGCCTTTGCCCTGCTCTTCAATATCTTCATTAACAATTTGAACTCAGGACTCAAAGGAGTACTAAATAACTTTGCCAACTAAATTCAGAGGAGTTGTCCCCACAACATTCTTAGCTCTAAATTAGAGATATATGGGTTTGATTGATGGGCAATTTGGCTGTGGCCAAAGAGTTACAGTCAGCTGATGAATGTCCAAGTGGAAACCAGTAACAAGTGGTGTCTCTCAAGGCTCTGTAGTGAAACCAATACTATTTAGTACCTTAATCAGTGACAGACAGCGAGATTGAGTACATCCTCAGCAAGTTTGCAGATGACAATAGGCTGAGTGGTGCATTTGATATACTTGAGGGAAGGAATGCCATCCAGAGGGGCCCTGACAGATTTGAGAGGTAGGCCTGTGAGGAGCTCCTGAATTTCAGCAAAGCCAAGTGAAAGGTGCTGCACCTGAGTCAGGGTAACCCAGTGGTAGTCCAGCCTGGGTGATGAACACACTGAGAGCAGCAATACCAAGAATGACTTTATAATATGGTATGAAAACCTGGAACCAGCAATATACACTTGCATCTCAGAAAGCGGACCATATCCTAGGCTGCCCAAAAAGAAGTCCAGGCAGATTGAAGGTGATTCTCACCCTCTACTTCACTCTTACAAGAAACCACCTTCAGTATTGCCTCCAGCCCTGGAACTCCAGGGCCAGAAATACAGAGTTGTTAGTCCAAGTGCAGAGGAGGGCCACAAAAATGATCAGAGGGCTGTAATGCATCTCCTGAGAAGAAAGGCTGGGAGACTGGGGGTTGTTCAGTCTGAAGAGAAGGTTTTCATGAGACTTTACTGTGATCCTTCAATACTTAAAGTGAGCTTGTAAGACAGATAGAGCAAGACTTTTTTACCAGAGCCTGTAGTTATAAGACAGAGGGTAGTGGTTTATACAGAGAGTGGATTTAGGTTGGATAGGAGAAAATTTTTTACACTGAAGATGCTGAGACACTGGGTTTCCCAAAGAAACTGTGGATACCTCATAGCTGAAAGTGTCGAAAGGTGCTTTGAGCAACCTCTATTGCTCTATTGCTTTGAGCATCTTCATCTATTTGAAGATGTCCCTGCCCAAGGCAGGGGGATTTGACTGGATGATCTCTAAAGGTTCTTCCCAGTGCAAACCATTCTACGATTTTATAATCCTCAGACGTTTGCCAAAATATGCAGAAATTTAGGAAGAGACATGAGAGTGAACACAATAATGAAACCCCAGTCAAAAAGCAGTTTTAAATACACCACAATCTCCTGTAATGAAGGCAGCAGGCAGGTCAATGAGGATAGCAATCAAATGTTTATATCTATAAGCAAGAAAGAGGTCATCAGGAACTCTGGCAATAGAATTTTCAGTTATTTCTTAATCTATAGTGAAATGCATTACTTATTAATAGAATTCAAACAATTAAAACCCAAAAAATACAACTTCTTTTATGAAGTGCTATTAATCTTTGAAGGATATGGTCCAGAGAAGAATTTCAGAGAGGGTGTAAGTGTGGAATTCTTCTACGACCCTCGTTTATGGTATCTCCCAAGATATTTTGAGAAATGAAAAGGCATAATGAAGTAAACAAAAACCAATTCAAGAAAAAACCCAGATGAAAATCAGCACTCTTCCTGCACATGTCTCTATTTAAATAGTGTTACTAAACAATTTTCACATAGAGAATAGTTATTAAATTACCATTTAAAACCACATATGTTAATATTTAGGATCACAAGTTGTCATCACTAAACATTGCTTTACATAAGTATTTCAAAATAATCTCTAAACACTCTCAGTATTTTACAACCGTATTTATTACAAAAAGCTTTTGCACTTACAAAATGTAATCAAAATATTACACAGTATGATATACCAAGTGGAAAATGACAGATATATTGGTTTATCTCTATAGAAATGTATCCAAAATTATTCTATGCTTAACAAAGTCCATGCTGCTTTCACATGCATAAAAAAATGAAAAATATGCAGCATTGTTTTACTGTCTTGTTTAGACAGTGGGAGCGTTTTTAATGAACAGCCATTCTGAACAGCTTTTCCTGTTCTTTCAATGCAGATGGTACGTCAGACATCCAACTTCACATATGCACACATATGCACACTTGATTTTCTTCCAACCGTACAACCATAGAAATGAAATATTATCAATTATTACTTGTAATTAGGTGCTGAATCATACTTTGTTAGGATTGACTGGTACCGTAGAAATGATATTTATAGACTTTATGAGGGCTTACTCCCTCCCAGTGTCATGTAGGTTTGTATATACTGAAAACTCATGGATGTATGTTTTCTAAGAAAGACATCTATAACAATGAGCTTATTCTTACATCTCCTCATGTAATATGCAAATTTTCTCATGTACTTCTTTCTGTGAAAGAAAAGAGAAGAAAAGAGAAGAAAAGAAAAGGGAAGAAAAGAAAAGGGAAGAAAAGAGAAGAAAAGAGAAGAGAAGAAAAGAGAAGAGAAGAAAAGAGAAGAAAAGAGAAGAAAAAAGAAAAGAAAAGAAAAGAAAAGAAAAGAAAAGAAAAAAGAAAAGAGAAAAGGAAAAAGCAAGGCTCACTGGATTTTACTAAGAAAAAACTTCTCAGAATGTCATGTGTGGCATGAATTTCAATAAATAATATATTCTATATTTTTGCTGATGAGTTAGGTCTTCTGACGGGTTGTTCCAAATGCTGAAGAGAAACACCAAAAGACTGTCCATCACTAAACACTGGTCTGATTTGTTTTTTAACATGAAAATTCCTGTTACACAAATATTATTAATAATAAGCCCGTATCTATTGTAATAAGAAGTGCAATCATGATTCAGCTAATGTAACTCAAAAACACTCTTTGAGCCACTTGATGCAACAGGAAGGAAATATTGTGCCAGTCAAAAGTCAATATACCAGTTTATCTAAAATATAGTGATTTTTAATTTTTCACAACAAAGAAATGTTAATTTAGATTTTTTATTTTTTTTTCATTTAGAATCATAGATAGCTGTAGATCATCTAGTTGAGAGATTAACACAAACCAGGGCAAACATAAAAGTTACACCAGGTTGTTCAGCACTTTTTCCACTCAAGTTCAGTGTCTTCAAGGCTACACCTTCTACAACTTCTCTGGACTACCAGTTCCAGTAAATGTTCATCTTAGTTTTCAATAGTTTTTAACTTACATCTGTACTAAACTTCTCTCAGCACACCTTTCACCTGGTGCCTCTCATCCTTTCAAGTGCCTCTCAGAGAGGACTTTAGCTCCATCTTCTCTACAGATATCCATCAATTAGCTGAAGACTACAATTAGGGCTCCCTTAGTATTTTCTTAAGGCTGAGTAAATCCATTTATCTGAACCACTCTTTGAATATCAAGTGCTACAGACTTTAAAGTGTGACAGTGGCCCTCCACTGTATTTATTCAAGTTTGTCAATGTTTTTATTGCGCTAAAAAGCACCAAATAGCACATAATACCTCAGACAGTCTCAGAAGTACTGTGTGAAGGGGGAAAAGAACCCCTTTCCTCTTCTTGTCGAATAATTTTTTCTGATACAACTAAAACCACTACAATAGCATGCATTTAGCCATTATCTTCTCTCAAGCACGCTGCTGATTCATCCTCAGCTTGCTGTCTGCCAGGACTTTAAGACTATTTTCTGAAAATCTGCTTTCCATACAGTTGCCATCTACCCTGTAATGTGTATGGGGTTACTCTGTCCCTGCTACGGGATTTTCCAGTTGCTTTTATTGAACATCCTGAGGTTTCTGCCAGGCCATTTCTCCAGATTTTCCACATCAGCCCTGCCCTCCCATGTATCAGCTGTTCCTCTACCTTAGTTTTTTCATACTAACTTATTAATGTCTCATATTCTGTCACTAGATATTGAGACCTGTAAGACATGAGAACAAATACTATCAGTAAATATAGAAGAGAAAATCTGAAGCACATCAGTCATTGCTGTGTCCTCTTCTGTCCCCGTCCCTTTTTCCCCCCCCAGCCCTTTATTTTGTTTCTGCCCATTCCCTTGCAGCACTGTGTCTGATTTTCTCACATTTAACAATGGAAATGAAAACTAGCAATCTACAGCAGGTACAGATTGGTCTCTAAAAGTCTTTGAGAGCAAAAGCCCAGCCAATATTTAGTTTTAAATGGTATTAAATAATAACAACTGAGCTTTCCAGATAGATCAGGAATTTCATCTGCTTAAAGCTTTTTGTGTACAAATTAGGCTTTTCTCCTCTGCTGTAGCACACAGGATTGTTAGAAAGAGGACCTTGAAGTTCTTCCTGGTAGTTGATACTGTGTAGTTAGCACTGATGGTTATGGGTTTCAGTGTTTCTTAAGCATAGATGACAAGGTGATCAGGTTTTGGAGTTTTAATATTCCAGTATAGTTATACTGCAGAAAAAAAAGCTCAAAAAAGTTACATAAACAAACAAGCAAAGAAAAAAGCTTCATTAGGATCTTGGACCAAAGCCTGGATATTTCTATCATCTGTGGTAGAATTACAGCAAATTATTTCAGATGTAAAGTTTATCTTACTCTTTTCTCTTCTTACTCATATTAATCTCGTTTCATATTTTCCCATGTTTTACCAAGATGCTTAGAAGGAAATAAATTCTAGCACCTTGACATTTTGTGGATGAATTTTTGTTTGTCTTTTAATGGTATTAGTATTTATAGGCCATCTTAGAAAAAATTATGTTTTTGTGTCAAAGCAAGATTTAATGTTCCTATTATGGAAAGAATGCAGCTCAAAACCATTAATCACATAGTTTTCACAAAAATATTCCATTTTCCCAAATAATGATGTTAATAATTTTATGAATTATTGTTTTTGTTGAAAGTTACTTAAATAATAAATGTTTATTTAAAATTAAAATAAAGATTCACTTCAAGTTTATCCTCCACATCATTGTACTTAATAGAAAATTTGCTATTGACTTCACTAAGCTTTGCCTCAAGCCTCATTAAACACAATAGGTAATACTATGGTGGTTAATAAAAATGCTTTAAATTAACAAAGATGAGTAACCAATCTTTGTTACACATGAACAGCTGCTTTGTACAGAACACAAAATGAGGTACAATAAAAACAAAAATTATCATTAAAATGGAGTGGAAAGGCCTTGGGGGGAAAATGAAAGCAGAAAATATGATACTACCTTGTTCCCTTCGGAGATGCTTCCACATGGATATGAGACAGTGTGCAGCCAGAAGAAATAGAGAATGTTTCTGGGGTAATCCAGACTGCAGAAATAGCCTGGTGAAGATTATGACCCACATTACAAGGAAATATTAATCCAGACAGTGAACAGAGAGTGTGAAGAGAAACTATACTGAATTCTGCAGTGGAAAACACAGCTGGGTACAATTCTGACAAGAGTGAAAAAAATGTCATCTCTGAAGAGAGAGAATAATTTTGAGAAAATTAATTTATGGGTTTCAGCACAATGGACTTAGTAAAAGTTGAAGTACAATGTACAAATTGTAACTGATGGAGATTTGGTAAAATTAAAAAGTTTATGCAGGTGTGTGTAGCAGATAAAATCTAAAAACTGTTACATTCAGATTAGAAAGACATTCCTCCTTAAATCAAAAATAATGTGTTTTACTGATTTTTGCTTCTTTACCAGGCAGATAAATATCTTCATTTGGGGTTTTGCTATATAACAGTACAGAAATTGCTAGAAATTTTTACATTTCAAGTCATTTGTAGAGGATATGCATACAGAATTGTAAAAGAACAAAAAAAGCTTAAATTGGCATCAGAAATTAGTGTTGAACTATGGAAGGTTTCCTAGCAACGGGTTATATTCAATCAGATGCATTCAAGAAAAAATCCAAGGGCACATTATAGCAATCTTATTCAGCATGCCTAAAATACTTTTTACTACCATTCCTGGTAAGGAAGATTCAGTTTTTCATAGTTCTGCACATAGCTCAAAACCTGAAAATTTGATTTATGATACCATTGAAATATAGCATGCCTTTCAACCTCCAAAACAAGGGGAGAATATTCCAAACCATTGTTTTCTGTATTTTGATTTTATTCTATTCTTTATTTTTAAAGCATTTAAGGACATTACAATTATTTCTGAAAGATTCATGAGAAACTGAGTGATGCAGATTCTGATAGGAGTGTATATTTCAAGTATTATTATAAATTCCTTAGGCCCTATTTCATTGAAGAACCTCAGGATGTACTTAGCTGAAAACATTACTAGATGACTTAATTCTACAGACCTTCAAATTTGAAAAGGGACATATTTCAAATATTATAAAAAGTGTCATTTTTTTATCTTCAGAGTACTTCATACTCTCTGCATTGTAAATGAACCTTAGAAATGAAGGAATTGAAGCTGTGTGTCCTTTAAGTAAAAAGCAAGTATTCTGCCTAAATTTAATTTTACCTAATTTCAATAACTATGAAAGATCTAAGGAGAACTAACTTTAGTTTCCTGTTAAATTCAGTACACAGAGATAGCCAGTAAGGGCAGGAAAAATTACATGACTGCTACTACAAGTGAAAAAAAAATATAATAGCTCTCACAGATATTACTAAGTTACTGCATCTGATAATTTTTTGACAGAGTAAAACACCACACTAATTAGTCAGGTGTTATAAACACATCAGGCAACGGGTGAGCAACTGGCTCGTGGGTAAGTCTTAAGCGGTTTTAGTGAATCGGGTGGCATCAGACTGGGGACCTGCCACTGATGGGATTCAACAAGGCTCCATCCTCAGTCCTGTGCTCTTCAATATCTTCATAAATGGCTTGGGTGCAGGACTAGAAGGAACACTAAGCAAGGTCACAGATGATACAAAACTGGGAGGAGTTGTTGACTTGGAAGGGAGGACTTCCAGCGAGTCCTTGACTGGTTGGAGGACGTGACAATCATCAACATGAAGGTTAACAAGGGGAGGTGCTGGATTCTGCACCTGGGATGGGGTATGAGAAGCTGGAAAGCAGTGCTGTGGAAAGGGACCTGGGGGTTCTGGTCGATGAAAAGTCAAATAGGATTCAGCAGTGCCCTGGCAGCCAGGAGGGCCAAGTGTGTCCAGAGGTGCATCAGGCACAGCAACACCAGCCAAGAAAGGGAGGGGATTGTCCCACTCTGCTCTGCATTGGAGCGGCCTCACCTCAAGTCCTGGTGGCAGTTTTGGGCACTACAATATAAGAAATATGTTAAATTATTAGAGCTGGTCCAAAGGAGGGCAACAAAGGTAGTGAAGGGCCTTGACTGGAAGCTTTATAATGAGCAGTTGAGGTCACTTGGTCTGTTCAGCCTGGAAAAGAGGAGACTGAGGGGAGACCTCATCGCAATCTGTAGTTTCCTCATGAGGGAAAGAGAAGGGGCAGACACTGATGTCTTCTCTGTGGTGACAGTGACAGGACTTAAGGGAATGGCCTGGAGTTGAGTTGGGAAAGATTTAGGTTGGATGTTAGAAAAATGTTCTTCACCCAGAGGGTGGTTGGACACTGAACAGGATCCCCAGGGAAGTGGTCACAGCACCAGCCTGACAGAGGTCAAGAAGCATTTGGACAATGCTCTAGAGTATCTGGGGTGACTCTTGGGGCCAGTTCTAAGCAGGGCCAGGAGTTAGACTTGGTGATCCTTGTCCCTTCCAAATCAGCATATTCTGTGATCCTGTGATTCTGTGAAATATGCAACTGTGTATATGTGTGTACACGGGACTAGAGAGTTACGGATTGCTCTGAAGAGAGTGTTTAGAAGGCTGACAAATCAGACATGTCTAAAATTGCAAAAAAAAACCCCAAAAAACCAAACAACACAATTGCTCAATGAATCTACATGGGGCACACTTGATGCAGCTGGTCAGCTCTTACTAATTATTCTTCACCAATATTACATGTACAAAACTGACAAATCTAGCTGTAATATAGCTATAATAGCACAATTTAACAGTGAGTGCATAGAACCCTTCCAATAAGATCAACACTGAGGTCTGTGACTGTCCTCAGTCTGTGACTGTCCTCAACTGCAGAGTATGTGATAATCAGTTTTGAGATCCCTTTGTTAAGATAAGTTGGTCTCAAAAATGTGAGCTTATCTTGTTTCTTCTCCATGTTTGCTCAGCCATTTGTTTGTCTCTAGACTATTTCCCAGAGAGGATATCTCATTTGCTCCCAGTGATGCTTTTCTTGGTTTGAGTTTTGTAGGTGCACTTCTTCTGTGCTCAGTAGGAGTTCTACATATTCCAAATCGTAATCCCAAAGCAAGCCTTGTGCTTTTCCTGTTCTTTGCTCCTACAATTTCTCCTTCTTCTTTCTTGTTTATATATATATATATATTCCCATGCTTCATAAGAGAAACTACATGTTTTTATTTGCCCTTTTGTAACATTGATCTCATATTTATGTAAAATGCTTCTGAATTGTTTCTTGGCTGTAACATCACCGTATTACAAAATATTCAAATACTCTTTTTCTCAACACCATTTTAGCAAGCTTGCATTTGATTTCAAAGTAAATTAATTTCAATTACATGCTGATTAATGAACATTTAATTTATAAGGCCTGGATTTTGTGTACATACTGAATGCTTCCAATTTTCATCTCATTAGAACTAGGCTGTCTTAATGAGTTATAGTCCTATAACCATGCACTTCTTTCATAGAATTTCCTAGTTCTTTCCTAATATTTCTGCAATACAGTAGTTTTACAAGCCTCTGTTGACTACTCATACATGTATATATGTTTCTATGATGTAAAATAAATTAAAACATTGTCCTTATACTCTTAATTAAAACTTGACGTATTCAAAGGTGACATTATAGCTCATTGAAACTTGTCAGACATTTTCCTATCCTTTGTGTTTTTGTGCCTTCTAACAGGGTGCATGTACATGAAATACAGTTTAATCGAGGTTGCAAATCTCATAGCAGCCAAATTTGCAGTTCTCAAAGCTTGCAATTCAACACTACTTCCATAGTTGTCCTTGTTCATTTCTGGCAGGAAGTCCAGGTATAACATTATATGGTTTTATGATTCTATGATTTTAATTGCAGATTCTTTTTCCTCTGTCTTCTGTCACATGACTGAATAAGAGAATCATAGAATATGATGAGATTTTCTAATCTACACTTTGCTACTCCTCTTATTCCTTCATCATGTTCATGGGCATGTCCATACTTGCAGTTCATGATACCTCTGCAGGGTTCTCCAGTCCTGGTTGTGTATTATTCAAACTCCACTCTCTTAAACACTGTCATCTAGAAAAATCTCTTTTATACCTGTTGTGATTTTTGTCATGACAGCATATACAATGCATCTGCTCCATCTGCCCTTATATGCTTCCCTAACTATCCTCTGATCAGGTTTAAGGTATAAGCATAAATATGCATAAAATATAAAATATGCAGCTATTTTCTTCTTTTATATGTAACAGCAAACACAGAATTTAAATTGTACCTAACAAGAAGCAGAGGAACAAGAGTAACAGGCTTCAAGTATCATACAAGTTGTTTAAGCTGGGATCAATAAGAGTAGGCATGATGAGGGCCTTTTGAGTCATCCGGAAGAAACCTAATTAAGGCTTGACTTTAATTAAGCAGTCCCTACCTAACAAGAGTGTACTCAATTATATGCTTATGTATTTTGTTAATCTGCACAGTACTAGTGTACATGTGTTTGGCAAAGCAGACAAGGATATTTTTAACCAAAAAAGATTTACATCAGAAAATGTCAATTTGTTGCAAATTGTACTTTTATATACCAAGGATAAAAAAGTTCTGATGAAACAGTAATTGGAAAATAATCCCACTGGAACAGATTGAAGCAGCCTAGCAGATACCCATGAAGGACACAAAATGAACATGAGCGGAAATATCTTGGAGTGTGTTCCTTCTCCCATAGTCAACATCATCTTCCTTCTGTGATTCCATCAGGGGAGGGCAGGAGCTGCCTACCCCCCACCCCTGCAAAAGTAATAATAAATAAATTTAAAAAATGCCAAAAAAAAAAAAAAAAAAAACCAAAAAAACCAAAAACCAAGACGCAAAGGGCTATTATATATCTCCATCCTCTGACCACAGTCTGTCTGGATGTTGCTACCAACATCAGCTATATCAGCCAGCAGGGAGGGGGAGCAAATCTGCTCTAATCAACCCTATCCCACCAAGGCTGCCCTGCCCTGCCTCCCAAGGGAGACCTGACCTGCCCTGCCCCATCCTGGAGTGGATAGGGACATGTGGTTCTTTTAAGAATTCTTCAAAAGAAGCTTATTTAAAATTCTGCTAGTCATGCTTTGTCCTTTGATATTCTCTTAAACTTCCATTTTCAATTGTCTGGAGATCCTCATATTTTTGCTAAGTACTTCACCTTCAAAAATGAAAAAAAAAACCAAAAAAAAAGGGACATGGGAAGATGATGAAAGCTATTTCCCAATATACATTATCTTAAAAAAACTCAGACTACATTCACAGTAAATTTCAATATACATAAAATAGCTCTAGGATTTCAAATGTGTGAGTGAATTTTACAATTAAAACACCAAAACATTTAACAAATCCTCTATCTCTGAAATCTGTACTCTCTGTAGTTCTTCTTACTTCACAAGGCAATTTATTGCTGAAGGAAGTGAACACTTTATTCTCTGAAGTCTTTCAAGATGAATCAGTGGTCTCATTACTGAAGTAAAACATCTCGAGGAATCACAAAAAACAAATAACTAGTATCCGTCCAAAGATTCATTCTGCTTGCCCTGCAGATCCTTGTGATAATTATGTAATTTGGGTGCTTAGAAGCACCAATACACTTTCAACGTATTTGTTCTTGTCGTAAAATCCCCTTTCTAAACCATGTCATTGGAGTCCTTATATGTTTGCATAAGAAGTTAAAGGGCAAATATACTGTTGATTAAGAAATTTTAGTTTTAGACTTGGATAAAGCTTCCTTATTTTCAAGTGGGTATGATCAATGATTAGCAAATTCATTCACTGAATGCATTTTCCAACTAAAGTCTTTTTAAGGATGCAGAAAAACAAAACCTTTTAGATTTGTCTCTTGAAATATATGAAAAGACCTTCCAGTGTTTTTCTTAGAAGACAGCTCTTAAAAACCAGGTTTTAGAAGACAAATTTTTTCTCTCTAAAGCTCAGAGCATAATTTTACTACTAAGTTAAAATTCTGTGTCAGTATCTTTTTTCAAAACTTCATATCAATTTTGAAAACGTCCTGAAGGAATATTATGTTTAATTACTATGGTAGTTGGCAGTTTATAAATAGACATTGTGGGATTTTGAAGACTTAAGCTGATAAGACTTTAATGAAGCTATTCATCTCTGCCAGAAGTAACACAGTTTAATCACGGAATCACATAATGGCTGATGTTAGAGGGAATTTCCAAGTACAGAAACTCCACAACATCCCTGGGCAACTTGTTCTGGTGTTTAGTCACCCTCACAGTATAAAAAAGTGTTTCCTGATGCTCAGAGGGAACCTTCTTTACTACAGTTTGTGCACACCTTTGTGGTTCCACAACTGCACAAAAGTGAAAAAGTTATGGCTCCCTCTTCCTCCCTTCCCCTTACCCAGCCCCTCCCCCTGCTTAAGTATTTTAATGGAGAGATGTTTAGGTCTTTTAACAAATTATTTGATCTTTTTGGCACAATTCAGTGATTTCTTTTTTTAATTGCTTTTATTAACCATGACTGTCACTAGTTACAGACACATGCACACACTAACACGCAGCCAAATATATACTTATTGTCCTTCCACTGCCTTTTTTTTCTCTCTCTTTTTTCTCTATTAGTTACACAAGATTGCATAAAACAGTTTTATTTTTCCAATTTTTTCAGAGCTTCAGAGGTAACCACCTTGTTAAATGGAACATTTCTGGAAATTTTCAGGGGACCCTGCAGCTTCTGTTAGTTGTTTCTTGATTGGCAGATTAATGATTGTAACCTGATAGATTGGCTCCTGATAAAATATGAGTCGACCCCACTCCACTCCTTGGTGGATTGGACCAAATGAGTTCCAGATGTCCTTCAACATCAAGCATTCTGTGGTCCTGAGATACCATCATACTGACCATGGATTCAGGATGGGTTATTGGCCTGAGACTTGGGACCAGAGTGGTATCACTTACAGCAGTTGTACCCAGTTCAAGACATTGAGTCATCAAGTGCTGGATAAAATAAGCTTTCTTTTTTGTAAATTGGGAGGATATCCACAATGTCTCAGCAAAGGTGAGAGCCTGAGTCACGGGATACAAGGGGGTTGGGGCACCTAGAGGCTTCACCTGAATGAGCAGTGGACAGGAATATACATTTGCTCCAGTGGGAGAAATTCAGGGAGACTTACTCTGCTGATCCGACTCCAGCAGCTGTCATCAGACCCATTCACACCTGTTGCCCAGTAGCTGGCTCTCTGGGCACAAATTCAGTAGGACCCTCTCCAGATTCAGAGAGCTGTGGCCTGTCCAAACTGCTGGCATAGGGCCCCCACTCGCTCTGGTGTCCAACACCACAGGCAACAAACCCTCACACACACAGGTCACACCAGCAGCTGGCAGCTTGTCTTTGCAGTGCATGTACACAGGGCTAGAGAGGCATCACACACAGAGTTAAAAGTGTTAATAAGAAGATATAGGAAGACAAGACAGACCACAGTGATGAGGAACAGGGCTGTGCCACAGAAATACATGCTTACATGCAGCCAGTCCCTTTATACATTTTTCTGTCTGTTAACCTACTCTCTTTGTTTCTTCCTGCTTCTCCATCTACTGCATTTCTCCTCAGGGGCTTGTACAACTCTATCAATCCTGAACTCCTTCCAGCCTGGGGTACCTCTGGTTTTACAGTCTTATTAGTTAAAACAGTGCAACCACTGTGGCCATCAATAAAACTGGTTTTGAAAACAAATATATTTTAACCTCTTCCATGAGCTGTCATTTGCTACTTAAGATTTCCATAATGGCAGGTGAAGCTTTACTGAGACAAAAGTTGACACGGTTAGTCTGCAACATTATTTTGTATCATTTCATTATCCAAGCCAAAATGATGTCAGTATCATCCTGTCAAGGCTGGCCAGCAGCAAGTGTTTTATCCTGAGCATCATAGAAGAAGTTAGGTGCATATGTCTCCTAAACAGAAAAGTGGTGCTTTCTACTGAAATGGGTTGAAAAGCCGAAGTCAGAATAAAAACAGTTTTGTCATACATAAACATGACTCATCTTCTCTCCCTAATAGTTCAGTCAGTGCAAAAATAAAATGATCTAGCAAAAACCTAGATGAATCTTCACAAAGGATAAAAAGTTCAGTGAAAAAGATATGCCGATGAAAATCACAGACTTCATGATAATCATGTATTCAAGAAATAGTACATATCCAGAAAGCTTAGTCTGAATCAGAAAATGCAAAGCACTGTAACTCCCTGTTTGTTGTTTTCTCCATAAGAAATAAAATTGACAGTCTTTTCAGAGGAAACAAATAACAGAAAATAAATGTTTTCCTGAAGTTCACTTGAAGCCTAAAGGGATACTATGTTATAACAACCTACCTTCCATTCTTTGCAGCTCTGACTAGTATCCCACAGAGATTCTTTGCTGAGCTGTGAGTACAAAATGAAATGTGAAGAGATCCAAACTTGTCTACAGATTCCACTTATTACTAGCATCCATTCTTACCACAGAACAGGTCACTGGAGACCTGTACTGTCCTTAGAGTGAAAGGATTTCAGGAAAGTTACTCTGGAGCATCTGAAAGAAGGAAAATCTGTTGTCTTTTTATAAAAACCTGTAATCTCAATTACCCATTTGCTTTTTCTTTAAAGAAATGTTCAAACTCCCCAGTCTCTTTCAGCAATATAATTTGCCAACTTTGTTTGCTGTGGAGTTAGTTTTAAATTTTTTTGTTATTTCTCTAGTAACTTTGCAGAAAAATATAGTTTGGAAATTGCTATGAATCAGTTCAGACCAGAAAGAGCAGTTTTTACTCTACATTACAGGAAATGAATGTAAGTATAGTTGCCAGTTACTAATAAATAAAGAACAACTCCCCTAAGGAGGCAACTTGACAAATACATAGGGAAGGTTAACTATATTTAAAATAGCAGAGTAGGATCTGACTGACATAATATAAAACTACCTTGTATTGCTCGAGTATCAGCTTATTTTTTTCTTTTTCTAAAGTAATTAGCACAGCAACATATTACATTAACTTGTGAAAAGCCCTGTGTTTCAGGGTGTAGAATGGGCTGGAAGTGGTAATGGATGTATTATTTTAGATGTTTATCTGTATCTGTCTTTGCTCATCTAGAAGCTGTTTTAGCTAATGGTTTTAAATTACCAGAAGGAAGGCCCCTACAAGATTAAATTACACTTATTCATAAAATGTGTTTGAAAAAGTCAGACATCTTAAAAAAATCTTGTTAAAAATATCACTCTGGAAAAATACTAGACCTTTTTAGGCATAAAACAGAATAATGAAGATGAAACGTCACTTATCAATTGAGCATGTGACTCAACAATTTATAATTTTGGGGTTTAAAAGCTAGTTTTCAAATGTATTTAAATTAAAGTGTTAAAAATATCATGTACCTCATAATGATATTAATATCATACTCAAATAAAGCAAAATAGAACCCAAGTATAAACAAATTTAATAGCTGTTTATCATGCCAGATGCTTAGCAGACATTTGGACTGCAAATAAATTGTATTTGGAATATTTTGTTTTCCTTTACTAGCTGTAATTCTAAAAGTGTATTCAAATATGTGACTATAATCCTATGTTCTCATTTTGATGTCACCTGCAGTGCCAATTAAACTTTAGTGCCCAGTAAAATACTTTCTTTTTTTCCACCCTTGTCTTCTCATCAGTAGAATAGAGTGGGTGGTATTTGGATTGGTTGAGAAAAAGTCTGGCCATTAACCTTGCAGCATCCATCACCTTTTTTCTTTTCTTTTCATAAGGGGTCCACTTCAGCCAGTGAACTGGGTACTGAGTATTTCTCCTTCTAGTCATTCTTACAGTTAGTTTAGGGACTTGTTCACTCACCAGGGAAATAGGAACTACAGGAGCTTGAATTCCTTTCGGTTACAAGCAGATGAGAACCCATGTGTCCTTGTTATGAATGGATGATGTGGGTTTAAATCAGTCCCTGCCTTTTGCGAGGCCTCTGGCAGCAGGCAGTCATGTTATTGAAGTGTCCAGCACCCCAAAACCCCCTCTCATTTGCAAGTTGTTAAATAATGGTTGATTCAGTCTATTATAGAATGGATCATTTATTTAATAGACACAAAGCTAACAGACATAGGACTTAAAACAGACTATTACTACACAGGAATAAGGCAAAAAGAGACAACAAGTATTATATGTGTGGTTAAAGGTAACTTTACTGCTAGCGAAGAGATAATATAACTTAGGATTCAATGTTTCTTACTACCAAATTGTTGAAGTGGCACACATCGAAACCCTTTCCCTCAATTTCTGGAAAAGTAACCATGAAGTTGTGTCCAAGCTTTTGGAAGAAATCTTCTTGCATGTTCCCAGGGAGTGTGTAAGGGACTTCTGCCTCTGTGAAAAACTGTAGTACATTTATAGTGTAAAAACAGGCCTTCTGGCCACCTATGGTTTTTTTCTAATGTCTTCCCACATCTGTTAAACTGGCAGACCTTTTGGCGCCAGGAGATGACATCCACCGGCCCTTGCTCGCCTGAGTTATCATTCCTATCTGCACTGGCCACCTGTGGGGAGAGGGGATGCATGCCCTGCCACACTCCTACTCTGTGTGCTTTACACCTACTGTTCAGAGAGGTTGGTAGAAAAGCCATTACTGTAATTTCTCGATGTAGGTGTATGTTCCTTGAAAAATGCCCAGGCTTATAAAATGGAAAAAGGTTTGTTGGGAGAAGCTACCTTAATTTGTTTTGGGGTTTTTTGAGTTTTTTTTTTTCTTTTTTTGGGTCATCAGAGGCAAATTATTGAATATCTCAAGCTGGAAGTTAATATGGATAAGAGTAGTAACAAAAACCAAAACTGTTACTATGCAGGAAAGCAAAGGTGGGAGCACGAAATAAGACAAAAGAATTACTAGCAAAATATCCTATTGCTGAGGAAAGCTATGAGGCATACTGAAATAATGTGATGGCTCTATAATGAGCTTTGTAATGTCTTTGAAATGTTTAAGAAAGGAATCATGCAACACTGAAAGTAAAGACATGACTGAATATTACTATAAAGGAGTAGGTCAAGCATGTAAGGATTAAATTAGAAAGATATAACCATTAAATCAGTTCCAGCTACACAGAGAGTTTTTAAAAAAAAGAGTTTTGTAAGTGTTTTTCAGAATAAATAGAAGACACTGAGAAGAAGAATTCAGTTTATAGAAAGACAGGAGGGATGAAAGAGGAGGACAGATTGTGTACTGTGTAAGTGAGGAGTTTGAGCAAACAGGGGTTGTCCGGGAGATTTCTGGTCTGTGTCAAAGACATATTCTTGACAGTTGCCAAGCATGGCAATAGTATTGATATGTTTTTGGAGTCACTGCTTGCAAATAAACAATAACTCTTTGGAGATGGGTCTGTAAGCAGAATCTTTGGCTGCAGTACCCCTACATTTTACATGAGAAAGACAATTAATAAAGATCACTGACTTCAGAAGAGCAGACTTCAGATTCAAGTTCTTTAGAGAACCATTAGGAATAGTCCAAAGGGAGCTTGTCTTCAGGCCACGAAAAGGACCTCTGAAGTGCTTTGAGATTTTCAGGACATCATTCTGAAAACACAGGTCTGACCTAGCCCCATGTCAACTCCTGTGTCATACCCCAGAATGCTGCAAAAATTAGCAGTTGCTTCTGTATGACAACTTGATCAAACTTTCAACACTCTCCATAAATGCACTGTGTCCGTAAATAAAAAGAAGAGCATACTCCCAGTAACTGGTCCGTCTTCAGATCTTCTTCAGATTGAATAGTTACTGCTTTCCTCACTCTATACTCAATCCAGCTGTCCTCCATATAGACAACACACATTTATATGGATACAATATAAAGCCCATATTTGAAGATTGTTAATTTTAATATTTATTAGAATGAATAGATTAGGATTGCAGAACAGTTATGTGAATTAGATGGAAAAACACTATGCAAAAGTTGAGGGAGCCTGGCTGTGTATGCTCTAGAGTATTTAAGGAATTAACTGAAGCAGTCCCTGAATCTTTAGTTTTTATCCAAGACAAAAGAAGAACAAAGGAGTGACTAACAATAGGGTTTGATTTTTTTTTTTTTGGTGAAACATTAGAGGTTAGAAATGACCAGTATAGTACAGTCCAAAAGAAGTCTCTGTTAAGTACATGTCATTTATTTCTGTGATAAGATACCTAGTAGGTAAAGAGATAATTGTAAATTACTTACTTGGAGGCTTTTGTTGTTGACATGATGATTTCTGTATCATATTTGGATAAATGAATATCACCTATTCAGTTAGTATATGAAAAGCTATAGTTAAGCTATCATTTCTAATAATCTATCTTGACATATTCTTCCTTTACGGTGAGTTTAGTAGAATTAGTTCACAGCATCAGGCTTTTGGTCTTGCACAACCGTTGTAAAGAAAATCATCAGTCAAAAAATCTCCCATTAAATTAATCACATAACATGCTTAGAAGACTGAACTAGCCTAATTGTTTGATAGCTTTGAAATGTGAGGTATGTGTTAATTCCATTATTCATATGCTAAAGACTTCTACCCCCTTAAAAAAAAAGAAAAACAAAACCAAAAAGAAACCAAAACAAAGCAGAGCAAAAGCCGCACAAAAACCAAAGAAGCTCCTTCCTATGAACCTGACAGCAAGCAATGATGTATGAAAACAAAAGAGCATGACATATGTCAAGTATAACTAGCCAAAGTGATACACTTTGAAAATCTGTTTGATTCCTTGAAAATTATTTGGAACAAAAGATGAAAAGGAGTCAGGGGTATACAAGCTTCAAAGGACATGTTCTGTGCCAACCACTGAATGAAGAGAGCCTTACCAAGTCTTTCTCTTCAGAAATGCTTGACAGAAGACAACTCTACAAATAACTCTGAAATCTTCAAGGATACTCACTAAAGTCCACAATTGCTGCCAAACATGTGATCACTCAAGTCACATATTTATCACTTTTTTCAAGAAGTCCCTCTTCCTACTATTTTTACGAGGCAAAGTTGTTTGCAAACTGCTTTATTTTGTGTCCCCTATCACTACCCTAGGACATTTTAAAAAAGGAAAAATGGAAAGAAATTGACACTATATTTTTTATCCTACTATTTGTTTTACATTGATTAACATTGCCATTCATCATTCTTTTGGCATTCTCTATATCTCTGAACATAGGTAAGAAATTACAAGATAATAATCTTACTCATGACTTCTTCATAATTAACAGACACTGAGGAGAAATACGTGGCTTATTCTAAGAGTTTGCTCTGGGGGTGTCCCTCTAACCCGCCCATCTGGCACTCCAGAAAATTGTGGGTTTATTTCATATATTCTATGGCATTTTAGGGAAGACTAGAAATATACATAAAGGCTACTGAACTGAGTTTTTAATTGTCACACCCTAAAGCAGACACTATATCTGGTCAGCTGAAAAGGTCTCGTGACTCTATTAATTTCCCTGTGAATATATTTGAAATAATCATCTGTCTTTCCTTTGTGATGAGATATTGGGGCTTTAAAGCTATTTAATTGAATCTGAAGGCACATGTCTTAATTGAGTCAAGTGGCTTTTACTCCAGAAATTATTGCTGTAAACATTTAGGACAGGCTACAGTTGCTTAAACATGGGCATCTATTCTCACTGCATGTGCTCTAAGGCACTTTATAGTTACAATACTGGACCAAGGGGACACTCACTTACTTCTTGAGCAACAGCTGGAGACCATGCAGAACTAGGGAGACCATGCTCAAATTGCACAACTTGGCTGTTTATTGGCAACTGGAATCTATCCATAAAGATAAATGAATTTCATCCAAACTGCTTTTATATAACAGCTCAAATTTAATCAAATCCATACTTAATGTTTCCCAAGGGTGTAGACTAAATCATAAGCCATTTTTTTTTTTATATTTGATATGTCTGAGGATTGAACAATATGACTTTGATACTTGTGAATTTGAAATAAGGCAGTTTTCTGAACCACTGTGTCCATGAGTGATGTATGTTCTTCAGTACCTTTATGGATGTGGCTATGAAGGTGATGATTTAAGCTCACTCCTTTGAATTCAACCTGAAAGAGGGGATATGCAATCCCTTTCTTGCCATCTAGCCTTAGCTGGTAATTAGTAGCAAAGGTCCAGCATTAGAGATGACATCTTCCCAAATCACCTTTCAGCTGTAACTGGCTGTTTAGACTTCTGCTGTAAGTAGGGGATCAGGAAAGTGACTTTAATTTCTGAGGCATCAAGGAGAGATAGCACAACATCCTCTGATACAGAAAAGAAGGTTGTCTCAGGGAATTAGATGGCTGTGAATACTAAATTAGCTTAAATGAAGTGTGAGTTACAGTGACATGGAGACAGTAGGGTGAATGGAAAAATATTTCAGAGGTGTATGCATCTTCTGTGCATAGAGCAAGAGAAGGCAAATTAAATCATAACTTAATAATGCAGAAAGTACACTCTCCACTTTCCCAGTAAATATGTCACCTTTTGTTCCAAGTTTAAGAAGTATATGGACCCTGGAGGAACTTCTGCTGTTGAAAGGACTTCATGGCTGTTTTTCCTTTAAAAATATGCTAGTCAATATCTGTTATCAGTTTTGATAAACCAAAATGAAAACGTGATAAATTCTACATTTATTTCTTACGAAGAAAGCAAGAGTTCTGAGACATTACTGTTGCTGAACTTTATTAAAGAAAACTTCTTTTAATTATCCCCAGCTTTTTAGTGTTCTTATATTTTTTAGTGTTCTTAAGTTAAAAAGAAATAATAAGTATTGACAGAAAGTCATGTTAATAATGTATTTATATTGCTGTTTTTGTAAGGTATGTCTTGAGCTATGCTTCTCCCAGTGTTATCAGGAATTTTCCTTGTTAATTATGCCTTGTAAAATTGAAATAATATTACACATGTATATTGATGCAGCTTTTGTAATATATACACTTTATTTAAGAATGCTTACATTTTATAGTGCAAATATGATTGTATTCTGCTTATGCTAAAGTGTTCAGAAGCA
This sequence comes from Rhipidura dahli, assembly GCA_013399225.1. NCBI lineage: Eukaryota > Metazoa > Chordata > Aves > Passeriformes > Rhipiduridae > Rhipidura > Rhipidura dahli. The sequence continues at coordinate 427,299 of VXAC01005869.1, read as the reverse complement.
AAAAATGATGTCATTTTTTATATTTTCTAATCCTTCTATAAGAGCTATTATTTTGTAATAATATTCTAATCACAATAATTTTCAAAAGTATCTACTTAGATTTTGAAAGAAATTACATAGAAGAATTTTTTTCTTAGCTTTCTTAATGTCCACACAAAAATATTGGTCTTCCTGTTGCCAGTAGGAATTTGTATACTGATTGCTACACATAATGATGTCTGCTTAGGAGTGGGAAGCTATATAAGCCCTTTTTTAGCAAAGAAAAACAGCAAAATTGTACTTTTTCCCCTTTTTTCTTTTTTTTTTTTCTTTTTAGTCAAGTAAGCAAATTACAATTTTAGTATATATTCACTTCTACAGATGGAGTCTGCTTAGAATGTAATACAGAGGGTCTACTGCAATTTCGAGCTATGTACTGGACAAAAATCCCTGTCGGCTTGTTTGGTTTTCTTTTAAACAACCATATGCATTACATGCAGGTGTGCCATGTATCACAAAATAACTTTTTCTGCCTTCTAGGCACCATTCATATTTCCTGCTTAATCTTCTGAAATGCAGCAGTCAGTGGAAACTAACAAAAAAATCACAGAAGAACCTGTCTGTTCTTGGAGCTCATCTGTCAAGCTTTGTTCCCTGCATCGGTTTGTCCAGGCTGGAATTATAAACCTCGTTTGACTTGAGGTAACTGATAGCCAGTTGGTATAAAGTTAAAAGATGAAGCTGTAAATGACAGTCTAAGCCTTATGTAAATGTTTGTTCTCGTAGTATTTTCTGTATTTTCCCCCTAGGGTTGGAAAAAAATACAATTTAGCAATAAATAAAGTTTTAAAAACGGGACAGAAGCTACTTCTTCAGCTATTCGTATTTTGCATCTGTGAGCTTCCTGCTAAGTAAAACACTGCAACTGTTGTGACAGAAAGTTATTTGGTTGATTTTGTATCTTAGTGTATTTTATAAAGTTTATTTTAACATTAATCAACATAATTTTGCAAATTCTGCAAACTGGGTAAACTCAATTTCTGTTCCAAGTACACTGTCACACCCGTAGTTATTACAACACAGCTGGCATGGGTTGATTTCAGTGGGAGTCCACTTAGTTTGTCTTTCAAAACTGCCTTCCTTTGATTTTAGAGGAATATTCTTGGGACCAAAATACATGCATAACAGTATGCAATGTTTGGAGCTGTGATTTCACATTGCTAACTGGGCTAAGAAATATTTCATCAGAGCAAATATAATTGAATCAGCATTTCACAGACTCACAGAATGACCTGGGGTGGAAAACAGCTTAAAAATCTTCTAGTTCCAACCCCACTTCCATAAGCAGGGATGCCACCTGTTGGATCAAGTTGCACAGGGCCCCACCCATGCTAGCCTTGAACACTTCCAGAGAGGGGGCATCCAAAATTTCTCTGGGAAGCCTGTTCCAGTGCCTCACTACCCTCTGAATAAGGAATTTCTACCAAACACCTTATCTAAATCTCTCTTCTTTTAGTTTAAAACAGAGTTTATGTAATTTTTTTTATACTCTGAAAGGTAAAATTCTCTGTAATTCTGTCAGCTTGATAGCAATGTAAAAGCTTACATCGAACAGAGGTTTGGTTTTAACTTTTTTCAAAAAGCAAAATAAAAAGGAAAACTGTTTTTTTCTTTTCCTCTGTTGGACTTCATGAACAAAGTAGAAAAATGCAGATGTTCTTATATAGTCCAAATAGCTCTGGGCCAGTCAAACCAAATTGCTACATCGGATACTCCACTTATCATGTGAAAACCAGGACAAAATGCAACTTTTCCTTTAATATAATTCTAAAGAAGTACATAGGTTTTGATTAAATAGCAACATCTAAATGATTTTCTATTTTCTGGAAAATGTAGCACAGCACTTCTTGATGGCGTTATTTTCAAAGTAGATAGGGAAGTTACTTTTTTCAAGATCTTGTGCAGTGACTTCTGAGTACTTTCAGCTGAAATTAAATTAGGTGCCTACATAAATGAATTAAATTTTTGCAAAATTCTAAAAGGACTCAATATTTTCAGTGCATGATGGACAAATAATTACAAGTGCCTTTTCTATGTGATTTTAAAAAGGTGGTTTTTAAAAAACCTTTTCTAAGATGTGACATTTCCTCTCCAGGCAAGCCAGCTGGCGTAAGTATGATGACCTTGAGAAGGTATCTGCTTTAAATAAATATTAAGCAATATTTTTGACACTGTTCAAGAATTTATGACCTTCCCTTTAGATACCCAAGAACGCTGATTAGAATAGAATAGAATAGAATAGAATAGAATAGAATAGAATAGAATAGAATAGAATAGAATAGAACGTCCATTGGAAGGGACCTAAAATAGACCAGTTCTCTGACCACATCAGGGCTGAAGAAAAGTTAAAGCACATTGTTAAAGGCATTGTCCAAATGCCTCTTAAACACTGACAAGGCTGGGACATCAACCACCTCTTTAGGAAGCCTGCTCAGTCAACACTGAATTTTTCTTGGTGCCTTTTCAATAGACACCAGGGAGAAGAGAACAGCTCCTCCCTCTCCATTTTCTCTCCTCTGGAAGCTAAAGAGAGTAATGAGGTCCTTCAGCCTTCTTTTCTCCAAACTAGACAAACCCACAGTCCCCAGCTGCTCCTCATGGAATATTACTTCCAGCCCTTCAACCAGCTTTGTTGCCCTCCTCTGGATTCATTCAAGGACCTCAGCATCCTTCGTAAATTGTGGGGCTGCATCAATGCTGAATGCAGCAGGATAATTTGCATAATAGAAAATATTTGTACCCTTCTAACTTTCAGACTTTTTTAAAAAAAATCTCCAGGACTTACCACCATTATAGTTGATGGCTATTTAAACTTCTGTACAAAATTCACCTATGTTCTCTGTTGCCTGTGGTGAAAACACATTTTCCTTAATTTTTCCTATTCCTGTAATAATATGGGACAAACTGTGGTGAGTATTATAAATAAATAGAGACTGTAATGCTCCTACTAGCTTGAAAACTCACACTGATTTCTTACGATCTGAACATAATATGAAAAGAAAAATATGACATTTGGGAAATTGACAATTTTAGTAAAATATTGAGATGGTTTCATTTAAAATGTTGTTGTCTCCTGTTCTTGGTACACATTTAAAGCAAATTATGTTCCACAGTGCATATTTTGCTTGCTATATGGGCATCACATTGAAACTTTTCCCTTTTAGTAGATGACAGATTTCAACAGGAAACCTTTTCTGTAAGAATGCTTTAAAAAAGAAGAAAACTGCATCTGCAGAAAGCTCAACTAAAAAAGACATTTGATGGGTAACACTGGGGGTTTTAATTGTAGCACAGTCTATAATGTGATGCACGTGCTTTGCTCCATGATGTTGAAGACAAATGACACCGTGTTGTGCTATAACTGCAGCTGGCAAATAAGCCTTGCCCTGCCACTTGCTCACTTCTTCCCAGTGGGGTGGGGGAGGGAATCTGAAGGGTAAAAGTGAGAAAATTCATGAGTTGATATAAAGACAGTTCAATAGGTGAACAAAACCCTGCATACAAGTAAAACAAAACAAGGAATTTGAATTATTCGCCAATGCCAATTGTCAGGCAGATGTTCAGCCCTCCCCAGGAGAGCCAGGCTCCTTCACACATTAACAGTGACCTGGGAGGACAAAACTCCTCAACTCTGAATGTCCTTCTTGAAGAGGTTGTATATAAAGTTATATGAAGCACAGGTTCTTGGGACTATACAGGCAAGAAAACAAACTTGCCCTGATTTGAACTAAGGAAAAGTGACAGGCAGAGGGGAGGATATGTAAATATTTGATATCATACCTTTGCAATATTGGGCGTATTAAATAGCAAGTTCTTTTCATACTGACATACATCTCTGTGAAAAACTGGGACCATTCTCCTCCAGTCAAACTTTCTATAGCTTTAACTGCCAATGTAGGATAAAATATGAGCTAATTTTAGCCCCTAAATATCTAGTGCATGAAATAGAGGCGTTTTTAGACAGTAGTTTTCCTACCTCATGTTCTTTTTTTGTGATTCATATGTCCTCTAATGTTTGAAGCACCACAATAAACAAATATTATGCAGTTTCTCTTTTCTTTATCAAAGCTGCATTTGGTGTATTTCTCATTCCCCAAAGAACACAAATAAGTGCATTCCCAGCATTTCCCACAGAGCCTGTTGGTAGCTGCACAGGCAAGAAAACTTTGTCTTTCTCTGTGAGGGTGGTCAAACACCAGAACAGATTTCCTAGAAATACTGTGCAGTCTCCATCCTTGGAGATATTCAAAATTCATCTGGAAATAGCTCTATGTTGTCCTGCTTAAGCAGGGAGTTTGGACTAGATGTTCACTTCCAACCTCTGTCACTTCAGACGGTCTGTCACTCTAGGATTCTGTAAACATAGGTGTCCTGTCCGTGTCCCTAGGATATATCAGATATGTGTGTGTTTAATTGTTTCCTGTGCACAGCTCTGCCTGTGCATTGATTTTTTTTATTTTTTAATATTTTCACCACAAGATCAGTCTAAAGTTTTCACAGATTTCTGTCTCTGGTCCTCTTACACAATGAAAGGTATGATCTCTGTATTCATACCAGCCACTATGAAATTGTCAGCTGTCACTTCATGTATTCTCATATTAAGACTTCTTAATTAAACTTTTTTATAATAGCAAAACATGTCTTTTTTCAGGAATCACTGGTTCGTTTGGGGTTTTTTTCCTGTTTTCTATAATTCATTCTCTAAAATAAAACACAGAAGTGATGACTTTGTGGCTTTTTACTCAGAAAATTAAGATTAGAAAGATGGTTTATAACATCGCTTGCACTTAATTTCCTTCACTGTCCTACAGATATGGATTTGGGTTTATTTTAGACAGTGGTTATATTCTTTTTTCATGCAAACCTGCTATTTGGGGTCATTATCCTTCATTTCATGTGTTGTGAATCTGAGGGAGTTTTGACACAGAAACTTCTCATTCATACCATTAAGTATCTGTAATATTGTGGCACAGGTTTTTCCTTCAGTTGCAGGCTTGTTAAAGATTTAGGGTTTAGAGAATTTTAATCTTTTATTGGTGCAGATGCTTGTGTTTGCAGACACACACACTCATCTATGAAACCCATCAGCACTGTAACACAATATGTAACTTGGTGTGAAAATAGATTTGATAACAATCAACCTAGATACATACACAAGTAAAAAAGCAGAGAACATGAAGTCATAGTCTCACACATCAGTGTCTAATACTGTGTGCTATGTGGTAAAGCTCTCAAAAGACACATGTGACACATGACCAAAATCAGAGTACCAACTACAGGGGAAAAACAGTTACAAATGGTATTAGACACCTCTGTGCAGAAAATTGATTTCAGTCCACATTTTATGAATGAAAAACAATCAATAAAAAAAAAAGTTCACTTTGTACTTGTTATTTAATTAAAAACAACTCATGTTCAGTAAGCTGTTAACATCTCCTAGGCAAGATTCCAAAGACGTGTTTGAAACAGCAGATGAGCTTCCTTTCTGAAGCAGCTGTTTGGATGGTCTTCAGACATCTCATACAATTCAGTTGGTTAGACAGAGTTTTCTGCTGTCATTTGAAAGGCCCTCTGGTATCCAACATGGGACTGGCTCATACTGAAATAGTTCTAAATTGTCCCAGACCTGTCTGGAATAGCATAGAGAGACCAAGAAAAATACCCTTGGGTGTTTTTGATGACACCGCAAACCTATGTTTAAGGAAGCTCAGTTTTGTCCTTTGTCCTCAGGAGTCAGCAACAATAGGTAGAGTACTTGCAATGAATGATTCATTTCACCCAAAGAAGTTTGATAAGTGTTTGAAATAAATTAAGTTAATGCCATCACGAATACATTTCCCATGGAAATGTATATGCTCCCAGGAAGAGTACACTATCACTTCCTAGAGTATTGTTTGCTTAAAAATATAAGGTATATGGAGAATTGAAGGTATGTATCATGGACATATTCATAAAAATATCTGTGTGCAACATAAATAAAATCTGTCAAGTATAATGATGTACTAACTCTTTCATTTTCCTTTTTTTCTTAAGACAAAACATTTTGTTTCCAGTTTTGGCCTTGTTTTCCATGGAAGTCACCACAGCTATGAAGGGCTTAGTTCAGTTACCTAATACCTGTGAGGGGTCCAAGGGTACCTAAGGCATCCATAAAAGACTCATCTATGTTACAGAAGATCTGCAGGCAACCTATGCTCTCCTGAACCAAGAAATCCATACTGCAGTAGATGTCTTTGTGCTGCGAAATTAATCAGTCCTAAGTTTCTTATATTGATCTTTTTTTTTTTTAAATTTAAAAAATGCTTGGGTTTTTTCAGTGTTTAGGAAAAAGGACCAAGATTGCAGTAATGTGCTTCTGATGTTTTTAATTGGCGTTTTACTTCATGCAATGGTCCCAAGGTGAAAAAGAACTTCTAAAAATGCAATGTAATTTGTTGTTTCAAGCAGAATTCCATTGTAGTCATATTTTTTACAAGCTTTAATTTATTTTAATATCTATAGAAGGAAAAAAACATAGCTGTGGAGAATGACTGCTCTCACTTAAACAGTTGAAAGTTTCATAGCTTACAGTGGTTTAAACTGAGCATAATCCTTCCAGAGAAGGAAACTTTATTGGGAACAACGGGTATGACAATATGCCCTAAAAACAGACAACGTTGGAATGGATGGATTTTTTTAAGACTTATCTATATGTTTAGGAAAATAACTTGCTTTCACTGCTTGTAAAACACTGTAAAAGTATACTTTTTCAATTTAAAAAGTAATTTGATCACTTAGCATTAGTGATAGAATTTCCAAAGGTAGTCAAGGAAATAGAGAATGGTAAAAGGAAATAATGACATGGTAAAACTAGTCAATACAGTCAAGACCCACCAAATTTTGACACTGACATTAGGCAAGGTCATTTCCTACCACTAAATTCTGGGTTTTATTTCTGATTAATTTTCAGTAACTCAGTGTTTTAAACAAATATATTTCCAGAGATACATATGGCAATCAAGCTACCTAAATCCCTCAAAAATCTGTTATCTTCTAACTTCCTCTGGTGATCTACTATTAATGTGGAATGAAGACTGATGGCTTAGAGATAAATTTTTATATGACTTACTCAATAAGAATTTTGGACACAGAGATGGAGCCACGAACAAAATCTAAATCTAAAGCTAAAGTGAATCAAGGTATTGTGATGCTTGGTAATGTATTCATTGACTAGAAGTCAGAAAATTCATTTCAAGAATTGAATTCACAGTGCTAAATTAAACTTAAAATTTTTGCATAGATTGCATGTAAGAATTAAACAGTACAGAAAAAAAAAACCCAAAACAGCTCAGCTTTGTAAGACAATGGGAAAGGTTGGAAGGAAATATGTCTGAAAGTATATCACTCTTGGATTTAGGCACCTCACTTATGGTTGCAGTTAGCCATCTATGATAAATTGCAACCCATGCTACACTTGGTTCATGTATTTTCTGTAGGAAACAAATCCCAAATACAGTGTGGATCATAGTCTGGGAGGCTATAAAATCCTTTTCTATCTTTCTATTTTCAATCTGCTCCATCTTGGGTCCCCCAAGGGGTCATGGGTCGTGCCAGAAATCCACAGAGTTCTCCAATGGCTACAGGAAGATATTTGTTCCACTGTGGTCCTCCATGAGCTATAGGAAGACAACCTGCATCACCATGCTCTTCTCCATGGTCTGGAAAGGAATCTGCTTTGGCATCTGGAGCACCTCCTCTCCCTTTCTTCTTCACTGACTCTTGTGTCTTCAGAGTTGTGTCTCACATTTTCTTTCTCTTGTCTCTCCCAACTACTGCACAGCCCTTTTTTTGCCTTTTCTTAAATATGTTATTTAAGAGGTGCCACCAGTATCACTGATGGGCTCAGCTTTGGTCAGCCTCAAGTTCAGCTTGGAGATGGTTGAAACTGTCCTACATGAGAACAGCTTCTGGTGTCTTCTCACAGAAACCACTCCTGAGGGAAAAATGTCAAATGAGAAAAAATCTATTTTTGTGGCCTGACAGTAAACACAGCTACATGAAATGTGAACAGGCTCCTTTGTTCCATTTCTAGACATATTAGGAGGTGAAAGAGTACTGTTCTTCAATTTTGTATTTTTTGTTTATCCTACAATGTCTCTAATGTAAAGCCAAGAGAAGAGAATTCAGGTTTCCATCAGATTAGATTCCTTCAGATTTGGGAAGGAATGTGTGCTTGTGTATATACACATATGTACACAACTATATATATACATCTACACACATACATATAAATATGCTATATTAGAACTGGTATTTATTTCTAAAGGCATTTTAGTCCTCTTTCAATCATCATTACTATTTTCATTAGGGGTATTTATCCATATAATTAATAAAAATCAATAAAATAATAGCATGTCTGAATGTAAAGCAGGAAACAATGCAATCATATAAGACAATGTCTCATGGCTTATCAAGAATATCAAAATTAGTGAGATGAATAATTCATTATTAAATTTGCATATAAATCACACTTGTAAACAACCATAATAGCAATAACTATAATTAATTGTATCAATCATAATAGATATGATTATATGTTCAAATAAAATAAAGACTACACCTTTAAAACACACCCGGATATTTTTACACAAAAGAACAAACAAGACAAACTGCTTTCAAAAATCTGGCAATGAAGAGAATGTGCATCTGTCTCACATACAGCTATGTATTCCTCCTAGTGTCATAAAACCTGTTTGTAAAATATCAACAAAATAGATTGACTGTTCAAGTTTTGATCTACTATTTGCATTTATATTGCTATACTGTAACATCTAAGAATTTAAGCATTTGTTTATGCACCCTTTATTTTGAAAATGAATTTTCTTAGTAGAATGATTTTTAGTGTTTCTAAAAAAATGTTATATTGTATTCTTTATAAATGTCTTTTTTTAATTAAAAATACAACAAAGATGCTAGTAAACATACATGAATATTTTTATATGCATATACAATTTGCATAAAAATGATGAATTATAATTTATGAAAATATTTTAAAATGGAATCATTAGCTGCTCTGACAATCTCATTCTAATATGCATTTTATATATTATGGATTAGGTCTAATCACTTCTTACAAGAAACTATGCATGATACCTGTTCTGTAGGCCAGAGATTGTTCCCTAGCCTTTTATTAATTAGCCACAGAGATGAGCCAGGGGGTGGTGAAGATCACTTAGCACATCCCTGGTCAGCTTCAAATTTCCATAGAGCCTCAAGGCTGCATCCTGGCTGCTTATCGAGGTGAAAATCTCACAGACTGAAATATCCATGCCTTGTTTCTTCTGTAAGGACAGATTAGTGTATGGGCAATGACAGAATTGTGATGTATTTAAAGAAATCTCAGCAAACAATCAAAGAATTGGACTGCCAGGGCATAATGGCTGTACCTGCCTTGGGTAAAGATGCAGCTTGCAATTCCAATCAGGCTTTATGTAGTCAGTCACACCACATGCTGTACAGGCATTACTGCAGAAAAAAAACAAGGACAACACAAAGGCGTTAACAGACTCAGATAAAACTTCCATCTTAATATCAAATCTTGAAAAAGTGAGCAAAACATACAGTCACATAAGAATTTCATTTCACTTAAGCTTACAACTTCTGAAGAAACACAAGGATCTGAATTTTAATAGAAAAAGAATAAAATAAGCTTCCCCTTTACTGTTGAAAGAGAAGGGTATACCTAGTCATATGCTTTAGTTTCAGGTAGTCCTGTGAGGAGCAGGAAGATGGTCTCAGTGATCCATATTAGGTCTTAGGTCCTTTCTAACCTAAGAGATTCTATAAATTTATGACTCTATTTCTTGACACTATATAATGGACTCAGAGCTCTTAGAAGTGACTTGCAAAAGTACTTCACTGGTCTGAAGTGATAAGATAATGCTCTCTGACAGAACAAACACTTGAACCATAAAAGAGCATAACAAGAGAGGTGGCACTCCCCACAAACTAGATTAAAAAAAATTACTTTACTGATATATATACCTTTAAGGCTTTTTGATGTTTGGGGTTTTATTTTCATATTTGAATGACAGTTATTTCAAACACTTTTGCTGCATAGGAATAGTTGGTTTACTTTCAAGTAGGTCCTGATCCAGGTCCATAAGCAGCTATATTTAATGCTCTTGGTGGAGCTGTCTAAGTTCCAGGTATTTTCAGTGGAGTTGGTGGACTATACTGTTGATGTGAACAGCAATGAAGATGGTCGGGTTAGAAGAGGAAAATTACCGAACAGAATAGAATGTCTGCTGAACAGTACTGGTGGTAATTATCTGCCAACCTGGGAGCTTTAGGCCTGGGAACTTGGGTTGGGAACCATAAACATCTTTAAAAATCTTAGCTGGCATCTTTGAAGTACAGCTAGGTACCTAGAAATCTTGTGGTACCCTTGGTAAGTGCAAAAGCCAAGAAACTGCAATGGCAATTTATGATCTGAAAAAGTGGAGACAGAGTGGTAAAATAAATTGGTGAGATTCTCTAAAATAGGTCATGCAAAGATGCAGATTCTTGGGAGAATGTAGGAGGAAAAAATAGAAAGGTAGAAGAACATGAAAAAGTGCAAGAATCCCTGCAAGCAGAATTTCAGGAGTGGCAGGAAAGTACTGGGCTTCTCACAGAGACATAGGCAACTGCAAGCACTGTGCTGAGGGCTGTCAAGCAGGAAGCTCAAGATGTTTTACAATGGCTCAGAGCATTTAGAGCAACTGTCCCTTGAAAACTCACAATCCTGATAAAAGTCAGCTGTTTCAGGGTTTAGAAACTAGTGTCAGACCTCTGGCTTTAACATAGCCAGGGCAAGAACATGGGTGCTCAGTCTCAGACTGTGAGATTTTTGAGAAGATCCCCATACTGAAAGGAGGGTGATTCCAGGCCTTCTGTCCCTGCCTCGTGAATCCGGCTCTGCCAACAGCTTCCCTCCCCCGATTCTGTTATGAGAATATAATGCAGAGACAACAGTCTTTGAACACTTTCTGCTATTCTATTGCTTTCTATTGTTCAAACTTCCACAACACAGTTCCCGACTCATGCCTGAAACAAAGGGCCTTCCCTGCTACCCCAGGTCACAATGACCACTAAAATCTACCTTGCACAACATCCAGTGGAGAAATAAAATATGGCAAAAAGACCAGTGGTAAGGGGTTACCAAGTAGGATTAGAATGAGGCCAATTCTTAATTAGAATGAGGCCAAACAGATATTTCTGGTTGAATGCCCTCTAATTCTGGGCCCCCCTTTGGAACTCACAGAAAAAAGGATATTGATGGGGACTGTGTCAACAAGTTTTCAGTGACCCCCAGTTAAGTCATATTTTCTTTGAATTAGAGGTTTCCAAGGATGATTTTCACCTAGGGAAAACTCATTGCTGGCTGTTTGTACAGTCCTGTTAAATACAGTAACCATCACATTAGATGCAACCTTAGAAATATTCCCTGTTTTTGTGGGAACTAGAGAACATACTCCTTTTCCACAGGAAACTGTACTCCCCAGACACCCACATCGGTCTGCCTGACATAGACAGATGGGAAGTTCTAAAAGAAATTGATACATTTCTGGAGCAAGAGCTCAGAGATACAAGAGATATCCTGAAGGGCCTAGGAAAGCAACACTGAATTTAGGCAACTCAGCTTGACCCTGTATTTTTCAAGAATTTGGATATTAAAAGGGAATGAAGACTTTACTAAATGATAAGTAGTTTTAACATGTGTGAAAATGCTTGGAGGCATGGAGGTCACCTTGAACACTCTTAAAATTTCAAGTTCTTTGAGGGTTTGGGGACTTTGGCTCAGACCAACTGAAAAATATTCAGAGCATAAGTAATAATTTAAAAATTGATAAATGTTTCTGTCTGTGTTATCAAATCCTAAAAATTAATAATTTCACCTGAAGTGATATATTGAATATTTTAGTGTACAGTTGGTTTCAAAACAAGCTAGTTAATTTTTTTAAATTTATTCTTCTAAGGGGCTATTTTTACCAAAAATAGTGGTAACTAAATTCACTATTTTTTAAATAAATTTAATTATGTTTAATTTTCTGCCCAAAAGAGAAGAAAATTGTAGCAAAAAAGGTTTTTTTTTTTCATGAAGAGGTTGATTGGAAGAGACTTCATAGTATCCTAATATGAATAGACTTCATTTATTGCTGAAACATACAAGTTCATTTAAGAGTTGATAGATTTCTTTGGTTTCCAACTGGTCCTTTTTAATTATTTGTGCAAAGGTATATATGGCGTGTGTACTGTAAAACCTGGTGACTTGCTTCTGAAAACATAGCTCGAGAAAAAAAAGTTATTGATAATTTTGCAAGTATTTGAAGTCTTAGCCTGAACTGGCCAAAAAGGATTGTTTGAAACAGTCATATGTGACTGCTAAGGTCACAGATTTAATGAAGAGTCTAATGCTTAGAGCATTCATATGTAATTTAAGAAAACCTGATTCAATTTATTAAGATGCTCCAGGAGAATTAAAACTGTATTTGCTAGGGGATTTTCTTAAATACCAGGCTGTGAAGTGTCTGAGAAATATTTAAAAAAAATTATAAGCTTTTTCATTGCCTGTTTTAAGACATCCTTTGATATATGGAAGAATGGATTTGAAGCTTGACCCTCTGTTTTCAGGTGACCTTTCAGTCTAAACCACAGGCTTTTGCTTCCATCTTTGTTATCTTCACCAACATTCAACATTTTATTGTTTAGAAATTCTATGCAAAGTTCAGGAACCAAAAAAGTAGACATTAAAACTTTTTAAATCTCCACCTACTTCTAGGACGTTTTCAGACGGTTTGATCAAATTGTTCAGAAAAACAGTTCATTCAGTGTCAGAGGACTTAATTAATATTGTTTCCCATAAAAATAGTACTCATTTTGAGAGGGTATGTAATCTTAGTTCTTCATTTTCTTCAGCATTGTTAATAATGCTCAAGAGAAACTATAACATTCCATTTGGTGTAAAGCACTGTAACTTGGGGATTTTTAGCAGGTAGGACAAGAAATACATGCCTATTGGAGTTAAATAAATTACTGGAGTTTAGTAGAATAAATTTTATGTTATGCAAAAAGATTATTTACTTACCAAGCCCTCATTTGTTCACATGACAAAATTTATTCCTTTATTAGTCTTCAATTTATTTTTGATAGAAAGATTAAAGAGGACAGTACAACTCTCCGAGCCCCCACTAACCTCCCATCTGTTAGAGCCCTGAAGGGAGAGGTAAATTCACTATTGGGGTATAAGTGGCTCATGAGCCTGTAGAGAAATTAGCTGTGGGAAAGGGAATAACATTTTAATGAGATGAACAGCTTGAAAGTATGAATGTTTTCTTTCTTCTGTTTTCAGAGAATTAATCCTCATCATAATTTTGACAACAGTTTTACATAGTCTGGATTTGAGTATCCTTTCTGCTCTAGACACAAATATAATAATGTGTGTTTTATTTTTATTAGACGTACTTTTTATCTTGAGCACTGCGGTACTTCGCATGTATAAAAAGTCCTTCATGCATATCAGGGTTCATTCATATTCTACAAGTGAAAAGACAGAGGTGAAGCTGATTTGGTCCCTGAAATAGTGGTAAATTCACGTTAGGAACTAAAATGTAGCAGTATACCTAGTCTTCCTTGCGTGGATGTAGTAGTATTATTTGTAATTCAGTAACTGTGCTCTAATTGTTCAGATCCAAGACCTGAAGAAATGCGTGGCAGCCTGCATGGAAGGGAAAAATAAAGTGCCCTGTGAGACCTCAGTGACATCCTGTGTCTGTTGTGGGTATATGTTTCAGTGAGACTTGTTTAGTGAATGAAAATAACTTATCAATAAGAACTTCAGTATTTAGTTAAGGTATTTGTAAAACTTCCTTGACAAATTTCTAACCCATCTGGACAGTGAAAATAGTTATGCATGATAATTTTAAGCAGTGAAGCTTCTGCCATTGTACTTCAGTAACAGATTTGTCTTTTTAAACCTGATCTTAATCATTAGAAGTATCTGATTTTAATTATCTCTTTTTTTTTTTTTTCCCAAAGAATTTGCTCCTCCTATTATACTTGGAAGTTACGATGGGTGAATATTAACCTCATCTACATGTTGTGTATTCTATGGGATGATATATCAATTTTAGCATGAGATTCATCCACAGAATGGAGAATCATTCTGAAAAATTGCATCAATGCACAAGACAACATATTCAGTACTTTTTAAGGAAGATTTGAAAATGGTTAGTGTTTATGATCATTCTTATGCTACCTGAAAAATGGAAAACTTTTGTAGGATAAGAAGGATTATGTAAAATTGAAATGAAGAAAGTTCTAAGTCAATGATTTATGCATTATGTATCTTTCATCTGATTCTTTTCTTGATAATAGGAGACTTGATTTAGTAGCTGTGACATTTTCATCATAAAACTGAAACTGAAACTTAATTTAAAGGAAGCATTTCTAATTTAAAATCTTCTTTGTTCTGAAAATTTTATAGATTTACACTGTGTCATGCAGTGTTTCATAAGAATTTTTCACCCATGCCTCAGAGAGCCTGCTGTGTCCATTAGAATGACACAGACAAGGAGAAAAGGGAAACAGATGGAGGCCTAGAGAAATAAAGATGATGAAATGTTACATTACTTCATCAGAAGAATGTACTGATGCTCTTCTTTGGGGAATGATGTGTCAGAAGATGAGGAAGCAATAACAGAAGAACTAGGTTTGAAGAAGGACACTACAGCGCAGGCAAATAATTCCATTTGAAGGAGAGAGGGGACAAAACACACAGAGCTTGACAGTGGCAGCAGAAGCAGAAGACAAATAGACTAAAAGAATGTGCAGAGTATTCAAGACAGAAAGAGAACTGTGGTGAAAAATCAGATACCAGGAAGGAATTAAGAATTAGTCATTCCACTGAGAAAACTGAAGATGGAATTAAGAAAGAGAAGTGACAGTGAAAAATACTCAGGGCAAAGATGTGGAGAAGGCTTTATCAGAGATATTGGAAGAGTGCTGTGTCTGTGGATATTGCTATCTTTCATATGGGGAAAGACAAAAATTGTCTAATGGGGCTATAGGAAAAAGAAGCAGATTTTGAAAAACAGTGTAAAAATATGAAATGGAGAGGAAAAGTTTGATAATCAATAAAAAAAGAGAATATAAAGATTTAAAAATGGTGACAGAGTCGATTCTGTAGTTTTGATTTGGGGAAGTGAAGAAAAATGTATTTGACATAAATTAACAAAAGTTTAATGTAAAAGATCAGGGATGTTTTATGAAAGTATCTTATTATTTTCTTAGACTTGTGACCTTGATGCCAAATTCATCAGAACATTCATTTGTGATTTTTAACCCTTACTGATTCAGATAGTTTCAGTTAAGTATGCAAAATAATTCTCCTATTTATCTTTCAGTATCAGGACCAAATTCAGCTAGAGAAAAATTACAGAATCCCTCTTCTTTTTTTTTTGCCTCCACAGTTATGCATCATTCACGTGTAGTAGCACATGACAGTTCAGACCGGCCAGATACTGGTCCTGTCTGACTGGGGGGCAGAAGTACTGACACCTGTGGAGAGGTGGGTCTGTCTGTAGCTGGTGATACTGTCAGCTGGAGGTTAAGCAGGGACTGACCCCTCACATTTAGCTGCATCTTATTCATGTAGTCAGTCAAATTCAGTGTATGTAAGTGTGAAGTCCATCAGAAGAAGTCAGTACTCTGCAGTTCAGGAGGACTGACTTCACCTGGATCCCAAAGTACCTGCAAATACCTGCAAGAGAAAAAAAAACCTAGTGGTAAAAAGATATATATAAAAGATATATATTTCTGAGCATCAGGGAAAGAAAGAAGCCTGTGTGCCCTGGTGGTTTGTGGGCTCTGTGCTGAGGCAATTCCATAAGAAATACATCTCCTCAGTGAGTACCAAGCAGAGGGCAGGTTGGGAGAGATAGGAAGACAGTGGGAGAGTAGCACAAGACAGGGCAAACATAAGGAAAACTGAGAGAATGCTGAGAAAAGCAGAAGTCAAAAAAAGCCAGGACTCAGAAATGACAGACAGAAAGCTTAAAATAAAATGAAATCACTGAAATAGTAGCACCTTTATCATGTTTTCTTAAAATACGCTAATGTTAGCCCGCCGAGAAAAAAAAAATCCAAATAAGTAAGAAACTACATGTTTATGTCACTCAAAATAAGATATTTTTTTTTCTTGCTATTGTTTCATTTTTCTTCTTTTTCCTTTTATTTTTTTTCTCTTTTTCTTTTTCTCTACAACATCAAGTCTGTAGTCTACAGGCCCAACTGCCTGATTTTTGGTGCTGTATTCAGATAGTCACTCTAATATGCTCGTGGTAAAGAGCTCCTGGAAAAAGGCATGTGTTAGGTATATATTGCTTGAAAGCTTAATTACAAGCCATAACTGATATTTAGAAGGGTGGAAGGGTGAGTCATAGCTACTTGTTCATTATTCACTGTAAGTCACTGATAACACAGTTACCTGACTAGATTTGTCTCTGATTTGACTAGTACCTCTGTTCCTCTGCTAAGGGACTCTTCATTCACTGCTGCTTCAGTAAAATTTGGACTGTTTTAAAGAAAGTAGTTTCTCATTTTAGTAGTGACTCCTACAACAACAGAGCTGACATACCTTTCCTATTGAGTGACAATTCAGCTGATCAATCCAGAGAAAGAAAATAATTTTAAGATACTAATGATGAAAGCAGTAAAGAAAGAGATTTTATTTTCAACGACACCAGCTTGAATAGCCATCCATGCAAAAGCAGAGAGAGTTGTTTAAATGATGCTGATCTTAAGTTGTTCAAGAAGAAAGGGGAATGAATTCAAAATAAATGCCTTTTTCTTTTAACTCACTAACCACTTCCTCCAAGCCAAGTCCATGTCTCATCTTGTTACCTGTTGAAAATTTAAATTGCATGCAATTTAATTGCATGCCCAATTAGATAAGCAATTGTCAGTGGCTGCTGTGACAACCTCATCTTTTTGATGAAAAGGTAGTACTAAGAATCAATATAAGACAAAGATAAAACAGAAAAAAATAAATTTGATTTAGCTATATATTTCTTTTATTTACAAGTTCATTCCTAGTTTATGCCCTTACAAAGCAGTATTTCAAAATGACATTAAAAACACAGTGTGAGAAGATATTTTTTAAAATGACTTAAAACTACATATAAGTTACAGACCATTTTCCTTGAGAACTTTTGTGATAAATGTATTGCAACTGAGTGGAAAACATATTCCTTTTCCTGCTGTGATTGCACATTTGTACTCTTGAGTGCAGGCACATGTATTTGCGATTTCTTCCTGACAGCTTGATTAACCTTGAAAAGTTGCAAAATAAAAAGAAGAAAAGAGCTTTCATAGTTAACTTTCCAAATATACTTGAGAAAAACTACAAACCTAATAGTTTATAAGTAGTGCTACTAGCTTCATTGGGTTTCTGTATTCTTCCTGTTACATAATGTATAAGGTTCCATTTTATGAAATTAATAATGTCAAAATAAGAGAGAGGTTCAGAGAAATACACAGAATTTGTATTTTGGTCTTTTTATCTGGTGTATGTGTCAGGGTGGTTGTGGAAGGGGCCATGTTGGGGTTTTAGGGACTTCTGTAAGAAGTGTCTGGGGCTTCTCAGTGGTGATCCCAGCTTGTTCAGCCAAGTGGAATGGACCCACTATAGGGCATAGTTGGTCACTGGTGACATCTCAGGGAAAATGTGTTTAACAAAGATCAAAGTACTGCCTGAGAGAGAGAAAGAAGCAAAGAACGTGTGGGAAACAACCTTCTAAGCACTCAGGTGAGATAAGAAGAAGGGGGAGGAGGTACTCCAGGTGATGGTGCAGAGATTCCTCTGGAGCCCACCGAGAAAACCACGGTGGAACATACAGATATTTCCTGAAGAATCTACAGCCCATGGAGGACCCATTTGGAGGGGGCAAAGTATGAGAGGGAAGGAGGGTTAGAAAGGAACTCTTACAGACTGACCACAACCCCCGACTCCCCCCTGCCTTGCACCACTCACCAGGGTGGGGAGGAGGTAGAGGAGTCAGAAATGAGGAAGAAAAGTTGAGTCTAGGAGGAAGGGGTGGTGTGTGGGAAGGTGTTTTAATATGTTTCTCAGCACCCAAATCTACCTGAATTGGTTAAGGGGGAAAAAATTTCCCAAGCTGAGTCCATTTTACTTGGGATGATAATTGGCAAGTGATCTCACATGAGTTTTTTCATCATATTTTCCTGTCCTTTTGAGGAATAGAATTAGAGAGTGTAGAGGAAATCTGTGTTACGTCTGGCAATTGGCCAAGCTCAGCCTACCTCTGCCATGGATCAAGGTGTCCTCTCTACGGGTGAATACTAATCATCTGGAGAAAAATAGATTCAATAGAAATTTTATTTAATTATGATCTTAACATTTATTCTTATTGTGTTTACCTGAGGCACAGTAATAGAATGCAAAGACAGAACAATAAATTATGTCACTAAACACTTAAACCAGTATTTGAAAAATTTAATATCTTAAATATCTGTATCACCAGGAATTTTTATTTTGATAATGTATAAGTGGTATGTACTGTTTTGCCACCATTAAAAAGAACTTTATCAAAGAACACCATAATCTATATAAAAGGAAGATGAAGGGGAAAGATTAGACAATATCAAAAAATCAAGATATTGTAGTGAAGTGTTCAAATCAATGCAAATAATAATAATTATGGTCCTTCTGTGGTTAATTGGCAGGTTAGCTAAATTAAATGAATGTATACAAAATGGAAAAGGCCAGGTAGATTCTTATTAAACTGGAGTATAAATAAATATTTAAATGTAATCAAAATGATTTGGAGAAAGATGAAAAATATCAATGTTCAGAGCAGAAGATAAGACTTAAGATATTAGTTCTGACTCCCACTACAAAGAAAACAAATGTTTTATTGAATACTTACAAATAATATTTGAAAGAGAAATCCTAGAATATGTGTCAGTTCTAGAATTTGCAGCACATTTTACCAGCTGCAAACAAGTTTATTCCATGACCAATTTAATTTCTTCTCTCTGAATTGTAATGCTGTCCATGACTAGAATTTTGTATTTAAGATATTTAATAGAGGGCTTTGATGGTTTTTTTTTTTTTGCACATGAACAGCTGAAAAATGTTGATATTTTTTCTTAAATTTGAAAATGTCACTTATAAAGTCAGATTTCATTATATTTGTCTGCATAGACCAAAGTAAACTAGGCCCTAAATGAGGCAAGTATCCCCTCTGTTTCCTTCCCCACCCCAGACTACCATGTGTATATAAATTTATTTTCTCTTTATATAGAAATTGAACTATAGTATTGAATTAAGCCTGTTCAGCTTTCTCTGTTGCAAAACAATGACACTGCAGCTAAACAAAACTCCGTCAGTCTTCTATGTCCTATCTAATCCAACTGATTTGAAGAGGAAATATTCAGAAAAATGCTATATTAGTGCATTCAGGGTTGTGGTGTTGTGGTGATCATGGCATCAGTGGGATTAATTGTACGAGAAACATCTACAGTTTTCATTGGCCTCAGCACAACAGACGGAATTACTTCAGCCCACCTCCTACTTGATAGGGCCATGGATGTTACATTGTTGTCTGCAGTTACTGATGGTGTTATCACCTAACAAGCCCATATAACAGATGTTCCCCATGTTTTTTGACAATTAAGTAGTAGTCCGGGTATTTATGGACTGAATTTATTCTGTGAATAATTAACTCAATGTTACCCAAGGCACACTTGAGGGAAGTAATTGAAATACTCTGTAATTATATAAACAGCGATACTTGAAGGTATTTAAACACTTTACTGCTGTTATATCTTAATTCAATGAAATTTGCTGAAATAAAAGAATTGGGTGCCAAGTTTCTTTTTTAGTGCAATCTGATTAGTAACACCAAAAAAAAAAAAAAAAAAGAAAAAGAGAAAAAAAATTAAAAGTCAACCATGAAAGTGTAATAATAAATATGTCCATTAGAAAACCAAAAACCAAAACTAAACTCCAATATTTCACTAGTTTAAAACTTTGCTGGGTTCACATTGAATTCTGTGACATGAGCTAAGAAAAAATTTTATACCGAGCCAAACTTTGAAAATAGTGTAAGGTCAGGGCTGTCTCTTTTAATATAGGTTTGCTCTGTCTGTAATTTTTGACACTTAGTTGATACATCTAAAGGGGAAATTGTAGAATTGTAGAATGGTTTGGGTGGGAAGGGACCTTAAAATCATCTGTTTACAACACCCCTGCCATGGGCAGGAACACCTTCCAAGAGATTAGGTTATTAAAGCTCCATGCAACCTGGCCTTCAACACTTCCAGGGATGGGGCATGCACAGCTTCTCTGGACAACCTGTTCTTGTGCCTCACCATTCTCTCTGCAAAAAAATTCTTCCTTGTAGCTAATTGAAATCTCTCTTCTTTCAGTGTTAACCCATTATATTTTGTTCTGCTACTGCAGGCCCAAGTAAAAGTCTCTCTACTGTAAGCCCCCTTTAAAAATCTAAAGACTTCACCAAGCTCTCCCCAGCACTTTTTATTCTCCAAGCTAAGCACCCCCAACTCTCTCAGCCTTTCTTCACAGGAGAGGTATTCTAGACCTCTGACCATTTCTGTGCCCTCCCCTACATCTGCTCCAAGAAGTCCCTGTCTTTCTTGTACTGGAGATGCCAGAGCTGGATGTAGTGCCGCAGGTGGGGTCTCACCAGACGAGACAGGAAGATTCCAGGCTCTGTGTGGATATAGACACTCCTGCAACCCCAGTCTGTGGTAGCATAGCTTCCATAAGAGACAAAGAATGATTTAAAACTTCACTTCTCTAAGTCCTTGATGATTATACACAGATTGCAGTCCCTGAATTCCATGGCCAATTTATTTTTTTCTATTTCCCAGGAAAGAGAAATTTTCTTGAAGACCAAAGTACAATCATCTGTAGGATATCCTGGCTGTTGGTGTCACACTATTAATGTGACAGCAACTGACTAAGACTATTTTTCTAATTCTGTTGTGGACCTACTGCTTACATTAAGCTATTGCTTTACAGAAAATTGACTTGAAACTTAATTTTCTTAGGTCATTTAAATGCAAGACTGCATTACTGTCATGTCTTTTATCATTTTTGAAAAGCAAGACTTTCAGGCATCTGAATTTTTAAGCTTTGA
Source organism: Rhipidura dahli (assembly GCA_013399225.1). Classification (NCBI taxonomy): domain Eukaryota; kingdom Metazoa; phylum Chordata; class Aves; order Passeriformes; family Rhipiduridae; genus Rhipidura; species Rhipidura dahli. The sequence continues at coordinate 406,054 of VXAC01005869.1, read as the reverse complement.
CATCAGAATTTGGATGAAATATGCCTACCTTCACACTAAAATTTTCACAGAGCTTCCATCTCCATAAGAGATTAATTTACAACTCATGTTTGCTGCATCGTGTATTTTCTGTTGTTTTCTTAAATGTGATGGCTTTTGTGAGCTCTTTTTTGGTGAGCTCTTTCTGAACACACCATGCTTCCCAGCATGAAGTACAAATTCTACATAGGTGACCTTGGGGTACAGATTCTTGTGCAGTCATTGGGAGAAACATAGAGGGACACTGCTGTACTCTCACTGCTACTTGTCACATAGACTGTCTTTTATTTATCACTTGCTGCTAATTTTCAAATTAAAACACTAAGAGTGTGCAGAAATTCTGAATGGATATATAATTAGAGAGAAGCAGTAAGGATAAATGGAGTATTCTGTTCATCTAATTAAACTTTCCATTTGTTTGCCTCTGAAATGATCCCCATAGCTTTCCTATTGACTCACTTGGAACAAATTATGCTGAAGATAAGTGAAAGCTATGGATAGCATGGAACTGTAATATATGACAAACTAAGTAGAACTTTCCATCCATTAGTTCAGAAGTCTGTAAAGTACAAAATAATGAACCACTGCACTTGGTTCTTCATATGCCTGCAAGTGAATAATATTCCTTAATGTAGGTAGATATGCTTGCACTAAACTAATCATCTTTCATTATTTAATCAATAATAACACATATCTACTGATTAGCAGAAATCTGTCTTTGTGAATTTCACTGTCAAATGACAAGTCAAATCAAATTCTATGAAAGAGGATAAAAGCTAAAAAATCAACGTATTTCTTCAGCTGCCAGAAGTTCCTGTGAAAGTAAAGGAGGCTAAAGAGAGGGTGGGAAGTTAAAGAGACCTCAAATACTAACCCTTAACCTTTGCTTTGAATGTATTTCTTCCAGTAACCTAAACACCAGACCAAGAAGCATTTGGACAATGTTCTCAGGCACTGATTCTTGAGGTGTCCTGTGCAGGGCCAGAAGGTGGGCTGAATGATCCTGCTGGGTCCCCTCCAACTCTGTGTGTTCCATGAGTCTATGATTCTATAAATCCCAAGCACTGAATAGAGTTTTATCAGTGGTTTTAACCATGTTACATGACAAGATATAAATCATTTAGTAGTTCACTTTCTGGATATATAAGAATATCATACTTGAATTACTCTATTTTTTGCATTACAGATAGCTACTAAGGAATAAACAATGTACTGTGAAAGAACATAGTCCATTCACAAGGCATATTTCTGGATATTTCAGACAAGGCCAGCTATTAAGCACCTATGGTGATCAACTAACTGCAGAAAGACAATCTTTTATGCAAAAAATCCCCATAGTTAATGTGACTAAAAAGCTACATTTTACTCATGACTTCATGTCAAACTTCCTAAAAAGATGCAGTAAGCCAGATGGACAACTGCAACAATACAGTCAACTGACATAATAGAAAGATGAAATATAGATTTATCTTACCCTTTTTCTGAACAAAATGGAAAACACTAACTTTGTACTCCACTAAATTTCTTTCCATTACAAAAATCTTATCTGTCTTCTATTAAATATGCCTCCAGAAAACAATTTTATCCCTGATTGTGCTGTTACTAGCTGTGGAACAAGTCTGAATACAAGAAGCAGAATGATTTGCAGCTGCTAAAATGAATTTATTAAACCCTCTTTTCTATTTCAGTCATGGTTTTGCTGCTGCCAGCACTTTCCCTGATGCGATGCTTAGCAGTGACAATACCAATTGGCACATATGCAGATGTAAATGTGTGCTTGAGAGACAGGCAGGAATTGAATAGAGCAAGTAGTGGCATTTGGTAAAGGCAGGGTTATTGAGATCTGCTTGCAAGTGAAAAAGCTTAAAGAGTAAAATCTTGTGGAAAATATCAGATAACATTACTGGGTTCATTAATTTCAGGTAGAAAACTAATTTTCCTCTATATTTGCCTTAAATACATTGAGCTTTCCTATTATAGTTTTTTATTTATCGAATCCCCTGAGTAGGACTGAATGTTTTCTTTTCTTTTTAAAAAATGCCTATTCAAAAGGTCACAAATAAAAAACCCACAACCATCATTCAACATTTGGTGTTCAGACATTTTTCTCAACACATTCCACCATTTCTTTAGCAAGAAAGAAGGACTGACTATCTTTCTTTTCTGAAGTCTGTGTACACATGCTATCTTTCAAATGCAATAAGTCTGACTCCACCATATATCACCTAATGGTATCTAGATTTTACCATATCAGTTGTTCTCAAGTAAGTTTTCACATTGCGGTAGAGATGTGAGAAATCAAGAGAGTAAAGAAAGGAATAGTGTGCATAGTCTACGGGATACAGATAAAGGATATTCCTACTCAGGTGCTCTGGGCCATCCATACTAGGATGCTGCTCTGGAATCCAGATGGATCTGGAAATTGCTAATTTAATCATCATATTGGTTTAAATGAATTGTTTAAATGAATGTAATCCCTAAAACTGATTAAATATAATGTAAAAATCAGAAAAAATAGAAAATAATTTTAAAAAGGAAGAAGAATGACAATTTGCAATAATAGTATGAAAAGTTAATATACACAATAAAAAAACTTAGAGAAGAGATAAGAAAGATTTGAATTTGTTTTTTCTCATACAACTATATATTTAAAAGAAAGTTATATAAATATAGGAAAACCTCTTATGTTCTTATGTTAAATTAAATGAAATAATACTCAATTCTTGTTATATAATAATACTTGTAATATCCATGCTCTAAAGTAATAGTTAGTCCATTGGTTTTAAAACGGATCTCACAAACTTTCTAATTATTTTGTCTGATAGGAGTTCTAGAAACTGAGCACATACTTGTGAGAGATAAATATCCTTCATATTTCCAAAGACATTCTAAGAACTAGAGCACTTCAGAAAAATATTTTCTTGAATTCTAAAAAAAAGATATTTTTATAAAAAAATAAGGTAGATTATTAACCAGAAAAACACTGTTTTTCTGGCAGTGTGTACTCAACATGTTTAGGAAGAGGGAATGGAAAGCAAAGGTGTATAAGCAAAAGTCTAGGGGGGTTTTTTGTTCAATATTTTTTTGCTTTATTTTCTTTTAGGGTTTTGGTGAATGGGGGAATTGTGGGGGTTTTGCTGTTGTGTTTTTTTTTTTTTTTTAATTCAAACAAAAGCACACTAATATCTCATTTCCTATTAATAAAAATCTGTAGAGTTTATTTCATATTTTACCTTCAAACCATTCTCTTTTTTTTTAATCCTTTAAAGTGCAATTTCATTATGCTAATGAAACATTTAACTTTTCAGAGTATATAAACATATATGTACCTGTTTCCATTTGTATTTTAAAATTTCAAATAAATTAAGCAAGCCCCTTAAAAATATTAGTATTTTTTGAGATTTTATTTTTTACATCAGCCATTACTCTGTCAATCAAAATATTCCCATGTAGCCTTTCTCTCAAAAACTTCAGTGGATTTGTGGGTTTTTTTCCCTTGTTCTGAGTTATGAAGTCCTTTATTTACCATGTTTTTCCATTTTTATTTCTTGCCTTTCATAAGGACATCACTTTAGGTAGTCAGACATTAAAACGATTTTTTATTCTAATTAGAACATTCACAACAGTTTATTACCTTTGACAAACAAATAATTTAACTCGTGATACATGCATCTGGGGAGCAGATGGAAATGTAGTGTTAACGAACATGCATAAAACTTAGCTTCCAAAATACTGAAGAGAAACTACAGAAATGCACTTAAAAGAAAAGAAGAAAGGGAAACCATGACAAACTTGTTCAATAAATCTTTAAAAAAGTAAAAGAAAAAAGGAGGAGAGGGCGTAAGGATTGTTTTATGCATTCTTTTTCATAGGATGTTTGCATGAGAGGAAAATATTTACAAGGCTATATTGCGTGTTCTCTACTTCCAGTCTTAATCATACAGAAGCTTGTCAAGGAAGGAAAATAGACATGGATATCATTTATGCTTCTTGTTAGAAGGTAAATGTCTAATATTCTAATACTGAAATGAAGGAGCAAAATTCTGTAAAAAAGAAATCTTTTATCATTAATCCATGTTGTCATACGTCTTCAAATATGCTAATGTGCTTCTACTTTATTCTGCCCAAATTTTCCTCTCATGTATGATTGAAATTTTTAACCATGAAGAACCTCTGAAGGATTAAAGTAAATCTTGTTTATTTACAGCAAATTCAGGATTATGTACTTTCTTCTTAATCCTGTTTTTTCCATTCAGCATCTCTTCAATGGACATATAAATGTGTTTCATATTTATTGCAGTCATTATGTACCTAAATAATTCATGACTGAAAAAGAATGAAGAAGATATTTTCATAAATGCTATTGTATTTAAGTTTATGTATTTTTATTTATTTATTTTTACTCCATTTTTGTAACCATTATAGGTTCTGGTGTGTTTTTCTTGACTACTTCATAATAATTCCAGATTGTCCCTGTGGGACATTGCTACTGTATTTCAAACATAAAACACTCAAAACGTATTCCGGCTGAAAATTGACTTCTTTGTGCTCTTTAATTTACACAACAACCTCCCCATTGTTACCTACTATCAGATAACTAATCATAGTCAATAAATAAATATTAAAAAGCAAGTATCAAGAGGAAGATTTCTTGCAGGTGGCAAGACAGATTATGTGAAGTTGTATTATAGAGCACAACTGAATTTGTTATTTTTTAACAGCAGGAATACTGAGGGAGTTTTTGTACAGCCCTGAGAGTGGCACAGACATGTTGCAGTCATGCTCTATTTATAATATTACAGCTAATTGGAATTAAGCCAAAGGCATGGCACACATAATGACCAAAAGCTGAAATTTGCTTGACTGACTTGGGAATATATATTACTTTTCATGCCACCACCTATGCTAATGAAGTAAAATCTGTGCATGCTTTAAATGTATGACAAAAGTGTCTCAAACTCCACCTAATTATGAAATAATATCAAATTAAACTTTATCTTTTTCCAACCCTCAAAGAAAACAATATTAATATAACCTCGGGGAAGGATGTGAAGAAAGGAGAAGACTCCAATTTTGTATCCTGGAATTGTAGATGGTCTGTACCCATCTCCGCCCTCACAGTGACACCTTACCATCAGGTAAGCTTTATTCCACAGTAATGCTGTTTCTTATGCTTTCTGATATCAGTGTATTCATCACAAATTTCTGAACTTTATCCTGTCACAACCGTAACGTGCAACCCACACTAAATGAGATTATGGCTGTGACCAGACTTATAATGTAACCACTCTTTCTGTTCATCTGGCACCTTACCAGACTTATAGTGCCAAATTATTTACTCTACAATTTTATTTTTGAAGGTCTCCTGGGGACTCAATCAGATAGATACTGTAGTGACTAAGAAAATGAAAGCCAAACCACCCCTGGTCCTGCTACCTCTGCTGATAACCCAGAAAACAAGGGGGTTGCCTTTTCTTAAATTTTTACAAGACCCTCACTTTCCTTTCCCATTTGTTGGAGGGTTGGAATTTTCACTGTTTCTGGGCCTACTCATGTCCTTCCCATTTTCTTTTGCACCCTTTACCACTTTCAGCTCCAGCTGAGCATTGTTTTTCCTAATTCCCCCTGTGAATGCTAAAGTCTTGCATTTAAACTCCTCTGTAATCTGCCCACCTCAGTAATCTATACTCCTCAGTAGTCTGTTCCTTTTCCACCTCCAATCCATTTCCTTTATGCCTTTAGACTGAGTCAGACAATTTAGGCTGGGCCAAGGTAAACTTTCCCATTACTGCTTGTTTTCTTGAAGCTGAAAATGGGCTGCTCTTGTGCCTTAAGGAAGAACACTGTCCCCAAAGGAAGCCTCCTTGAAGGAATAGGCTGCTCAGTGAAGTGGTGGGGTCACCATCCCTGGAAGTGACCAAAAGGCATGTGGATGTGGCTCATGGGGAAATGGTTTAGTGGTGAACACAGTGGTGCTGGGTTAACTGTTGGACTTGATGATTTTAGAGGTTTATTTCAACCTTAACATGAGGTCTCATGGGCTTCTTTGCCCTTCCTAGAAAGGGAGCTTTTCAGGTCCCGGTGAAACTAATAACAATACTCTTGAAGCCCAGGGTGTTTGATCTGCCTTTTGCTGTCCTGAGGATGCTAAATTCTATTTTGTTATTGTCACAGCAGCCAAGTGACTTAACATGGTCAGTTCTTTTTCCTTTGTGATTAGCAGACTCGGTGATGCACCTCCTCTTTTTGGTTTGTCCAGTTTCTGCATCACGTATTTGTCTCCCAGACACTGGGATGAACCTGCCTTGTTTGTGCTCACCACACTCTTCTCTATAAAATCTGTAGTTGTCAGTTTCCTGTAACAGTCACCTTCTGAGATGAAGAGGGTTCTTCTGTCTGTTAAAAAAAAAAAAAATACCACCGGAGTTCAATTTCATCCTGTCCCACTGAGACCTCTGATTACATTTGATCTATTCAAGATTTTTCCCTAGCATTATTCTTGTTGAAAAGAGTGGTAGCTATAGTACTGGACAAGCTTTGACAGTCTGTCTGCAATGTCCTAGGTCCAAGACATGTGGCAAATGTAGTAAAGATAACAGGTTTTTTAAAAGGAGCCCAACTCTACTTTTATATATCATTTCTTCCTTGTGTTTAAGTCAGACACAGCTGGACCAATTGCCTTCCTTAGCACATTTTACTTCTCTCTGAAAACACACTGAAGGATAACACAGAACTCTTTTTGTTGACAGAAGTCTTTAGATCTGTGAGTGGTAAGGCAGAGAGGGGAAAGGTTGAGAGATATGAATGAAGGGAAAGAAATATAAGGGTTGTTCATAGTCATGTTCAAAATATCCCTTAGATGCAATTCTTTAGAAATAAATTTGAAGCCTTGTCTGATGTTATGTGCTGTAATCTCCAAAATCTTGCATTCTGAATGAGCCTATAAAGTTTCCTTGTATGGAGTTAAAACTTTGTTAGGTAAAGTACCTTATATAACTGAAGCAGACTTTTAATTCTATAGTAATTTAGTACAGGTATTCGCTGACCAAGTTTTTATACCTTCAGGGAGATCAAGCTTAGATCTTGCTTAGAAAAGGATTTGCAAGGTATATCATAATGTATCAGATCATTGAAAAATCTTTAGTTAAGTTTGCAATGTTTCAGCACAAATATTTTAATTTTTTTAAGTATTTCACAATTTAAATCTTATTTTAAAATCTCTGGCTATTCTTGTGAGTTACATGATGGAAAGATGGAAATGCTGAGGAGATAATATCTATATGTTATGCTAGAACATACCATGAGCTGTCAACCACACAGGTTAGAGCCAGAAGGATAACTGAGTGTGCGTTAAACCGTATTTCTCAACAATCTTCACAAATATTCACAAATTGTATCTGGTAACATTATTTCACCCCCAATTTTGGCAACAGACTCATACTTCCCATTCATGAAACGTAAGCATATCCACTTTACATCAAACTTCAAAGCTTAAAAAAGATAGACAAACACTCAAAATTCTGAGTACAAGCAGAAAAAAACAGGAGAAACATGTGTCATCAATACTAGAGAATTTACTAAGTGAAAGAAGAGCTACTAGTCTACAAGTAAAGGGAATACACAGAAAATATTTAGTCCCTGCTAATCTGATTGACTCCTTCATACCAGATCTGGTGAGCAACTTAACCTTGGTTACATGAAGTGTAAGAAACACCTAACAGTTTTCCAAGTGCCAACACGTGCCAAAACCCCTTTTTTGATAGAAAAAATACATTATTAAAAGATTGATTCTAATTCAGTCCAGTTACTTAAAAAACTAATATCAATATGAAATTATGAATTGCCATTATAGGCCATCAATAATTGTCTCTAGGCCATTCAATGAGAGTTTTATACCGGTATATCACACTCTTTTTCTATACTTTTGGTATTAATTTTGCTACTGTTACTGTTTGTTTTCTTATCCTATTACTGGTTCTAGTAAATTGTTCTTATATTAACCTTTTGTGCCTCCAATTCTCAAGTCCACCCAAGATTGAGAAAGAGAGGGAAAGGAGGCGGGGCAAGCTAGTGGCACTAGAGAGAGGTAGGGGGAGTCTCAGGGAGGAGGAGGCATTAAATTGGGGAGTGCCATCCCTAAACCATGATATATCAGTCATGAAAAACTGAATTTATAAATTAATATGAAAACTTCAAACCTTCAGGCACAATTAGCTAGTAATTTGTTTGAATCCCATGTCTAGACTGATCATTCACTATTTTTTGTTTGTTTGGTGGGGCTTTTTTTTTTTTCTATTTTCTTCTAAATTTGCAGGTACATTCTATCGGATTTTCATTTCACCTTTCTGTAGTCATGAGTCTTCTATGACATCTATTTAAAATCATATGACTATATAAATTCATATATATGAACACACAAAAATCATATATATATCCTTTGTCAGCATTATAAGTAATTGAAAAATCATATTTTATCTCTTCAGAGAGAGGTAGATGACAGTAAATTGGCTACTTGTTCTTCACATATTGCTTATAGTCCTTCCATTTTACAATGCATGTTTTACTAGCCAGAGATGAAATTGTATTCTGTAGGAAAATTTACTGGACCACAAGCAAGCACACTTACTCATACCCTCACACAGGTTTTAATAACTTGTACATGTGTTACATTTTGGGGAAATAATATATTAGCAATGATTTCTCTGAATGTGCCACTTGATTTTACTCTCAGAGAAGCAAATTTTAACTTGCCTTGTATTTAAGACTAAAGAGAGTATAAAAAAACCTCATAAAAAAACCCCACAAAGCAAATAAGAAATTTAAAAGTCTATTTTTAGAATAACATCATTAGTAGTCAAAGAAATCAGAGGGAACACTTTCTAGTCATACTGATCATGAAAAAAGTAAATATGATTTTAAAAAATATAGATGAAAGCTTATAGTTTATATAAAGGTCAATATATTTTTTTCATTTTAGAAAGGGATTTAAAATTTTTAGTTGGCTAAATATTTGAAAGAATTTTGAGACCATGTAAGTTCAAAGTAAAAATAACACCATTTGGAATTCTAAAGCTGTTTGACTAATGGAGTTTTAATATTGAGTAATAATCTTTCAGTCTGTCGAATGGAAAAAAACTGCATCGTTATGTCTGATAAGCTCTCTGAAACTATTTCTTTCCAAAATTCTAGTAACTAAGTGGAGTGTAGAATTTATAACCACTTGGTGCTTCTTGTGTTTGGATGTAGACTATAGAAGAATAATACTTGTAATTGTCAACATCTTGATATTATTTTTACTCTTATAAAAGACCCTGTGTGTTTTGTTATATCACAAGTTAAAATGTACTTCCACTTAGAGAAGACTGGCAAAAAGGAAGTGTGTGAAAGTATTTGGGTTTTTTTAGTTCAGAAAATTTGAATACCCATGTAATGATTACAAACACAATTTATGTTCTTAACATACCATAGATGTATGTAATTTAAAAATGGGTATTTTTTTTTAATTGTGAACTGGTGTAGCTTGCATACAGCTTTTATCTAGACATTGTAATGTATACATCTATATATTGATTATTTCTACCTATATAATATATATGTAATTACTACATCTATAATAATAATAATAATAATAATAATAATAATAATAATAATAATAATAATAATAATAATAATAATAATAATAATAATAATAATAGTACATTATATCCCCTAAATTCAGCCTTCTCCAGTGTTCAGTCATGGTAGAAAACTCCAGGAAACACTTTTTTACTGTACAGGATATCGAGCTGTGGCACAAGTTGCCCAGAGATTTTATGGAGTCTCCAACTTTGGAAATATTCAAAAGCCATCTGGACATGATCCTGGGCAACTGGCTCTAAGTGGCCCTGCTTGAGCAGTGGAGGCTTGGACCAGATGACATTCAGAGATTCCTTCCAGCCTCAGCCCTTCTGTGGTCCACGGTACAAAGACTTGACATGAATAGTTGACCCAGAAGGAACAGATTCTCTTCCTGTATAAATGCTTGCTTCTTCAACCAGATTTTTGTATAAACTTCTGAGCTGTCTTCAGTGGGAATATTAGAACAATTAGTTTCTGAACTGAGCAGACCTGAAGGGAAATTCTAACAGTTGAAGTCAATAGGAATTGCAGTTAATTTCAGCATAATCAGTACTCTGCTGGGTCTTTTATATCTAAAGAGTACAGACATAATTAGATCAAAATGTGGTTTTCTTATAAAATCAAATGCATTTAGCCATGGAAAGCCATTCCAGTCCTTGCACAATATTTATTTTTTATAGATTTGGAAAACACACAAAATTTAGACTCAGACAGGAATTTTCCCAGTAAAAAAAAAATCTTACAAAGTCAAAGGAATTGTTTTCTACTGAACTGTACTTGAGTTTTCCTTCATTATCATTTTTTCCCATCACTTTGTGTGATCCTTATTTCAAATTTGTGAAAATCACAAGCTTAAAGTTTACTAGTAGTTTCACACAAATGCACATACAGAACATCACATTCCCCAGTAGCTGGCACCTTTTCCGACTTGCTGGATGGTCCAATGTGCTCTTCACACACAGAGGCTCAAAATAGGAAGGACATTCATATAGAAGAGAGTTAGAAATTGGATTTAGTAAGAGGATTTAGTAAGAATGTAGGACAGTCACAGTAGCATTCAGCGTGACAAGTATAATGACCACCTTCTACTAATAGTCAATCTGTGCCTTTTGTCCCCATTTTTCCCAACTTGTTCTTTCTGGGTTGGTGTTGATCCCTCCAACATTCCATAAAAATTGCTGTATAATCTCCAGAATCTCTGCTGTTTTCCAAAATAGTTTTTCCCTGCAGTCCACAGTAAGTCGTATGTCCCTTAAAGCAGCACCTCCCTGAATTTCCTTGCATTTACTCACTGACAAAATCTTTGAATGTCATGCAGTGACTTTCAGCTGCACTTTTATAGAAGGGCTATAGAGATGAAAAATGAAATTCAATTGTAATTGGAAAATGATGTTGTGGCATTCATGCTCTTTGGCAGTCTTTAAAAAAACAATTAGACTTTATAATGTGCATTTCAAAATTGCAGGACCAAGGTTAGGTTTGGTTACTACCATGTAGATCAAGTATCATTTTTTTAAGCAACACTACCATTTTTTCAGGAACATATTTTACTGAAAGCAGAGGCCTGCAACAGCCCCAAAGTAGAAATGCAGTAATCAGAACATAATTCTGGCTTGCCTTGAACCGAGATAGAATTATTTTATGATAGAGTTAAAAATACTCTATAGTATGTACACTGTATAACCACAATATATAAATAATTTGTAACACCATTAAATCAAGGTTAGGAACAATCTATAACCATTTTACTATAGTTTGTGACCACCAAAACAGCAAAGACATATGTAGCTCCACGTACAAGAAGGTAACTATATTTTTACGTATTGGTGAGAAAAAAAGAGTTATATTAGAAAAATGAATGAAACAATCCAAATCAAAAATCATCTTGAAACATTTAATGAAATCATTGTGATAAATTTGCTTTCAAAAAGGGACTTTAACCATATAAACATAATACCTGAATTTAGATGCAAAGAGATATTGAGATGGAGATGTACAAAATTCTTAGACATGTCTATGCTAGGGAGATACAATTTCTCTCTTAAGATTGTTGAAATACTACACTGAAAACTTCTGGATGAATATTTAAAAAATATGTGTTTCTACTTTTTCTTTGTTCATTTTCTAAATTTTGCATATTAAAACTGAATGAGATTCATTGGTAGGATTAGAAGAAGATTGCTATCTATTACACTTGTTACTGTTGTTTCAAAATGCATTTAAGGAGTGTAAGAACTTATCAGATTACTGAGAATTTTGATTTTGCAGTTAACATTAAGCTTTTAAGACAAAATAACAAATTTTTACTTGAAAAGATGTATTACTCAGGTATCTTTCTTTCAAAAAAATATAAACACTGAAAATTACTTAAAAAAAATCCTTATGTCTTTCAGTTATCTAAAAAAATACATAAATCCAGACTATTGAAAATTAAAGAAGGTAGAGAAATGCAAGCAGAAAGTTCAGAAGAAGAATGTGAGTCAAAAATAACTGCAAAAAAATGCTGATTTTATCAAAATTATGGCACGTTTTGTCTCTTGACAGTCTGTCTCAAAGCATTCTTTGAGCTGACTAGAAAACATGCTCCTAAGTATTTGTATGGATAAGAACCTCCCTAGTTGATAGGGGAAAAAAAAAAAAAAAGAAGTACTTACCATGTGTAGCACTTTATTTGGTAGTTTTTGTAACATCATTGGGATTTAGCAGAACAAACTATCTGCAAGAGAGCAGAGATGAAACACAATTAACGAGCAGACGTGTCACCAAGGCAAGTTACCACACCCAGAGTTCTGGCCCAAAGGTATAAATAAATCTGCTCTTCATCAAAGAAAGCTACCCAATAGGGCATTTTAATGCAAGCCCTAGGGAAACTGAGAATGCTACCATTTCTGAAGGCTGTATGAGCTTAACTATGATTAAAAGTGACAACCAACTTTCCCTCTCATCTGTGTGCTGAGATGACCTTACTGCAGCATGCCTGTATACTCATATATTTACACTGTTGACATTGCTTTGCAGAGATTGTTAGTGATAGACTGTAGTCTTTCATGCCAGAAATATAGCTAAATATGCTGTGTTCCTCGATTGTTAATACTGTTTCTGTTTATCATAAGAGACACTGAGAAAAAAATGTGACCTCTATTTTTATTTGTGCCATTTCCATTTGTTTGTGACAAAATATGCCTTTGGTTATAGATAATTACTATTAAAAAAATGTTGCAGTGGTAGTTATTTTAAGAAGACTGAGGGCTTGAAAGAGCAAAAAGATTCAGTATGCCTTAATTATAAACTTTGATTTTTGAAAAATCCTGAAGCACCATTTTATTTTTCCTCTTGTATATGGGAAAAAAATAAAAACAAAAAAAACAAACCACAAAACCATCCAATCACCCTGCTTAGCAACACTGAAGAGTGAAGTAATTCATGAAGACATAATGAGATGAAAGTGAAATCTCTTATGATTTACTTCTTAAGTACTTAATACTTACATTTTTCTTCCCTATAAATCTATATTATATCCCTATGTAAAAACACAGTAATAATAAAGCACAGTTCTGAAGAATGTGTATGTGAAAGCTGAATTCCCTAATAGCTAATTTCAGTCTTTTTTTTACTTTTGCTTGCACTTGCAAATTTAAATGCACTTTTTTTTTCTCCAACCATTCTTCTGCAGTTATTTTTCAGCCAGACCAGTTGCAGAAAGCTTGAATATACACAGACATTTGCACCTATAAGCACAGCACCAATGATATTCAGCTGACTGGGCAAGGGCACAAACCTATTAACAATGAGAAAATTCGGGAATGAGAATTGCATAATCTGTAGTTATTACATCTATGCTGTTCTACTATTTAGACATAATAACTATAGTATGGTCTTCATATATGCTCTGGGACTAGAAATCCAGATTTTCAGCTTCAAAACCTTGAAAATAATTCAGGGTTATATTCCTGAATGACAAAAATTTCTGGATTCTATTCAACCATCCATCTTTAAGTCTCTTCTTTCATTATCATGTTAATGCTTTCTTGTGATCTTCTGAACACTTTTACCATGACCAAAGAAAAAAATTCTAGTTCCTATATATTGTTCATCAGATTCTGTCTTGAAAGAATCAATAGACCCATTGTAAACAAGATGTGCTTCCAAAATAGCAGAGGTATTTTTGCCCTCACAAAATTATTAGCTCTTAATTCCACCCATCTATAATATTTTTTCAGTAGTTCTTTATATACTCTAAACTGGAAAACAGCTGCTCTAAAAGTTGCACAAATATCTCTTATTATCCCAGAGATTCACTTTATTATTATTATTATTGTTATTAGGAAACTTCATCTACAGGATATTATTTTTTACATTTGGTAGTATCAAGAATGAAGTTAGCCTTCAAAGTAAGAGAACATCTGGGTATGGAAGTAATTCTCTCTGTGGCATTGCATCAAAAAAGTGGATAAAATTTATTCAGTGTAATGCCAACTTGCTATAGCAATTTCACCTCTTAAGCTTCTTTGGGTATGTAGTGAGATGAGCAAAAGTGAGACTTTTGTTAACTCCAACTGAAAAGAAGTATTCAGAAATATAAGTGCTCCTGTCATGGAGTAAGTAATGTGAAACTCTTTTCAGAAATCTCACATCATAAAACTGCTAAAAAAAGTAGTTTTTCCAAAATGTTTTGAGCCAGATCCACAGCAAGTGTGAATCAGTATGAATTTATTGAATTACCATATTCCTATATGGTTCCATAATGAGACTTTGTGACAGGAATACATGCTAGAGTGCACACAGATAAATGGGGACTGAGTATGATGGTGCAGAAAATCCCTAATTTGATGTTGGAGGTTCGACTAGACGACCCCACCAGTGGTCCCTCCCAACCTTACCCATTCTGTGATTCTTCTTGTAATTTTTACAGACTTAATAAAATATTTTCAACATACATTCAACAAAGAAATGTTCAACTGCAATTTTTGCCCTTAAGGAATGACTAGATGTGAATGCTGTGTGCTGATGCTGACAACATATGAACCTTACTTGGTTGATTATTTCCCTTTGGAAATGATGATAGTGTCAAAATTTCAGTTTTTTGATCACATTGTATAAAGCCAAAAAAAGTAGCAATAATCTTTTCTGTGCCTGAATGAATTTAAATAATCATTTAATATTTATCTCATATAAAACAAAAAAATAAGCAAAAGAAAGGCATACACACTTTTTAATGCGGAAAAAATACTTTTATATATACTTCATTTAAGTGAGTGACTTCTTTTTTAACCCATGTATAAAATCTATTTTAAATGGACTATGCCTAGTTTAAGTTAATATGAATCAGTAGTATATTCCTTCTTACTTTTAGCAACCAGTTCTGAAAGGCAGGATACTGGAAAATCCCTGCTATTTTTGAGTTAAAAACAATACATACAGCTTTTTTAGAATCAATCTCCTCTCTTCTGTGTTAAGCATATCCTTTTTTTTTTTCTTTTCTTTTTTTTTTTCAATATTTTAACTGTTCACAAGGTCTACTTTTCCTTTCCAATTCTTCTCCCCACTATGGGTACAGGAGGGAGGAAGTGACTGTGGTGCTTTATTACCAACTGGGACTAAAGCACGACAGGTCAATAAAACCAGATCAAATTAAACAAAACAGGGACACAGGAAAAGTTAGGTGACTTATTCTAACTGTACAGCCTCCAATAAGTAAATCCTATATGCCTGTACATACATAAAACCAAACTTAACACAACTGAAATTAAGTGCTTAATTTCAGCACCTTACTTTCTCCTATTTTAGGGTCAGATTTTCTGTCAAGACAAATAAAGTTGTCAGAGGGAGGTCATCACCTCTTATCTAAGATATTTTTATACGTGCCTAAATTTAGTTGAACCAGATCTCAGCTTTATGTTCTATCTCAGTAAGGGCAGAATTAGTCAGGTCAGATCAGCACAGAGGAAATGGACATAGAGAAGACAGAATTCATGGTAAGTTGAATTCTCATTAGAATATATTAGTCCACTTTTTCAATGTGACTATATCATCCAAGAGAAAAAGCTGCCTTTTACTTCCACTGATGATACTTTAAGCATATAAAGTCACTGAAAGAACTGCCTTGATGTCAGTGTGTTCTAGAGGCATACCATAAGATTTCATAGCTTCTTCATATACAAATATATTGTTTACTTTTTTATATGAGGCAGTAGTGCTGAAAGATACTTTTCATACTTAAAAACCTTGAGATACTTTTAAATAATGAAGTATAGAAAAGTTTGCAGGTTTTTTTCTAAAGAAAAATTGCATAGAAGTTGCTTTTGCATCTACCAGAGTCTCATATAGGATAAGATATAGGGTCACTTAGGAGATAGTCTTACATATGCTAATTATTTAAAACAACAGAATTGACTGTACAGATTAAAGATATATTCATGGGCACACCTGTCTTCAAAACAGTTCCTGTTCATCTTTGAAAACTGGATCTTTACAGGAGGGATTCCTCTTTACTAGATTGGAACATTAACAAGCTGGACATCTACATTTGAGTTGTAGTTGCATTCAGTGCAAATGAAGAGAAACATGGCTGTTGAGGGAGTGATTCCTTTTCTCCTGCTCTGTAGGTCACTGCAAGGAAAAACTTGTTTGGCTGTCAGGGAGACCTTGTGAGGCAAGCTCAGACAAATTATTTCTCTCATGGTCTTGTGCATTTGTGCTAAAATAAAATAATGAGGGAGGGGATCCCTGCCTAGCTTTTAAAATAATTTGATTTTTTTTTTAATTATATGATTTTTTTTGTCATTTCTCATATTTTTTCTTGATTCAGACAATGCCAGTATTACCTTGTACAATTTAAAATGATAAAAAAGGCCTGTAGTTTTGCTCTCAGTATGAATCCGTGAAAGTACAACCAGCTTTTAATAATCTGAGGGCAAATTGACCAGTTCTAAAAAGGGACTTATTAATGTCACTGACTCATGCATTTTTTATTACTTTTGCATTTTAATGGTAGTATGTTTTTTTCAGGTTTTTGTCTGCTCATTTGCTTTTGTTCAGGCTTTGGCTTTTTCTTATAGAAGCTATTATGAAACTGTGTTTTACATTCCTGCTGCAAAGTGTGTTGAAGGTACAGGGATATTTTTGTTACTGCTAAGCACTGCTTGCAGCGAGTCAAAGCCTTTTCTGCTTCTCACCCCACCTCACCAAGAAGGATGCCGGAAGTTCACAAGAATTTGGGAAGGGACACAACCAGGACAGCTGAGCCACCAAAAGGATATTCCATGCCATACAGTGTCATGCTCAGCATATCAGCTGGGAAAGAAGGAAGAGATAGATGCTCAGAGTTAATGTGTTTATCTTCCCAAGCATTGTTGTGTAACAATATGCTGTGCTTTCCTAGAGGTGCCTGATAACCTGCTGTACTGGTTTGAAAACAAACCAGTAGGAGGTCACAAGTCAAGATTGAAATTAATAGAAAAAATTAGAATCAAGCAAAATAATATAAGGAAAAAAAGCACAGACAAAGTCAGATACAACCTGATACCCTATTAGGGTGGTGGTACAACCCAAATGAAGTGATCCAGTTGAAGTGATGATCCAATGGATGACCCAGTCTCCAGCTGAAAGCCCATGGTTGCTATCATCCTCTGGTCACCCAGTAGACAAGGCTCCCCTTAGGCAATTCTAAGGGCAGCTTATATCCAGGTGGGAATGCCCGGCTCCTCCCTCCTGGGTGGAGCATCTCACAATAGGATGAGATAAGTCCATGAGTCATGTGGTGGTTTCTTGATGGCCCATTGTCTGTTATCAGGGGTGGGGCATTAGCAGGTGATAACAGCTAACAGCCTACAGCTGGTGGTAATAGAATCCTTAAATACATCTGTTTTTAACCTAGGACACCTGCCTGCCCAGTGGAAGTTGTGAATTAATTCCTTGGGGTTTTTTTTGCTTACATGTCTAGCTTTTGCTTTATCTATTAAACAGTGTGTCTCAAGCCATGACTTTCTCCAGTTTTACCTTCTGATTCTCTCCCTATCCCATCAGGAGGGAGAGTATGAGTGGCTGTGCAGGGCTTAGGCACAGTAGTTTGCTTTTCTTTCTCAGCTAGGCAGCTTCTACATTCTGCCAGATAATAAAGGGGTAACTTTAAAAAGTAAAACAATACGAAAGATAAAAAAATAAAGCAGAAATTCTTTGTGTGGTCATGTCCATGTTAACACAATTTATAGGCTGTACATAGGATATAATTTTCCAAGCTAGATTGCAGACATGCTGGTGTGATCTATCTAGCAACCCATACTAGCTTTCATAAAGCAAACACTGAGAGTTCAGATAAGGAACAATTCCACTAGAAATTCATTTCAACTTCCCCTGACAACATGTGTGTGACTGATGCAACTACAATTGTTTAAGTTAGTACTCAGTTATCCTTTGTATGTCAGTTTCTCACTAGGAGATTTATCCAATAGCTAGTGAAATCAATAGACATAGAACCAACTCCCTCTCTGCACTTGAGGGGGCACACATATATACAAAGGTGGTACTATAATGTCTCTTTAATAGTAATGATTGACAAAACTTGATATTTCTTAGTTCCTTACTTCATGCTATTATAGGAAGAACATTTTTCAAATAATAGAAAGTAAAACTATAATTGTTCTGTATCCAGAAAGCAATTTGTGGCAATAGCTTCACCATCACAAAAAAAAAAAAAAAAGGAAAAAATGTATATAAAATATTGTGACATAGATTTTACCTGTATATGTCTTCATATAGATTATATTCATATATGTCTTCATATTGAAGACAGTTTGTAAAAAATAATCAACCAAAAGAGTAGTAGAGAATACTCATGTACCAGTATCTATTTTCTGTATCTATGATTTTTTCTAACAAAGAGAGTATGCATCATGATAGAATTTTTATGAAGAGTAGATATAGTTTTTATTTTGGGGGTTTTTCTTTTGGCCTTTCACAGTCATAGTTAAAGCATTTCACTTGCTGGATAACATGTGAGGCAGTGTCAGTGTTCAGCAGTAATAGATATAAGTGACAACTTCACTCCCATCAAAACTGGATGGAGGTAATTACTGATACTGTCACAGGCCTGGCACAGATCACTGCTTGTAGAATAGCCACATCCCTGCTAAAAAATATGAATGTCAGAATGAAGGATTTTTTCCTTTTTCTAGCTGCCCAATATGATTAAAAGATTTTGCATTCTAAGGCCCTTTTTACCTAATACTATTATCACTGAAAATAGCTAATAAGCCATTACTAAATTGGATGTCCCATTTGTGCATCCCATAAAGGAATCAAACTAATAGAAAACTCCATGCTGAAGCTCTTGTAATGTATAGTTCATAGTTGACTCTAGATTTTGGATTGCTTTATGTGCCAACCAATTTAAAGGTATATTATTAATTGTACAGAAAGTTAAAGAACCTTGCTTTGACACATTTGGTAATAAAATTTTTCTTCTTTTCTATTTTTTAAATGTAAATAAAATTTAATCATAGCACAGAACAAAAGCTGGCAGCAGGTGATCGGGAATCTGAAAACTAATACACAACTGACTACAAGTCTAAAAATATCATATTTCTTCTTCACTATTAGAAGCATGAAAGTCAGAAAGGAAGAGAGTAGGAAACAAAATTGCTGTTTATTTAGCCTCTATTCTCCATTTATGAGCGCACTATCATGTACTTTGGAAGCAAAAGTCATGAAGGTATTAAAGTTAGTAATTGTCTTTGTTCAGCTTAATTGAAAGAAACAATAGATGGCTCCCAAACCAAAACGAAAGCATACAGCTTCTAAAGCCAAATAGGCAAATTAATTCACCAATTAAAGATGTGTAGATTATTAATTTCTTTCCTCTTGGACAATGTTGAATAACAATGTCTGAGTATATTTGTGCAACTAATGAATGAAAATGGTTCTGAGAAATAGAGTAAGACAGTCTGAACACAACTGGGGAAAGGACAGCACACACTGTCCTGAAAGAAACCCAGACAGGAAATTTTAGGTCAGCTTCTGCCTGAGAATGCCTTGAGGATGTGAGAATGGAACTAGCTTCTCATAGTTACTTTACTCTTCTCAGAGAAACAGCATGTTATTTATTTTTAGTGAATAAAAATGATTGTGACAAATTCAGTACATTACTGCACCATTAAATTCTCCTAATTTAAACAGTCCAAAAATTTTCCAAGCTCTGTCTATTTTAAAGTGGTAATGTTTTCTTATTGTCAGGCAATTTTTATATTGGTAATTATTCTATAAATCTGATTTATAAGAAGGTATGGAGTTTAATTTAATAATATACCTAAATGCCTGCTGGTTCAGCTTTTAAAATTTTTGGGTTTGTACTCCGGAAAAATAGATTTTAAAAATTATTATACAATTTATAAGTGAAATTAGATCCATCAGCAATATATTTACAGGAAACCTATATGCACAGTAGAAAGGTACCAGAAAGTAAGCACCGATAATGTTTAATGTTGAAATACTAAGATTTCTCTTTTTTTTTTGTTTATTTTTACTTTTCATTTCATGAAGGCCACTGATTCAAAAAGGCCTGTTTCCTATTATTTAGGGCAAAGTGAAATTGTTTTCTGAGACTAGGTGCCCAAAGACATCCTCTAAAGAATTTAGCAATTTATTTGGTATGAAAGCTGATCAATTTTCTATACTTGAGGACCACCTGTTCTTTCATTTGAAAGAAAGGCACAGATTTGTGGTGCAGACCATGCAATGGTATTACTATGCAGTCACTATCACAGTCAACATAACTATATTTTTTTTTTTTTTGAGACTATAAGAAGGTATCATGATCTGTAAAGTAGAAAAAAAGCCTGACAGCAGAGGTGTCAAAAGTAAGCAGATACTATCCTTACATACCCAGAATCCCAGAAGGGGTAAATTTGGAAGGGACCGTAGTGGGTCATCTGGTCCCACCTCCCTGCTCAGGCAGGTATGGCCTCACCAGGGATAAGTAGAGAGACAGCATCACCTCCCTCGACCTGCTGACAATGCTTTCCCTAATGCTCCCTATGATACTGTTAAAATCCAATTATTGAGAGATGCCTCTACCCAAATTAAGGTGCAAATGAGACCACATGCCAGAGTCAATAGTATGGATTTTATTAAACAGTAAATAATGAGGTTGGGAGAGATAGAAAGAAATAGGGCAGAGGAGGAGAGAGAAAAAGAGTGAGAAAGCAACAGATTAAGTAGAAAAATATCACCACTCATGTATCCAGCTGTGTCCCATTGGGTCTTTCTTCACCCTGGGTTTCTTAGTGGTCAGGGTCTTGAGGTCATTCAAAACTCTTCACTATTTATGCCTCTTAGCAAAAGTAAAGGAATCATTGCTTATTGTTCTCTTATTCTATTGGTTAAATGACTCCCTCACCCAGTGTTAATTAGTCC
This sequence comes from Rhipidura dahli, assembly GCA_013399225.1. NCBI lineage: Eukaryota > Metazoa > Chordata > Aves > Passeriformes > Rhipiduridae > Rhipidura > Rhipidura dahli. Next base: position 385,009 of record VXAC01005869.1, on the reverse strand, counting down.
CATGCTCAGTGTTTCTCTTGAGTCTTTGGGCCTTCTATCTTCAGTGGGTGGGCTATGACCTCCCCTGCCAGACTCAGACAGAGCTGACCTTCAACACAGTTGCTGAGCTGGCCTTCCCTGTGGACGGACACCTTACAGTAATACATTCTTCTCTCCCAGCCTTTTTTACCCCCTCCCTAAGCCTGAGATAGCTGACCAATAGTAGTATCTTTATCTTGTCTCAAATTCCTTCAGTTGGTTAAACTTACAGTCCAAATTCCAGGAAGTGATGGAGTTGTATTTGGGAGGGTGGGGAGGGATTTGGGTTAGGGCTAGAGTCGTGTGTATAGAGATGGCCTCCAGAATGGGGCACCCCATCACCTTTCCAGGGACTGAGGTGAGGCTGTCTGGCCAGTAGTTCCCTGGGTCCAGTCCTCAGGCACCTCTCCCAATCTCCATAACATTTCAAGGATGATCAGGAGAGATCTTGCTACGGTGTCCACCAAGTCTCCCAGCACTCGTGGATGCATCCCATGAGGGCCTATGGACTTGTGAATATTGTTTGCCTATGTGTTCTCAAACCCAAACCTTCTTGATCAAGGGAAAGCCTTCCAACATTCCTTTACACTGTCATCCTGGGTCAGAGATTACTAAGGATTCGTCTTATCATAATTTTTATCTTTCTGTTTTGTGAGCATAAGAACATTTAGTTTTAATTTTTAATACGGTTTCACTTTTGAATTTCAAGATTCCCATTCTAAATATACCAAATGTTTTTCTTTCGGCTTGTTAGAAAATTTGACCAAAAAAGGTTTATAAGTCTCAGCAGAGATAGGGGTTTTTTTATATTTTCTTAACACTTCAATGCACGTAGGTACTCAATTAGTTTATTCACTACTTACCGAAATCACTGCTAATAGAATAGTGGTAATAATAAAAAGGGCCTTCAGCAGGAATAGTGTGGGCTTAAATGACAAATGAGCACCATTTACTTGAAGTTGTAGGTCATTTGTTCAGATGCATCCTTGGTTAGGAAATTGTCCAGATTATTAGATGGCTTATGCAAAGCAAGATCTCCACTTTCTGATGGAGAATGGTACGTGATAAAAAAGTACCATCAAGAGAAATGTGTAGTTACAGCACAGAAACAACATTTCACAGGATGAAAGCACAAATTGACTTCTCGCCTCCTGCAGTGTTTCCTCAGATCATATTTTAAACTCACTGGGAGTAAGAAAGGCTAAAACTAGAACAGTCTCAGCTTTGTGCAACCTTTGTTAATGAATTTGATTATCAAGATTGTCAGTCAAGTTATTTCCATCAAGATAAAATTGTGCACACTTGTTCTCTAATAACTAGAGAAAATTAAAAATTAAAAAAAATTGTCTATTTAATAATCAGAGAGATTATTTATCTCTGTGAGAGATAACCCCTTTTCCATTATTTTCTGTCATAATTCCTGTAGTTCGTAACATTGTCAATCTGCAACGTCTCAACATTCTTCCAAATTTCTATGACTTTTCCTCCTTTTTCATTTTCCTTCAGCATAATACCTCACTTCTTTGACATCCCTGAGCACTAGTCAGACAGAAAAGTAGCACGTGCTAGGCTCATACGCAGATATTTGTGGTCTGATTAAATACTCATAGCATAATTAACCACAGCATTTATCATAAAATCTTTTCACATTCATTTTCTTTTCTCTTCACCTAGATGCTAATCTTTAGCAAACTTGCTGGGAATTCCTCTCTTTGAAATCTCTTCTTCCTTTAGTGCAACTGAAATAAGGTAATGGGTTCAAGAGTTATCTAGAGAGAATTGGAAGTCACCCTCCTTGTAAAATGAGGACAAAAAAAAAAAAAAACCATAAAGGGACGAACATAGTTACTTAGTTACTGTTTATTTCCTAGAGAGTTTTGGTTGCAGATTTTTCCTGAGGGTGGAATTGGAGTTGATGGAGGGCTTCTGGTTTAGAATTAAGGAAATGACCTACAAAGGTGATGTTTTAGTGGGTGTCTGCTTAGGCCACCCAACCAGGTAGAACAAACGGGTAAGACCAATAGCAACAGTCTCACATTCAAAAGTCTTGATCCTCACTGGGGGCTTCAGTCACCTTGATATCTTTGGAGGGTATCACACCAAGGCATGCACGATCTAGAAGGTTCCTGGAGTGTATTGGTCATAAACTCCTCCTACAAATGATAGAGGAGTGAATGAGGAAAGGTGCATTTCTGGATCCGAGAGTCACCAAAGAGGGGATTAAGGGGATCATTGGCAATGTGGAAATTAAAGGCAGCCCTGTCTATGGTTCATAAAATGAAGGAGTTCAGGATCCTGAGGTCAGGGAGGAGAATGAAAATCAAGCCCTGCAAACCTGGATAAGGGGAGAGCAGACTGTTGCCTCTTCAAAGACCTGTTCAGCAGAGTCCCATGAGGTAAGTTCCTAGAGGGAAGAGGCCCAAGAAAGCTGGTTAATGCTCAAGTATCACTTCATACAAACTCATCAGACCTCCATCCCAAATCAATAGCCGGTCAGGTAAAAATGCCAGGAAGCCTGTGTGGGTGAACAAAGGCCTCCTGGCCAAACTCAGAAATTAAAAGAGAGAAAATAGAGTGTGAAAACAAAGTTAGATAACCTGTGAAAAAAAACCCAGAAATGTTGCCTAAGCATCCAGGGATAAAGTTATGAAAGCTGAAACCCAGCTGCAATATGATTATGTACAAATGCATAGGCAATAAAAGAAAAATGTGGGGCAATGCTCCATGATTTGGTTACAGTGTGAGTTATAGAGTGCCTTTTTCTCTCCCAGTCTTTACTTACAAGATCTTGCATATGTGTGAAGGCTGAGAGTGCTGGGATTGCAGCCTAGAGAAAAGGTTTTGGGGGGTTGTTACTCATGTATATGAATTCCTGAAGAAAGGAGGTAAAGAGGATAAACAGGCTCTCTCAGTAAAGCCCAGTGTCAGGTCCAGACAAATGAGCACACACTGAAATGCAAGAGGTTTCCTCTGAAGGTCAGGAGACACTTCTTTTTTTTTCTTATTTTTTTTCCTTTGAAGGTGTCTGAGAACTGGAATATGTTGCTGAGGAAGGTAGCAGAGCCTTCATTCTTAGAGATATTCAGTATCTATCTAAATAATGTGTTTGACATAAGGCACTTAGTGGTCTTACTTGTGCAATGTGGTTGGACAAGATGATCTCCACAAGTCCCTTGCAACCTCAACTCTTCTGTGACTCTTGATTTTGAAGAAAGGTATTAATCCAGAATAAAAACAATGGTGTCTTGAGATAAGAAAGTTTCACAAGTTTAGGATAATTCATTTGTCTGAGAGATTGTTTCCACTCCAATCTGCAATAACATTATCTAGGATCATTATTAATTTTAAAAGAAAATATCATCAGGTCATTTAAGATGTTGGCACACTTCATGGAAAAGTCACGAACATAACAGGGGCACCTCTACAGCCTTCCCATACAGTGAAAACTGTGACAACCTACAGGATGTTAACACCAGAATGATTCAAGATGTTAGCATTATGTAGAAATTCATAAATCAGAGTTCAGTGATATACAAAAAATCTTTAAATATAACTTTAAAATTCTCTGTTAAAGCAGAGAGTTTTAAAAATACTACTACCTCTTCAAGAAACAAGACCATTTAAAAAACACCTGAGATAATTTATTGATGGGTTATATTTTCAAAATCATATGCAGTTCTGATTGTTCTACTGGATTTCTTTACTCTTATTCTCATTAATTTTCATTGCCTAAAAGCAATGGTAAAGGAATGTGAAACATGCAATGTAGATAAAGGAAATATTACTAAAGCATTGCATAATAATTTGCCAAATGTTTTAATTCTTTGACTATTCAAATTTTTTGTTTGCGATAAGAGCTATGCTATCTCCACATTCTTTCTGGGAATATATTGTCTACAGTTCTACCTATTTTTGGCTTTATATGTCTCTGAGTATCCATAGAAAAGTACACTAATATTTTTGAACCTTGTGATGTGTAAAATCATAAGGAAAATTATTATTAAAATGTGAAGTTTTATGAAAAAAAATTAGAAATACTCTTTAAGAAAATAAGCTGAAGAAATTTAACACATTTATGTATTTTTATATGGCCTTCATTCCAAAATAAGTGGCTTACCTTGAGCTCTAAGTTCCAGTTTAATCAATATGAGGTTCCTTTCTGGTGGTTTTTGTTTGTTTTTCTCCTAGATTTAGAAATTTCTTTATAAAATTATATGAATAAAGCAAAGATAAACAAAAATGCTTGTGCATAAAAAAATTAACTTTTGAGAAAATCAGTATTAATTGCACCAAAAAATGGATCTATGTTCTTATAAACAAAATTTAAAAATAAATTATTTTCCTTCATGTCAATATCTGTAAAATCTATGCAATCTAAAAGATTATAAATAAAAGTTAAGGTCTAGGTGTAAATGCTAAGATCAGTTTTTCATAAATTTAGATGTATATAGATAATGTAGACATCCAAGTCACTCCAACATGGATGTCTACATGATTTACTGTAACTGGATTCGCTTCTGGGGTGTGATTCTTTTTTTTTTTTTTTTAAATAGACATTTGTTAATTGGATTCTCCCAAAGTGCTTGTATATCTCTGTTAAATTGAAAAGAAGTTTGAAATGAGTATCAGATGTGTTTACATTATCAGATGTGTTATGCACATATAATCAAGCGAGATTTATCCACTAAAACCATTTTGATTCTGTTACTTAGTATGAAGTTTGGATTTCAAGACCTAGTGAGTTTGTAGAAATGACCTTCAACAGGCTTCTAGTCAAGGACTCTCTAAAGATAAAAAGGTCAGCTTTTCAGAGACTCTCCACTTAAACCTGTACAACAGATGAGTGAAAATTGCTAAGTGCGAGAACAAGTCTCATCTCTTGCTTGAGAGGACCTTTCAACATCTATGTTGAATCAGAGGTACATTTTAAACATTTCTAATTACTTGCTGATGCAGAACTGCTTTTAAATATATCAAGAAAAAGGGGACATGAAAAAAAAAAAGAAGGGAGTAATAGCTGGTCTTGGCATAGTAACCTAACCATTAGGCAAATACCCAGGAAAAGCTAAAACTAGATTCCAAACCCTCATGAAGCTCATGAATTTCAAACATACATTATAGGGGAGAGAATGATTTTATAATGGTAAATTAGGATAAAAACAGAGATGTGGATACCTCCTAGCTAACTTGTCTATTTGATTTTTCAGCATATTCTTTGTGGATTTCACATTACCCTGTTTGTGTATAGACAGAAAACACCCATAAAAACACTACAATCCCTTATTTTCTCCTCCTCTCCAGCTGAACTTTGCAGCAACAAAGTAAAGTAATATTTACTTTCACCTGTTTTTTTCGATCCTCATGATTCTTCTTTTGTGTCCTTGATTACACAACAGCCCAGCATCACCAGGAAATAGACCTAAGACCTCTCCCTCTCTTCCCCACACCCCAAAATATCCAATATGCATGCAATATAGTATAAGGTTTTCTCTTTTCTGGAAGCTGCTACTGGTTGTCGTAATTTAGCGATATTTAACACCTTGCCTTATAAATCTAGGGTAAGTTTAGAAAAACATGAAGTGTTAGAAAGTATTGGAGTGGAGACAATCCAGTCTGCTGTGGAAGTAGAGAGTAAATCAACTAATCTGCTTGTACATATCCAGATTCTCTGAAAATTTGAAAATCCAGTTATTCTTCCACAAGTGCAAGGGCTTATAACCTCTGTTCCAAACAGCCTGGATCTGATCATACCCTACCTGAGTTCTGAGGCAGGGATTTAGTAAGACAAAGAGAACAGAAGACACTCAAGTTTCCTTTCTAACTCTTCATTACTGCATGAAGAACTTCAGGCACAGGAGTCAGTACTAGTCATATCATTATGATTGTGACTTTGAATGGGATATGACCTGATAAATACCCAAAGATGCTTGCCCACTGGTCAGAATACAACCAAAAAATAGTAATAGCTGTGAGCAGAATTCAATCATTTGTAAAAACAATTAAATTTATCATAATACTCCCTTTACCCTGAAGATTTAAATTATTTAAATAAACCTTGTCAAGCATGGCATTTCATTATTACAATTCTTAATTACAAGTGAAATGTCTATTTGAAGCTCTTGTGACTCTTTGTATTTATCATCAAAAAACTATCTCCAATAATATGCAAATTACACTGCAAGCTCCCACTTGGCAAGACTTACAAGAACTTAGTAATGCAGCAATTTTTCTTAAAAATGGCACCATTTAACAGATTAATTGCATAGTCAAAAGTATCCATAATTGCTGCTATACTTCCTGGAAATGCACTTATGGCTCAAAAGACTGGAAGTAAGATGGTAAGAAAAAGTTGTCCCAACAAACTGAGTTTTTGTACAACTTTTGGCTGAATAAAGGCCTCAGCATAGTGATTGTTCAATTATCATATTCTGCAGTTCTAAATTTTTGGGTAAGGTCTGTATGTACATTCATATAAAAAGCTTTCAGTCAGTGACTCTAACTTAAACCCACTGGTTTAAGCAATGCTTATAAAAGTAGTGATCCACAAACAATGAATGAAACAGATAACTGGTTAGAGCAAATGAAAACAACATAAATTTTGAAAAATATATTTAATTTTAATAAATGATACAAACTATTCATAATCCACAATATTTCTCAACATGTGTATATTACATTATTCTAATATTTAACCTTGTATTGATAAACTACATAGTTGTTATACTATACACAATATGACCTTTTGAAACATTGTATATGGTAAAAATATAAATTTTCCTGCTAAACAATCACAGTTAAGATCAGCAAAAGTTTTACAGAAAGAACCTGTCTTCTGGTGAAAAAAATCAAACAAATAAAGAATACTCCTTGCTCTCCATTCATTACATTCTTTCTCAGTTTATTCCTGAGTTTCATTGTCTGTTGAGTATGAGTATGCTTATGAGCTCATGAATCATAATTTTCTCCGGCCTTCTTATTAGCTATCAGAAAAAATATGTTAAACAACATCTGTGGCTGATCTATCCTGGTTGATGAATATGTTGCTTGCTCAGCATAATTTAAGTCTCCCTTCCCCCAGCCCCCAAGCCTTTGATTTATAGAGAACTTTTAAGTAGTAATAAATTTAAAAATGGCTGTACTGCTTTTTTTTTTTTCCTTGAAAAGCAACAATGTTGATAGGAAAACAAAAAAGCTAATTATTAGACGATAAGAATTTCACAGAAACAATTTTAAAATTTTAAGAAACCATATTAGTTCTCTGTACATATCAGTTAACACTGACATGAAGACTTTAAAGACATTGCTTGATAAGGTAGGACAGGTGAGGAATTTTGAAAACTGAGTTCCATGACTAAACACACTACTTAATTTTTAGATTTATCTGTCTTCCAGTTTTGACTCATTCTAGTTTGTTCTCTCCAGGACAATGTCCATTTTGTATGATGCTGGGAATACTTTATTGCAGAAACAGTTCCCAGAAGGCACTGCTTCTGTCTTCTTTTCGCAGTCCTCCAACTGTATTTCATCAAATTTTGCACCCTCCTGCCCTCACATGTTCAAGACACACCCTCAATTTCATAAAAACATCACTCTGTTGGTCTGTAGCAGCTTCACATTATTTAAATAATCCTAAAAGTACAACCATAGAAGTACTCCTAAAAGTACCCTAAAAGTACAACCACAAAACTAGTAATGAAGGTACAGAGGTCAGGGCAACACTGTGGGACCCAGGAAAAAACGCTGTGGTGAAAATAGTCTACTCTAGCAGATGTGTGGACATGACCAATATGGACAATATCTTCCAGTGTTCACAACAAACAGATCATGAACTCTTTGAAGCTGAAGTATTCATCAAACCTGTAGCATATTATGCAGATTCTGGACCCAAGCTGATTGATGAAAACATACAGGGATCATTTTACTGTAAAGGTTAGACTGATCCTTACCATATACCAGTATGATTTATCAAAATAGGAATAACTATGTGGGTAAGGCTTTGATTCCCTTCATTGCACATTTCTAATTACCTCTTTGGGCTACTGCCCACCTGTAAATAATAATAATAAAAAAAAATTCCCAAACAAACAACTGGAAAGATGACCTAAATCGTATCAGGGAATTACTCATGACTGCTATCAAAGCTACACCACAGCTATGTTTAATTTATGATTACAACTGCAAACTGGGTTCTTGTTCTTGAGAGTAGATATAGTTTAGATGATTACTTTAAGAGTTCATCTGTCATTGTGGTCAGAGACATAATTCTTAATTGCGATCTGGAAATAATAAAATATAAATAAATTATGTTGCATCTTATAAAAGTCTTACATTACCAGTTAACCTAATAAAGTACAGCTTTGCCCAAGCAACTTTTTTATTTAACTTCATTACCAAAATACCAGAGATGAAAACCAAGAGGTCCAGTTCTCTTTATTGACCTAAAAACTAGGATGTAAGTACACACATGAATTACGGGGATGAATGTATATATAAATTTTTCTGTCATGTGTTTATTTTCTAATTTGTAACTGAGGCAAAATATTTTCACCAAGAAAATATCAATTATTTTAGACTTTCAAAAAATAGTTTCATTAAATTTGTATTTAAAATACAAAATATATAAATATACATATTACATATTTATGTATAATATATATATCTTTACATGCATATTATATATTATATAGTATATAATATGCATATATAATGGAGAGTACAAATAATTTTTTTTTTTTAAAATTGCTCTGTAGATTCACCTTGCTTACTTGATAACCTGAATGTCTTCGTAGCTACATTTGAGACAGTCAACCTGGGTCCTATCATCATTTAATAGATACAGGCACTTGCACTGTTCATCTGGCCCATTAAAGTCCATACCCCTGCCCACATATTTTAGATGTATGTATGAGTTAAGTTTCATGGTGACTCTTACACTGAAGATTTAAAAAGATCTTTATCCAGGTTATGCACCTGTATATAACAAGTTCTTCCAATTTAGACAAACTCTTAGTACGCTTGTGTACTGAATTGATTTTTCCTGCTTAGAAATAAGACTCTATGGTTCTATGTCCTAGTTTTATAACTCCCAGGTCCTGGATTACAATTATTTTGGTGCTTCATTTTGTTTATGTGCTCTTTCAAATCTAGTTATACTATTTCTAGCTAAGACCTTTAGTGCACTGGACAGATTTCAGAGGACATTAATCCTAAAGGAGTCCCAGAAACTGTTGTAAGAACGGGCAACAGGGAAATACACACATCATATTGTTTACTCTTATGCGCTACTTTTGACCACAGACAAATCAAATGTCTAAGTAGAATGCATGTTTGCTTCTTACTTCTTTGTTAAGACATATTTCTGGAACTGGTAAATGAAGTTTTGGTAATTTCTGACAAGGAAATGGGAATAAGGTATTGTGCTATCCCAGGAATCAGCCTGAACATGGAAGGGAGAGTGAAAAGAAGTTCTGTACTGAGAAATTAAGTACAGCAAGAAATATTCAAGGCCAGTAGATTGTCTACTAAAGAATTAGCACTATGTCTTTATCAGCAAGTCTGCTAATTCAACGACACCTTGAAGCACTGATTGCAGCACAGAAACACTGCACCTGGAGGAGCCTGTATGCCCACACACACCTGAGAAGGCCCCATGGATCAGCACATCTGGTGACAAATTGTAGGCAGTAATATACAGCACCATGTTGTATTTTGACTCCATATCCAAAATTTTCATTTTCAGCACCTTCAGTCCTGCTATTTCAGTACTTTGATTACAACAGTTATTTTCTTATCTGGACATTTCTAGCCCAAGAATAATAGAGAATGGATTCCTAAAAGTCTTTCTATAGTCACCTGAGGGTGCAGTAAAAGCCTATATGAGGCACATAAACATAGTTCTACCCACATATAATTGCTGACCTCATCTTTGTACTCCCTGCCCTGGTCACTGGCTTCCTCTTTCTCACCCCAAGGAAGAAAGTGGCATGATGGGGCAGAAGTCTTAAACAGGAACACCTGGTACTGTATGTAGTCCCTGATTGCTCATAAAAAACAGTTGTTTAAGACTTCCTAAACTGATATCTCACTTTGGCTGGGTACTACGAAAAGGATAATAATATATTGAGCATTAAGGAAAAAAAAATTGAACACTGATGGATGAAGGTGACAGAAACAGGCAAGAATCATTGCTGGCTTACACACTCCTGGCTGGCACTGCTCACCTGCTGATTGGTGGGTAGAGTACAAAGGTGGTTATTGCTGCCTTCATCTCCCCATGCCTCTTAGGCAGACACAAGCTGCATGGAATGGACCTCTGGTGGAGCCTATATCTATACAATCTGTTTCAAATAAAAAGAAATCCTTGAAACTTACAGATAAAATTCACTCAGTTTAGAAGAAGCAGAGTTCAAAAATTCAGTGTGAGTAGCTCTTCTGGTCTCTAGGGGACACAGGCTTAAAAAAAAAATGAGAGAGAAAGAAAAAGAAACCAAGAAAAAGTAATCGACCCGAACAGGAGACAGTAAGAGCAGAGAGAATGAAGATAAGGTCCTTGAAAATACTAAGCTTAGAAAAGATAAAAGGAAAGGCTGACTTTAAAGCAGACTCACTGCAGAAGGTAAGTGATACTATAAACATGAATAAGAGTGAGGCGCTATGAGCTCACTGATATGTATAAGGTGTAACCTAGACAGAGTGGGTTCAACTCCTTCATATACATTTCATCAGGTTAGAAAAAAAAAATAAAAAAAACCAAAACCATAATGAAAAAAGAAATAGAAAACATAAATACCAAAACCAAACCCAACCAACTAAAACAAACAAAAACCCCCGAGAAAACCCACCAAAACCCCTCACTAGCTATGGGGAAAAAAATAAATGTTGTGTAATTGACTGAGAAACCAATACCTATAAAAAATTACCCAAAAAATTCCTTGATTAAAAGTTTAATAAGATGAAAAAACTCTCTTCTAACAGCTTTCAAGAAATATATAATTATATTATAAAACTATTATATAATTATTAATATGTTAATACTTATGGCATGTTTCTTTTGGGGTTTCATTATCACTGGCAAGTTCCAGATTGAGGTTCTTGAAGAGAATGAGCAACCAATCACCAAAAGTCTTCCACATGGCTCAATCCTATGTCTGGTTAACAGATTTTTGAATTCCGTGGATGTAGGAGTTGAATGCATCATCAGAAACTTTTCTGAGATTACCAAACTGGGAGGATCTGTTGACTCATTTGAGGGATGATAGGCCTAATAAAGTGATCTAGACTAATTCAAGCATTGAGCAATTATTAATTGGATGAAGAAAAATGAATTATAACTTAGAGGACTTTTCAGGCTCATCGAGAACAGATTACAATGTAATACTTTCAGAGATTCAGAAAACTTACTTCTTAAAAACAGGTCTTCAGTTTTCATCCTTTCATCTCTAATAGGAAAATTTTTAATGTTCTCATTTTTCCATTGATTGGAATTCTTTCTAAATTTTCAGCCTATATTTATTTACAGGTGTTTTATACCTGTTTATTTTTGTTTTCTGCATCGCTTTTGAGATTAATGACTAATTTTGCTTTCTGGGTTGTTGTATGTTCATCTATATTAAACCATCTTTATTTATATCTTCAGCTGCCCCTTATACTTGTTCAAGAAAATGTTAATGGTTAAAGAAAGATAATCAAAATGAAGCATATCTAACTTTCTATCAGGGCTTTGTAGACTGAATTTTATACTTTTACATTAGTTATTAGGAACACACCCTAGGATTATAGTTTACTTTTACTTATATCCTTCCTGTACCTGCCTAGACATACATGAAGCTTTTCCTCTGTCGCTTCTGATCAGTGAGATACTAGATCATAGAGGACTTTCCTTGTTGCTGTCCTCTAGTTGTGTAATATTATACTCGTCATTAAATTATTTTGTTTCTGTTAATCAAGTCCTCCAAATGCAATTTTTGTTCAAAAGTAGTTACACAGATGTTGTTGCAGATTGTTCAGATGGCACAATCAGTCCAAACCAAATGCTTTTTTCCTTTCAGATCATAGAGTGATACACCACAACAAATCATACAGACTTCCTTTCTACAGTGGATGTATTTCATCACGTTTAGCTTTGTACCAATAAGTGTGAAAATTTCAAAGCTATATTAGGCTGAGTATAAATATTTGTATGGTATAATTACACAATATGATTGAACACAGAGCACCCTATATATACAAGAAAAAACTGGCAGTCTTAAGTAAGTATTGATTTTAATCCAGCTCATGGAACTGGTTTTGTACTTTACATAAGGCATCACTTTTGCCTGCAGGAAGAGGTATCTATTTATATCCTTAGATATAAGCCAACAACACATTTAAAATTCAAAAGACCTTTGAACATGTTTTTCTTTCTACTATATACAAATGACAAGTAACAGTAGAAAGTGAATTGTCATCATAATTTACATTTTTCCAGTACAGTGGAATTTAGTTACACATTTCCCAACCAATTATTAACAATAATTAACATGGATTAAAAAAAAAAAAAAGAAACAATAATTAGTTATTCTATTGAAACACAGCTTTGCAGTGAAGATATTGCTGTAACAAACCTAAATTTAGAGGATTCAAATGAAGTTTCTTGTTTTATTACTCTATTCTTTACCAAACTATATATATATTCATACACATACGCAGATTTTCTCTTACTATCAGTACTAGCAGTACTATCACAGAATGCATTTGAAGAGGAATCGTTCCCTGAAAATTTATGTCTTTTTTTTCCCCCTTTTTATTCTTGAGGGAATCTAAACACCAGATTAAAAATATTCTTTCCAAGATTATGAAAGTTAAATGACATGAGCCTTTTTTTTTTTTTTGTCACTGTAAAATATGCTGCTAAAAGTGAATGTGGGTACCTCCAGAATTCAACTCAGACTTGTAGTTAAAATAGTGTTTGGATATACTTTGCATGGTGATAAAAGTGATGAGAAGAAATTTGGCCTTTTATATATGCCAAAGACTAAATTCTGTTGAGGTTTTGTGCACACATGTAAAAGTTAAACATAGCCATGACTCAAAGAAGTGAACAGAGCACTCTGCTCCAGGAGTATATGCTTTTTATTCTGATAGTTCTTCAGTGCACCTGCTGCTGTTGCACAGTATTGTGCCACCATTTAAATAATTGCACTAGAGAAAATTTTTCTTAGAAAGCAGAAAAACTTCAGTGTTGTGTCAGCATAAGACATCTACTCCTGGATACCACAGCAGCCAAACCTCTCCTCTTTTTCTTAATCCAGTAAAATGATAAAACATAAGGTTAAAATGCAATGTTCTTATACACAATATGTAAAAACCTTGGTTCAGTTTTTCTCTTATGTGGCATTTGTCATAGCTAAAGACATTAAATACTAATAGCTCTCACCAGAGGGCACAGAAGTATCTTCCTTGGAGATGTCTTTCACTTGACAAAGAAAGGGTTTTGCTTATTCACTGTAAAAGTCCACAGCTCTTCCTTCCCAGTAGGCACTCTACTTTCTTACAGTTTAATTTTATGGCTGATGACACATACAAATGGCAAGCATCTTTGCCTGTTATTTTACTATGCAGTCCTAATGAAAAAAAAAAAAAAGGTAGCTGAGTTAGAGTTCATTAAAAATAGCAAAAGGGATTATTTTTTTTTAACATGTTCTTATCCAGAAAAAAAATTCAGGCTCATTTTCAAAAATTAAATTATACATGGAAGGTATTTTATTAAAAGAACTTTTATTCAATTATCAGACATTATTCAGCTATTCTCCATTCATTCACATGAAAATTATTGCCTTGCAGTATGTTTAATGAATTAGCTACGCTAAAGAGTCTTACTGCTTATCCATCTACAGATGCCAAAAGCCCAATGTAATTGTTTCAGCTGTGATTTGGAGTTACCTGTAAAGGTCACAGAGAAGCCCTCCTGAAGGGAGTCCTCAAAAAAAGGAGGATTCCTTACTTCAAGGATGTGTAGTGGTAGGACTAAGTGATATGGCTTCAAACTGAGAGTAAGTTTATATTAGATATCAGGAAGAAATTATTTACTATGGGGGTGGTGAGGCACCAGAACAGTTTGCCCAGAGTAGTTGTAAATGTGCCATCCCTAGATGTCTTTGAGGCCAGGTTGGATGGGACTTTGAGTAACATTGTCTTGTGGAAGGTGTCCCTGTCCATGGGATTGGAAGCAGATGATCTGTAACACCTCTTCCAACCTAAGCTATTCTATGATTCCATGACAGGATTTAAAGCAAGCATAGGGTTACAAAAGATGACATAATTCAAAAAATGGTTGAAGATAATAGACTTCTTCAATGAGTACAGACATCTTACCTTCTCTCAGAATTGGCCAAAATACACACTTTTAAATAGTAATCCTGCTTGGAAATGCTTGGAGAGCCCATAGTATCGGTACTCACACAATTCAATATACATGGACATCTAATTGAGTTGGAATTTTTCACTTTGCCTTCGTGCAGCTTGACTGCAGAGATAGGCTAGGCTCCTAAAAGTGAAAGTCTAGTCCAGATATTAAGTATTACATTTTTCAGGATATTACATCAGAGGAACAAACCAGCATCATGAGCTCCAACTGTTCTTTATTCCAAAATGGGAGAGTGAGAATGTTGCTATCTCAAGGGCTTTCCACCTGCTTTGTACACAGCCACAACAGCACATGTAGCAACTCTTGTTTCAGTTGCACTCCACTGCTGCATTCAGTCACATTCACAGCCCTAATTACATGCCTGGTTATAAACTTAACTCATTAAATTATCAAGTTATATGTTATTAAGATTATAGCTTTTTACGTCATCTTCAAATATCGACATTCAGAGCTATCTTGGGACTTTAACTGTTCAAGAAAAGACTATAAAAAATATAAAAGGAGTGTAAACACAAAAATTTAGCAAGTCAAAGTTTCCCCAGAAGCTTCTGTTTCCCCCTAAGTTTTTCTTTTCCTTTCGTTGGCCATCAGGAGTTCAGATTCCCAGTTTAGGAATACTGTTTCCTAACCACCAGAAATATGTATTCACATTACTAACTAATTATATCCAAACAGGAATAAATTTTGAAACCAGTAATTTTGATACATATAAAAAATTAAGACTTGTTTTGAGATGTTGTCTTGAAATTACAATCATAGAATCATAGAGCCACAGAATAGTTTGGAATGAAAGAAATCTTGAAGATCGTTTGTCCAACTGTAATGGGCAAGGATGACTTTCACTTGATCAGGTTGCTCAAATCCCTGTTAAGTCTGATCTTGGAACAGTCCAGCACTGGGACATCCACCTCTGAGAAACTTTCTCTAGTGTCTCACCAACTTGAGCATGAGAATTTTCCTTATATTCAATCTAAATCCATCCTCTTCCACTTTAAAACCAATGATCCTTGTCCGGTCAGTATAGACCCTGTTAAAAGGCCGTCCTTTCTTATAAACCCCATTCAAGTATTGAAAAGGCACAATAAGATCATCCCAGAGCCTTCTCTTCTCCAGGCTGAATAATCTCAACTCACTCCAACTTTCTTCCTAGGAGAGTTATTCTAGCTCTTTGGTCATAAATGCTGCATTAGGAAACAAACTGTCAGCAG
Organism: Rhipidura dahli; assembly: GCA_013399225.1. Lineage (NCBI taxonomy): Eukaryota > Metazoa > Chordata > Aves > Passeriformes > Rhipiduridae > Rhipidura > Rhipidura dahli. Next base: position 369,379 of record VXAC01005869.1, on the reverse strand, counting down.
GTTGAGGGAGGTGATCCTGTCCCCCTGCTCAGGCCTGGAAAGGCCACATCTGGAGTTTTGAGTCCAGTTCTGTACTCCCCTGTACAAGAAAGACACGGAGTTCCTGGAGTAGATCCACTGGAGGGCAACAAAGGCAATTGAGGGACTGGAGCATCTCTCTTACAAGGAACGTCTGAGGAAGCTGGGCTGGTTTGGCCAATGAAGAGATGACTGAGGGGGGACCCCATCATTGTCTATAAGTATCTGAAGGGACGGTGTCTAGAGGATGGAACCAGGATCTTCTCGGTGGTGCCAAGCAATAGGAAAAGAGGAAACTGATGCATGGGAATTTCCACCTTCTTTACTTTGTGGGTGACTACACACTGGAACAGATTGTCAAGAGAGGCTGCAGACCAACCTCACTGGAGATACTCCAGAACTGTCTAGATGCAATCCTCTGCCATGTGCTCTAGGATCACCCTCCTTGAGCAGGGAGGATGGACCTGTTGACTCACTGTGGTCACCCTCTGCCCTGTTCTGTGGCTCTGTGTTTCTCTGCTCTGCGGCTCTATCAGCTCCATATCTTTCTTATGCTATAAACCCCAGAGCCAGATGCAGTACTCCAGGTGGGTTGTTAACAGAGGAAAGAAAGTAGGGCAGAATCATCTCCCTAGACCTGTTGTCCATGGTGCTTTTTTATGCAACCAGGGATTTGGGCTGCAGAATTTTGGGCTGCAAGCACACAATACTGGCTCATGTCCATTTTTTAACTCAACTAGTATTCCTACTTCATTCTCTTTAGGGCTGGTCTCAATCCATTCATCCTCCTGTATGTACTGATATTGGCAATTGCTCTAACCCATGTGTAGGATACTGCACAACTGATGATAACTTCCATTTCTATGTTTTCTGGTGAAATTAATGAATTTGCATGTGGCCATAGTGAAGTTTGAACAAAAAGACATGATTCATATTAAATAGAAAATCCCAAATTAATGATCTCTGGTCAAGGTAAGTTTTAAAATAAAAATTTAGATTAACTGCAGCAATTAAAACAGCTAAGGCAGCAAAACAGACATGCAAGAACAGTCCTTGGACAACTCACTCATCAGTTTCATATATAAAAACCTGAAGATGTTAGCTTTTGGATACCTAAATCTAACACATTTCATTGTTACTCCCACTGTCAACATTAATGAGAACTCTTCAAGTATATTGAAGAGAAATAGATCTTTAAAGGATTCCATTTATTTTTTAAAGGATCACTTAAATCTAAATTAGTATTAAAAGGAAAGGAGTGCTGAAATAGTATTGCATTAAAATTGCATTAATTCTCTCTCTAGAATGACTGCCATGAATGTATCAATAATGTATTGAAGAGGAAGGAAAGAGAAGAGAAAAAAGAAAAAGAAAATAATGTTTGCAGTAATAAAAAAAAGAGTTTTACTTAAAGTTTATTAGAAAATATTTTATTACCTTCAAAATATTACCCTTATTTTTCTCTTATTAATCAGAAATTCATACGTAAAATACTTTATATTCTCATTTTCAATTTAATTATTATAATCAAGGTTATTTTAAATATATGTATTATTCATCTTGGAGGATCAATTAACATTTTCCTTCAGTTCAAATACTTATGGTGAATAATTTTCTACATAGAGGAGCATAAATTATTTTGCTTCTTATATAATGTACTTTAAAATACAATATATTTATAGTTTACTCTGCATAACTATTTCTTGTTGGGTCTTATAGTGTTTGACTGCCAGACACCCACCCAGTCACTCTCACTCACTCTCCCCCATACGACAGGAGAAGAAAATAAGATTAAAAAGTTCATGGGTCAAGATAAAGACAGGGAGGTCACTTATGAGTTATCACCATGAACAAAGCATAGTTGAAGCAAGGAAGAGGAATTTTTTCCCCCAAATTTAAATATTTTTGGATACTGAGAGACAAATATACTAAAATACTAAAAACTTCTTTCTTGCACCTTCCTCACTTTCCTGGGCTCAATTTCGTTCCTTCAAACCCAACTCCATTGCCTTCATAACCTACACCCAAGGGAATATATATATATGTATCAGAAGGGGTCATTGTAATAAAATAATCTTTTCTCCTTTCTTTTATTAAAAGAAATTTGAAGCATATATCTTATATGCTTAAGGTTATTTATAACACATACGTATTATTTTAGATAGAAGAATTTGCAACATCTTCTTCCAGGAACTCCAGGATGACAGTCTTCCAAATCTTATAGAAGAGAATTTGTATTTTCCATAGTGAGATTTTGGCCACATAATCTATGTCTAAATTATAGGCATTTTGTGAAATATTACAAAGAAAAATAAATATATATTTTCCAAAAAGTCAGTGCTAGCAAGTAGGTGTTATCTTCCAATTGTCCAAAGGATTTTAGAAAAATATTTTGCAAATAGTAAAATCAATTTTATTTCCAGTTTAAAAAAAACTTATCTAACATCTTTTTATTTGCTTGACAGGACAGCAGTACTAACATAAAAATTTTAAATATTCACACCCTGGGTCAGCTTTGCAGCTGGTAGAACCAGAATGATTTACACCATCTGAAAGAGTGGATTTCATGTGTTTGAAAAATGTGTAACTAAAAGTGATATAGTACAATATGTTTTCTTACATGACAGCATGTCTCAAGTGTCAGTATGTGATTTATAAAGAAAAATTTAAAAATGCTATTTAAAGCAAGAAAATAAAAGAGACAGCATGTATGGAAAATTCTTTATAAAACCTTGACTAGCAGCTATTTGTAACTTGAAATAATCATTAAGACTGATTTCTTTTTAGTACTACAAACTGTACCAGAAGCAATGACTGTGTTTAGCCATCAAAAAGGCAGTCTTTTGACATGTCTGAACACTTTACTACACAATTCCCTGTCATGCTATCTTTTGCCACAAAAGCTCCTCTGTATTCAGGTTCCAAGTTTTTATATGAAGTAGGGGGTAGAGAGGTAGAAAAAGGGTATTTTTAATGGTTCTTGATATTTTTCTTCTTATACTGTTTCACACTGTCTTTCACAGAGCTTTCAAAATTCTGCTGAAGCTTTCCCTCATACTGTAACATCTATGAATGAGTGAAAACTGACTGTAATGAAAACAAATTCAAAGTTACATGATCATTGACTCGGGTTTTTTTTGTGTTTTTGGTTTGGTTTGGTTTGGTTTTTATGTGGGTTTTTTCTTTGGTGGTGTTTTTTTGTTTTGGTTTTTTTTTTTTTTTGCGGGGGTGGGGGCTTGTTTCTTGTATACCAGCCCCTGGTATATATAGAAAAGGCTTTTACCTGTCTTTTCTAAAGTCAGCTCTTTAGTTGCTATAGCTTTTAATCAATAAACTACCTCTGATATGGGCTTCTGCATTGACTTTGAACATAAATATATGTTTTGTGAACTTTTCACTAAAAACACCATGCCCTATATGACATCTCTAAGACCTTTTTCAAAATGTTTTACACAAATGTTCCTGCTCAGTATATGAAGATGTTCTCGCTAAATACAGAGAGCTAACCATAATAACTAGTGAGTCAGTATTGTTTCTCTTTTCAACACTCAGTACCTACAGTCAAATGTCTTTAGTTGTAAATAATTAAACAAGGATTTAAGTGGTAAGTAATTCCCTTAACAACGCATGATAACATCAACATCTGTTTCAGTGGAACTTCTGTATAATATTTAAGCAGGATATCAAAGTCCCAGGTTTGCTTGTCATGGATTATTCTTAAGCAGATGTGTAGGGCAAAACAAAAGTGGAAATGTACTGAGTTCAGTTTTCAGGGTTATTCAAGGCTTTGTATTTACTGAGGGTTGCATAAAGTTTGTACACAGATAGGAGCAATAAGTGTTCTTCAGACTGGAGGGCAAAAGTTTTGGCACATCTGGCATCCATATAGTCCATGGAGGTACTCCTGCAGAACAGGCTGGTCACCTTTTTGGGAAAGACTACAGGCCATGTTTTTCAGTGGACAGCACTCAGGTTTTGCCTTTGAATTGACTGGCATGGGTTAAAATCAAGTAAATGTGCAATACTAATAAAGAGTTTGCATTATACCAGACAAATGCTTAATTTAACTCCATGTCTGGTCTTGTGTAAGTTTTGATGTAACCTAAGAATTCAGCTACATAGTTCTCACAGCCAGGAGGACATCACAAGTGCCAGTAAACTTAATAAGGAATTATATAGCAGAATAAGGAAGATAAACTGTCATGTGATGTTGTATTGAAGACGTCAGGTTATCAATATCACAACATACCTACTCACAGCTTTTAAGGATATCTCTTATCAGGAAAACAATGACTAGCCTATATTCTTGCTGTCAGGAAAATAGAGTAAATAAAATCAGAGTCATGGAGACTCCTTAATCTACGAGTCTCACTCCTTGACCTTGAAGCATCTGGGAAAGAAAGCAGCTGTAATACACTGCTGCCCTCTACCTTTAAATAAGTAAGACTTTATAGTGCTCCTGTTCCATCAGTGTACAACTGGACAACTATTTGTTATGTGTCCTTTATATGTATATAGACAAGGAAGATATCATTTAACACTTAACTTCCCACTGCCATTCATGGAATTGGGCAAGACTAGTTGAAATAAATTAGAGGTGTTGCACAATCTATCCCATGATCTTGCATTCCCACATTTCTAGATTAATTAGTTCATTGTTATGGTCACTCAGAAATGCTGAGTTAAGGAGCACTTTGAATTTCATGCCTTTGATTAATGTGGATCCATATCCATCATCTTTTAATAGAATAGTTCAGTATGACATCAAAAATCCAAATGCATGATAACAGCGTTAAGCTAGAATCCATTAATATACTATAGCACTGTTGGTAATAATGATGCTTTGTACTGATACTAAATATATGGTAATTTAATATCATAGCCTGCTATCTCTCTTGGATTATCTAGATATAGCTCCTTTTTCTATAAGTAATTTTTTGCTTTTTCTTCTTGGTAATTCTTGGAGCTACTGTGCTGAATTTATATTGTATGCTGAGGTCAACCAGGCTTGTTCGAGGTGAGTTTTACCTGCTTTGCGTCTGCAGAAGAATTGGAGATGTCTAGCAAGGTCAGTACAGGGCTTGCAGAGCAGACCTGACTTAGAGTCTCCTGAAGTGTGCTCCACATTTCCTCAGACAGTTGACAACCGAATTCCTAAATACTCTGTTTATGGAGAGAGATCAGGGTACAAGCCATACCTCATTAGCAAAGTCTGTTTTATTGTAAACAGAGATATTGAAACCAATATATTTATTTTTCACTCTGTGTGTTGTGCTTGTTGGAATATTGAGAGAGGGGACCAAAAAAACCCAAATCAATCTGCTAAGGTGAGGAAAGCTTTTCTCCCTTTCTGCTCTTACTTACTCATATTGTATTTTTGTCAAAATTCTTCATTGCTGATTTCTATTTTGTACCTAAGGACAGGGAAAAGGAAAAAGAGAACTCTTTCTTGAGAGCATTTAGAATTAAATGGACCAAAGAAATTTATATCATGATAATTTGTTGTGAGAAAAGCTAACAGATCGTTCTTGACTTTCCAACCTCTTACGTTACCCCTATATTTATAAGCATAAACTGAATAGAAGGAAAAGATCAAAGAATTGATTACTGGATAAAAGACAGAGTTAGTGGATAAATTAAGTGCCTGCGTGGAGAACTGAACACTAATAACAGAGACTTCTTCAACATACCAGATGAGGGTATTACAAGTTGAGATGGAACAAAATACAAAGATAAATAGGTTCAGATTGATACTAACCATGAACTATTGTGAGATTGAAGAGACCCACAAGGATTATAGATTCCAACTCCTGACTCCCTACAGGACAACCTAAAAGTTGAAGCATATAAGACTGTTGTCCAAATGCTTCTTGAATGCCAACCAGCAGGCTGGGTCCATGATCACTTCCATGAGGAGCTTGTTCCAGTGGTCAGTCACCCAGTCAGTGAAGAACTTTTTCCTTGTTTCCAATCTGAACCTCCTTTGATGCAGCTTTAAGCTATCCCCTCATGTTTTTTGACTGGGCACCAGAGTAAATAGATCAAGAGCTGCCTCCACTCCCCATCCTGATGAGGCTGTAGACAGCAATAAGGTCACCCCTCAGACTCTTCTATACTGAAAAACCCTGCTCCTAACAAGCCCTGCCCTCTGGTCCTTTCACCATCTTTCTTGCCTTCCTTTGGACACATTCTAATATTTTTATATCCTTTTAACATTGTGGCACCTGAAGCTGCCCACAGTTTCCAAGGGAAGGCCACACCAGTGCTAAGCAGTGGGACGATTACTGCTTTGGACCAGCAGTAAACACTGTGCATAATGCACCCCAGGGTATGCCTGGCTGTTGGCTGCCAGGGAACAATGCTGACTTGTATTGAGCTTACCACCAACCAGAACCCTCAGATCTCTTTCTGCAGGGCTGCATCTTATAAATTCTCTCTACCCTTGCAGGAATTAAGAGCTCCTCATAATTCAGTCTTTGCTGTCAAACTTTATGTGCGCTCAATTCCTTTGTTCACATCATTGATGTAGCTCAGACAAGGTGATCCTTCAGGCTTTGCAATCTGTTCATATACTCATGTTTTGTACTTAGGGCACTATACTACTGTAGAGAATAACATTTTGGTAATTGCTATTACAATAGCTATATATGTCTGTTAAAATAATTCCTTGCAAATATAAATAGCTTACTGGTTGAAAAAATTTTACCTTTAACACTTAAAGTGAGACCTTAACCACTGCACTAAAGTAAGTGTTCTAACCACTGCTTTCAGGAAGGGGGCCTCTGCACCTACAGCATTTATCTTGATACAAAAGATTCCATATGCTATGAAACAGAAGGATAATGATGGATAAAAACTGTGATTGGCAAATTGAGCTGGAATATAATAAACATTTTAAATATCATTCTTCAAAATTAAAGGGGTTTTTATGACTTTTCCAATGCTCAATGAATATATTCCATGCTGTTTTTCACTGTGCTATAAGCAGACAACAAAAGATTTTAATACTTTTGAACAGAATGAGTTTTACATAGATGGATACATAGACAGACAGATAAAAGGCTAGAATGAAGGACTGAAGATTTACCAGTGTCCTGAAGTAACAGCTGTTAAAATTTCCTAGGTTAATGGGCAAAGTTTGAAAATTGCTTTTGTTGTAGATTATGGACAAGGTATTATAATTATAAGGGTTTTCTGAACAGGTTTTAGTTAAAAACAAGTAGTAGTGGAGACTCTTGTCTTCTAGAATTGATGACGAATGTTAATTACATACTGCTAAATACTTCCTGAGAAGTTCCTACAGATTATAGGAAAACAGGCATTGAAGAAATAAATGTGTTTTCTTTGGCCCTGCAGTAATGAGTTCAGCACTATTTTTCAGGACAGATGACATAGAAATAATTTCTAAAAGTGACTAAAAGTAGAACAGACAGTTCCTAGAAAAGATTATAGCAAGAGGTTGATGTTTATGTAGGTGAAATTGATTGATTGTTTCTCTAGACAATGTCTCTGACAGTAAAAATATTGATGTAAATCATAAATATTTTATAGATATAGAAACTGACTGAGAAGTGAATTAGTCTTTCATTATTTAACACATAGCAAGTTTCCTCCATCATGAAACAAAACAATGCAATAGGACACAACTAGTTCAAGATTCTTTACAATTTTTTTAGCGTTGCTGACAGGAATAGCAAAGCCAGAAGTCTTTTAAAGAAACCTTTCAGGAATAAGGTGCACAAATATTTTTATATGCTTTTTACATATTTTATTTTCCACAGTATTTGTATTACGCATCTCTGTGTCTCTATCTGGCATCAGTAAGACAAAGAAATGTTTTTACAAGTTTCCTTAAACCTCCATTGGAACATCTTGTCTTGTTGTTACTACTTTGTTATTATTTCAGCTATATTTATTCTCAAACAATCAATACTTAAGCAAAAAGGAAAAAAAAAACCCAAGAAAAACAATAAAAAAGAATAATAGGATAAGATTGATCTTGGTTCTTCTTCTTTGATTAAGAAGCTAATACCATAATATCTCTTGGTAAAGGGCTGGTTTAACCATACTGACCATCAGCTCACACAACCTCTCACTCCCAGTTACAGTGGGATGAGGATGAGAATTGGAAGAGTAAAAGTGAGAAAAAATCTGGGTTGAAACAAAGGCAATTTAATAACTAAAATAAACGTAATGAATGCAAACAAAGCAAAATAAGAAACTGATTCACTACTTCCCATGGGCAGGCAGGTGATCAGCCATCTCCAGGAAGCAGGGCTCCATCACCTGTAATGGTCACTTGGTAGGACAAGCACCATCCCTCCAAATGTCCTTCCTTCCTCCTTCATCTCCTAGCTCTTACTGCTGAGTGGGATTTCGGATGGCATGCAACATCCCTTTGGTCAGCTGGGGTCAGCTGCCCCATCTGTGTTGCCTCCAGGCTTCTTGTGCACCCTTAGCCTATGCTGACAAGGGACCGTGAGAAATGGAAAGGGCCTGGACTCTGTGTGAGCACTGCACAGTAATAACAAACATTATATTACCAACACTGTTCTCATCACCAATTCAAAACAAACACCATAAATGCAGCAATGAAGAAAACTAATGCTATCCCAGCCAAAACCACTGCTGCTAGCTACCTGTGCTGATATAACTACAAGTCTTTGAAACAGGCCGAGTTACTCCCACTAAATACATTGATAGCATCCAATAACCACATTTAGTAGGTACAATTTTCCTTCTTTCAGTCCTAGCTATTTCTTTCTTGCCCTATTTCCTAGGACATCAACTAGGGAAGATTCCAGAAGACATGTTGATAATTATTTTATGAACCTATCAACGGTGCTTTAACAAGTAAAGCAGATCCAAGACCCTTCAGCAGCAGCTGATTTAAGATGCTGTCATTTCCTCCTGGGTGCAGCTGGGGTGGGATAACTGCTGATGCTGTTGTGAAAACAGCTGCACAAGCTATTCAGCCAACTGGAGCTGGCTGGCAGCAAGATGCTGAATACAAGCTACTGCTTATTTACAACAGCAGCATCCTACCAGGGAGCACTCCTATTTGTTGCTATAGTGGCTTGAAAGTAGTGCCAGGTAGGAATTTCTGAGTGTTTAATCCTAGGTCCCATTTCCAGCTGGTATTCCATTACATTCTTAAGATTACTAAAGGCCAAATGACTAGCTAAGTAATTTGGGATGTGATCCTGCAATGAGGAATGCAAAATGAAGTAGCTTTTCTTCTGCATATCTAGTGGTAAGAGCCAGCTGGCTGTATGGACCTAGCCACTGAGAAATGTGCAATAGTTAATGTATTCAGCTTTTTGGAGTAGATGGGTATAAACTTTCTGGGAGATTTGATATCCATAAATCATAGAGGGCTGTGACAGATAATTTTGTTTTGGAGACACTTCCTAGACTGAAAATATGCCCTCATATTTTACTAGTTTGGCTAGTGTGATGGAATAAAGCCTAAAATATTAACAGAAGCTATTCACATAATCAGTACAAATAAAGAATGGAGTCTCATAAATGAGTAGGATCATAAAGAAAAGTCCTTCCTGAAGCAGGATACTTATTTTATATTAAAAAGACAGCAATTTAGTAAGATAAATCTGTTAGTTTCCTCTGCTCCAGCTTTATTATTTTTTTTTTTTTTTGAATTCAGGAGATTACTGCAAGTTCAGTTTTTTCTTAACTTCTTTATTTTTTTTTTAATTTTTATTTTTTAAGGTTGTCAAAGGATTAGATTTCTTATGCTTTGAAAACTTTTTGTTCTAGAGTTGCTTACAACAAATGAAGAAATTAAGCAACAGCCCTTTCCAGAACAAAAAAATTATTTCTCATGAGGGTTCTTTTTTATTGGTGTGACACCTTAATGACAAGAAATGGAGCAACATACAATGTTTATTTATGTCATGTCCTATTTCACCTGTATGAAGCAAAAATATCATGAAGAGCAGAGTGGTTTAAAGGCAGGGTTTAGAATGAATTCAAAAACTACAAGAAACTATTCAGAGGATGAAGAATAGATCCAGGATGTTGCCTTTGGGGCTCATTTTTGAAGGACAGAAAAGAGATCTCCTGCATTATACTTGTAATGCTACAGCAGAATACAGACAAAAACTTCCTAGAACATTTGATTTTTTAATTTTTTTTAAATAACTCTATCAATTTCCATAAAAAAACTTAAAAACTCCCAAGTGACCTTTTCAGGATGGACGAAGTGGGGTTAAGGAGAAGGAAAATGGAATTTCCATGCTCTAAATATCGCTAATAAATCAGAATTTTTCTCTTTTTTTCTAGAGAAAGAGGTGTGATCTTGAACAGGAACACAGTTTTTTTTAAAAGCTCCCACTAAGCAAAATTCAGCTATGGGAATAAAAGGCAGTGTGAGGAAGCTAGAAACAGGATAAAAGAGTGTGATGGGAAGTTTGGATTCACTTTAATGGAAGTATGTGCAAAAAAAACCCAGATGACTTTTACCACATTCCAGAAACACTCAGAATTATTATTTTTCTCTATTTGCAAGTGCTTTCCTTTGCACATATTTTGGAAAATTTTTTGTATGAAATATTAAACCATGCTCTGGATGTGTATGTGAAAGGTGAAAAATTGTTGCTGTAAAATAGATTATATCAAGAACTTTGTCTAGACTTGAGGCAGTTGTAGAGAAAAAAAACCAAAACATTACAGCATGGTTACATACAGAAGTGACAAATAAGTTTCAAACATTAGCATATAACTGTTCTGAAGTTATTTCAAAAATATTTTGCTTTGGAAGCTAGAGTGCCACAACCAAGAATACAAAGAGAAGTATCCTTCAGTGGGTTAAGATGACTTTTGTGTTGTTGTTTTACTTATTACTATATTTTTTTTAATATAGGTGCTTCCAGATTTTTAGGTGAAGCTTCTTAAAAACAGAGTCTTAGATTTAAGAGATGTCTTTGTAACTATTTCATTACCATTGCTTTTTCTCTGGTTATTTGGAGTAGTTTCACTTTACATATTAATTACTTGTAAATAATTTTCTTCTAAAAATTTCTGCACATAGCCAGCTAATACAGTCACTTCAATTTATCTTTCTGTTAGTTATTTGCTTTTCATGCTCACAAAAGTGTGAGTCTAGATGGAATCTATTAAGGCCGATATATTTAAAAAAAAAAAAAAAGACACATAGAGGTTCAGTGGGATCAGTCATTTATGCTGAAGCAGTTAAAATAAAAGTTGAAAACTCTCCAGAAATGTCTGTCAGTCTCTCACATGGGTGATTTTTGTTCTCAGGAATAAAAGCCTTTGATAGCTCTTACTGTTTGCTCAAAAAGACAGAAAAATATTTGCTAAATTGCCTTCTGGAAACTGAAGGCACACTTTAGAACTATTCTTTTTTATGTGGCGGGAAAAAAACCCCAAACTACTAATACTTAAAAACAGAAGTCAAAAAAGGGAAATTGAAAATTCAGAAAAACTTGTTTGATATTCTGCTAGCTGGGTGAGTTGCCACAGGATGATGGGTCCTTAAAACATCTTTTGTTTCATTTGGCTTTTAAAACAAAGATTCTCTGCAAACTAGACTGCAGGGGCTATAGCAGGAATTAATGTTCGTTTTTCTAAAGGGTTGACCTTTGCAACTCTAGTAACTGAGAAATCTTTTGTGACACACGCACTATATTCTAAGAATGTCCCTATAAGAAATATAACTCTCAGATTCTAAGAAAAACTTCTATTGATAAAGGCTCATCTGAGCCACAGCATGCAAAAAAGCATCTGGGAATTGCTTGTCAAATGCAATTTACTCTGTGGGGCTCTGTGGAGATTTTAAAATCCCTTGAAACACAAAAAAAATTCCCCCATAAAATTTTAAAAATAAAAGTAACAGAAAGGACATTTAGTAACATTTGAAAGCTCACAAAATTTTAAATTAATTAAACAAAGACATTTTTTTCCCAATAGATTCTTTTCCCACAGTTCTACAATATGCATAGCAAACTTTCTGACCTCTAGAAACTGTCATTGCTGAATTTCAAATACGCGTATATATCTATAATTAATATATTCTTTAATAATTCAGAATTAGTAAAATCTGAATTTTAAAACCCTCTACTATACTTACACACATAACAGTCTTGCCTTCATTATCACCACTAATATACAAAGTATATAGAATATTATTTCTCTTTGTGTTCTCGTATCCACTGCAAGGTATGTTTGAAACTGGAATTCAAAATATATGGGATAGAAAGAAGAAATTAAAATGGCAGAGTAAGACTAGGAAATCACTGTAGTTTTGCCAATATTTTTATCCGACTTTGGTTCTTATAAATTGCCCTACTTTATGTACCACAAAGTGCTTGCTGCTTGCCCTCCCACAAACGAGTTTTATATGCAGTATCTATCAAACCACTAGCAAGCTAATCTTATTTAAAGTACAGTAAAGAGAACTCAAAAGCATAATGCAAAGAAGTGCTAGGTTGGCATAATGCCAATTCAATTTGCCTGATTTAAAATCAACTTCATTATTATGTGCATTTTTTCCTTCAATAATCTTAATTATACATTGAAAACATGAAGAATGGCATAGTAAATCTGTAGTTAGGAGACTTTTGACCAGGTTTAATCTCAAATGGTTTTATATACAGCAGGTTTATATATTTATATATATCAACTGGTTACTGACCACCCAATGCTTTTGCTAGCAATGAAATGATAACTCTATTTTTCCTTTCAGGATTTCATACCTTTTCAAAACAATCTTTTTCCTCTTGACTCCTTAAGCTTCTGCTTAGAAGGAAATAGAATCGACTAATTTAATTTGAAGGGACCTACAATGATCATCTGGTCCAACTACCTGAACTATTCAGGACTGACCAAAAGTTAATGTTGTTAAAGACGTTATCCAAATGCCTTTTAAACACTGGCTTTGGGCATTGACCAATTCCTCTAAAAAGCTTGCAGGTTTTGACTCCCTTCTAATGCTTCCTAATGTCCAGTCTTGACTTCCCCTGGAACAGTTTGAACCTACCTTTCTTGTGCATCCTGTCGCTGGACTTCAGGGAGAAGAGGTTGTCATCTTCCTTTTCACTTCTGTTCAGGAAGCTGTAGAAAACAGTAAGGCCACCCCTCAGCCTCCTTTTCTCCAAACTAGACAAACCCAGCCTCCTCAGCCACTCCTCACAAGACATGTCTTCCAGCCCTTTCACAGCTTGGTTTCCCTCCTCTGGATGCATGCAAAGACCTTCAGATCCTTCTCAAATTATGAGGCCCAAAACTGCTCACAGTACTCCAAATGAGGCCACAGCAGTGCTAAATACAGTGGGATCATTTTGACTGGCTAGTGATGCTGTGTTTGATGCATATTTTCTCCTAAGTTCCACATTCATCTGAAATTTTATGTTATGCCTGTACAGATATTTTTACAGCTTGTTCTCACCACTTACCAGTTTTATTGAAAGTCTGAGCCACGATTTCACAGCTGTACCATAATGGTACAAGACTTCAGATCCTTACAACAGAAACAGTGTCATTTCTAGGAGCCACAAAAAAATGTAGTAGAGGTTGCAGAGAAAAAGTGCTGAGCCTTACTTATTATTTTATATATCAGTTGACTCATACATTTCCTGAACAGAGAATCTTGGGGAAGACAATTACAAAAAATTACAAAAATTACAAATTACAATTTTTGTAAAAAATTACAAAATATTGATACATGTTTTAGGATTTTCTTGATGTTAGAAGGCAGTGCATCCTTTTATTTTTTTTTCAACTTCAGCATCACTGAGTTAGCAGAGGAAAACTTTAATATTGTATGTGTCTAAATAATACAAGAGAAACATAAAAGATCTTTGTGATGATGGCTTGATATGTAATATATATGTCATTTAGAAAGACAAACCATTCAAAACCCTCAAAATATTTAGAGCTTTGCTCTGATGGTTTAGTAAGAAGTACTTCTGAAAAGCAGAATGTGACTGAGGTGAAAGGAAAGGAAGGAGAAAAGAAAAGAAGGAAGAAGAGAAGAAAGGAGTATTAGCATTGTCAGAAAGCCATTCTCAATACAATTTATGCAATTTTTGTAATTATGTTATTCCTTGTCTAGGAAAAGCAGGTTTCGTAATATTTTTTCAAAACAGTTAAAAAGTATTGTGATAAAGTTTGCATTTCTACATAAAAAAACACTTCACAATGGCAATATTCTTTTTATTTTCTCATCTAGTTTATACAAAATACTTAGCTAAATTAATATTTTAGTATTACAAAATAACTGCCTATCTGCCTGTCAAAGACATTGTAAATTCTGCACTTTTAGCAGTTTATCTGTCTGAGATAATTTGGGGGTCTTAGTGTACAAAATTAGAAATGTTAGAGAGAAGTGAACTCATATTTTTTTCAAATTTTTATCTGGGAAGAAAGTGGAAAGGTAAAAACTCATGTGAATCACCTAAAACATTGTTTTTAAAGTTAAGCCTACATTACAAGGTGATGTTATAGCATGGATTCACATAAAGTTGTTAAGGGGAAAATGTGCCCACATGCATGACAAACAAAGCAAATACCTGTGAAACCTGGGTAGTCTGTAGGCCAACTTCAAAGCAAATCTCCTCTTGCACAAATTTGAGGAGCACTATTTCACCATTTCCCAGGAGAAAGTTAATGACTGTAATTGCAATATTGAAAGAGAAATAATATCAATAACTGTACCAAAATCTATGAATTTTGTGGCTGAAAAGACAGGAGAGGGTTGAATAAATGTCATTCATAATGTGCCAAGTCAGATTGAACAAAATCAGTTGATTAATATTTGTCTGTGATCATACTGATCTTTCGTTTCTTTGTAATTAGAATTTCAAGGCTTTTCATTCCATTATGCTTTCACCCTCTTCCATCTGTTTCTTTGATTTCGGATCATCTAATTCCTTCTACCCTCTGTCAGTTCTTTCAAATATCTCTTGAGTGGTTTTCTCCCTGTATTGATTACCACTGAACTGCAAGAGGTCTTCCACCAGCTTGCCCTCTTTACTGAAACATTGCCACAGATGGTAAACAGTTTGGAAAGAGCTTGCAGCACCAGTTCAGTGTGTTTCTTAATCAAATTCTCATTAAAGACCACTATACACTATGAATTGCCATCCATAATGTCATCTATCCCATGAATTTCTATACCAGCCATCACTGTAATGACATCTGTAAATCCTCTTACAGACTTTTTAAGGTAGACATTAAGAATTTATACCCACAATGACAGTCTTTACACCCAACTAAAGATTAACTACCTGGGAAAAGCAATTACTTTAGAAGTATGTTTTTTTTATCATAGTGACAGTGAATGAGCACAGTCACTGTTTTATCTAACATTGGTGACCTCAAACAGAATGTGCAGTAAAATAACAAGTGAAGGGATTATGGAAGTGGTTTCTTTTAGGATCAATATCCTTACAGCAATAGGTGTACTAATGATGAAAAATGAAAGACTTGTCAAAAGTAATAAAAATAACTGTATCTGACCTACATCATGGGATGCTTTTTAAAAAATGGTAACTGAAGATCACACAGGCTTTTTCAGGTAGATCTACACTTTTGCTTTCGTATTATCAGGAATCAGACAACCGGACAGTAAAATTCAAATGCAGAAATGCAATACAGGGAAAAAGAATCACCTTAGTATAAGTGCTTAATGTAGTGGAATACCCAAATTTCCTTTTTAGCCTTTTGTTTGTTTGTTTTGGTTTGTTTGGTTGGTTGTTTTTAAAATATTCTCTAGGACCAAAAGAATAAACTTTTTGGAATCTTCACATGTTCAGCCCAGCTACTTTAAATTAAGAATGACTGTATAAAGATGTTCACAATTACCACTACTAGGGAAAAAATAAATACTCTTTGTCAATGGATTCTGATCCCCACCTAGGCAGTGAGTGATGTGGTCTTGATCCTGTACTCTTATTACTCATTGTTTTGTTCTAATTTAAACTACAAAGACAGCCTAGGACCTCCAGGTCTGTCAGTCCCAATTGTGAGATGCTGGACTGGATGCCAAACAGCACGCTCGATCCATAACATTCTTTGTCTTTCTTTTCTTCTCTAGAAGTCTTCATTCCTTGTGCCAGTAGCAGAAGGAGCTGTGGAATTTCTCCTACCAGTATCCAGCACTTGTTGTTGATAGAGTTTTCCTACTTAACATGGGCCAGCACAGGTGAGTGGCTTAACTAGAAAACTGATATGGAAAATGCAGACAACAGCTGCATTGTAAACTCCTATCTCCTGTTATTCAAAGTTACTACCAACATTCAGGCCTACAGGAAGAAAATATTGTAAATAATATTGACTACCTGTTGCTGTACCTACTGGTATTGACTGGAGTCTATTGAATGCAGATGGTATCAACTAAAGAATTTCATTATTATTTAAAAAATGCAGAAAAATATTGATTACAAAAACCTTATGACTGTCAAGGAATCTGGTGTGTAAATCCTCAGTTGAATGAAAATCTGATCTTATTATGATTTTCTCCACATCTCACAGGTCTGTCTTCTTCCTCAGCTTCAATTCTAAATTAATTAATATAGACTGTATTATATATTTTCAGACAGCATTCCAATATATGGAAATTAACTATTTTGAAGTGAGACAAGGACTAAATGCCACTAACTAGTCTTTTTAGACCAAAATTCAAATATTTCGAAGTCTTTTATCTCCTCAGATTTCTTAGATCTACTTTTCTTTTCAATTAAATTGATTTGTATATGACTATGTAAACATATAAGTTGGGGG